>VDFB02000015.1:37704344-38136661 GCA_007258455.2 Sequoia sempervirens
AAACCCATCAACAGTCTTCATCTCTACAAATTCTACACATAGCATTAGAGAGCTTGGCTGATAACCAGAAAAATACAAAAAAAATGAAAAATACAAAAAAATAACCACCTTGATGAAAACCTAGAAAATAGGCATCTTGGCGACACCAAAAAATATCAAAAATAGTAAAGAGAAATAATTCATCCGATAGTGAAAACCACTTCAGTGGCACTTTGGATAAGTACCATGGTGAAAACCTAGAAAATAGGTGCCATGTGTAGTCATTCTTTGCTTCACCATCTACTTTCACTCCATCTACCTTTGTCCATAATAAATACCCAGGCATCTGACATCTTCACAATTTTCATCATAAAGTCTTGTTGTTTCTTTCTGTGGCTAACAATGGTTGACATCAGGTCTTGCATACCATCCACCCTTCATCTCCAACATGTCCTTTTCCATATCTTACAAATTGGCTAGTCCTCGAGCTGACTGGGGGGAAATACTTTATCACCTGACTGTAGTGGGTCTCATACACAGTCCTGACAATAAAAAAAGTCCAACCATTCAGTATATATATAACATTATCATCATCGTCATCACATAAATAACCATTAGATGTAAACTAGTATCATCATGGAATCTCATCATAAATAATCATCATAAGTGCATACATCCCATAAAGTAAAATGCATCGTCATAGGAATCATCACATGCATCACATCACATAAGCATAATAGAATCATAATGCATCATAACATGACACATAGAATAGAATTTGTGCCAAAAATGCATCATATATATATCTCAAAAATCATGTCGCAGGATAGAGTCTAGAAGAATCCTAAAAATATTGCTCGCAGGCTCGATGGTCAAAATATAAATGTCTTAGAATAATGTCAAGATAACAAATTCCATAAACAATGATATCCTCATCCACACAAGGAGAAGAAGGGGGTGATTGATGCTCTCTAAAAGGAACTAATGGTATATCTTGGGATCCAATAGGTTGAGTTTGTGATGTTGATGGTATAGTGACTGGAGGTTGACTGTGGTGAGACCTATGTCTTGATGAGGATGACCCATGACTATGGATAGATCTATGGCCTAATGAGTGTTTGTGACTATGATGAGATCTATGTCCTAATGACTACTCAAATGAGGTATAAGGGCTAACATTTCTCTGACTATGACTACTATGGCTCCTATTATTGCTCCCTGAACCACTCCCTGTCTTGATCCAAGACCGATTCAAACTAGGATCTTGCTGCTCTGATGAAACTTCCCTCTCATAAAGCATCTTGGATCATGTCTGACTGTTGCCCACCTTGGGAAACTCTCAGGAAATCTCCCCCACTGGCCCTGTGCATAGTTGCGTGAACTTTAAACACCAGATTTGTGCCTCTTGCTAACCAACCACTGCCTGGTCTCGCTCCACCCTCATCACCTCCAACTCTACCTCTAAGTTCTTGATGTGAGAGAGGGCCTCATCCATACTGCCCTGCGTGTCAGTTAGCCACTATCTACTGTAGCATCCTGTGGAAAATGTGACATCCCAGCTACGCCCTTTGTTGGCCTCCTACAATGATCTTAATAACTAAGCCTTTACGACCATGATTCAAAGATTGGAAATCTAACCTGAATATCCATTTCAATCATCATGAAGGTGTATTTAACTTGTCAACCCAGGGAAATGAACTTGAAGCAGGTTAGCACAATATGTGCACTAGGAACTCAAAGTAGCCATTTCATTCTATAGCTAAGGAACACACAATAATGAAAGTAAATTGCTTGAAAAGGAATGAAACAAATGTTGAACATCAATTAACGACTATGCTAAGTTCAAATGCATAATAGGAATAAAAATCTGAGCAACAAACAGGACACTACTCTGTCTACTTTGGCTACAAGAACAGTCACATAATGGAGTTCTAGTGGCTATAGGAATAGTCGATGCCAGACTTCTAACTAAGTACTAAACATCAAGTAATACTAAACCAATGCTAAAATAAGAAGGCAGATTACTCACCAAGTGGGCCCCCTTGGATAAGTATCCTCTAAAACTAATGAAAACTCAGATGCTCAAACTCATAACTTTATTTAATTCATTGTGAAACATGAGTACAAAAGAGTAATGTATTTGTATTACTGAAAACTGGAGAGTAGAAGTACAATATCAAATCGTGCAACTCCTAAAGAAGGAGCATCAAATCATTATTTATACTAACAGCTAAACGAGGCAGTCAACTCCATGACTGGGAGGACACCATTTAGGGAAAATAGAGAAAATGGAGTGATGGTAGTTATGTGTGCATGGAATCTAGTTAGACATGTAGTTCCAAACATAGATTCAACCTAGCAGTAACGCCCGTGCATGCTTGATCATTAAAGTCCACTATAAGGCGTTTACATTTAGTTGCATGAAGAATATTTTGTCATCGGCCTCCTTTTACTTGGAGTGATTACTTTGTTGGAAATTATGGTGCATGCCTAGCTGGCGGTGTCTTCCTCAACTTAGCATATTAAATCTACATGGTAAAGTCAGTATGCATAATAACTGCACATCTATAACCACCTTAATGAACATTCATTAACCACATGCAAAATCAATATAGATAATCTACATAATATACCAAATGTCATTAAAGCTTGCAAAGATAGGATTAAGTCCAATGTTAATGGTTTGAGGGAAACATTATGAAAATACAAACATTTAACATTAAATTCCATGACGTCTACCAACAAATAAACTATAGATTCTACCCAAAATTGGACCAAAAATTAGGCTCATCACTCCCCCCAACCTAACATTTTGTTGGTCCTCCAGTAGGGGAAGTATTGTTCTTTTCCTTAGTCAAATCTCTAAAATTTTCCATTAATAGTTATCCAACATCAGTGGTTGCAGTGCATGAATCAGGATCCCAATAAAATCCTCCCAATCTATCAAATCTATTCCATCTCTGCTTTTCTGAAGCAATGTCATACTAGTAGAATATGATGTTTGGCATGGACCATATGAGCATGGGTGGCTGGAAAGTCAGGGGAAGCCAAGATTTCCCCTTTGTTATTCCAATATGAATATAACTATCAATCCTCTTTAGTGCTACAACATAATTGTGGATGGAATGAGGCCTAGCCTGCTTTAGCTCATTAGTTAGACTATTCCATCTTTGTGATAGACACCTTCTCATAGTTTCCTCCTTTATTGTTGTCTTTACCTCATACTCACTATAAACTACCTCAATCCAAGGCATAATCCTATTGCCATAACTAGGTCTGAGAAGCATTCTATGCCATTCTTTGTAAATATCCCTTGGGTTGCTTGGCTCAGCTCTAATGGGTAGAGGGATATTAGACTCTAATTGCATTTAAGCTCCATGTTGTTGTCCCCAACTAATATCATTTTGTACCCAAGACATAAATGCCCTCAATTGGACATCCCCAATATACAACAGCGGGTTCCAATCATGGTCTTCAATTACAACAAAGTTATGCAAATAAAACTCACACAACAAATTCTTCATTTCAAGGGAGGAAATCCTATAAGAACTGAAAAATTCAATGGGGGTGTCAATAAAAGGATTCAAACCTAAGGCAATCCTTGACAACTTAAAAGAGAGATACTTCTCTTTCAGGAGTAGAGCATAGACCCTTGGAAGGGTCCTACATTCCAAAATTTGTGGTTCCAAAGTTGCCATATCATCCACCCTCTACTTCAGTGTGGCAATTTTTACATCTTTATCTTCAATCTCCTCGTCCTTCTTTTGAATTTCCTTCAATTTCTTTATTTCCTTTTTACATTCTTCCTCCCTTCTTTGTATTTCTTTCCATAAATTCAAAATTGTTGCATGTACTATAAAATCAGGAGGATTATGAATTCCTACCGATATTTTTGTCAATGGCAGCTCTTCATATGGCACTATCTTCATGGACTTAGGTTGTCCAGTTATCTCTGGCTATAGGGGTACTGTTTCTTCTTCCGCTTCTTGCTGTAGGGACTCTCGTTCTTGTTCTTGTTGTGGCTGCAAGAACTCCTACTATAGGACTTCTTGTTGCAAGACTTCTTGCTCAGGCTGCAGGAAATCCTGATTTTCCTCAAACTCTTCTGCAATGTTAGCAGGATTGGCCAATTTTATATTTTCTACTCTCCCAAATATATCCTCTTCTTCTACATTTTCTTGACCCATTGGAGCTTCAGGGTCCTCGTGTGATCTCTCACCAGGCTTAGGGATTTCTTGTGGAAGCGTACCAATCACAGGCCTAGTTGGTCTTGATTTCTTGGGAGGTTTCACATGCTTTCCTTTGGCTACAAGATGAACAGTGTTAGCCTTCCTCTTTTTAGAACTTGGCACCTTTCTTTCTATAGGCTATGTTTTCGCCTTTCCTTTTCTTGTTTCTACTTCTCTCTTTTGTTCCCTAGTTTTCATTAGGGTTTGAAGTGGAATGTCATCATCAGAATCAGATGAAGATCTTTCTTTTTCTGAGTGCTCTATTCCAGAAGAACTAATTTCTATGGTTTCTTCTTCTACAGGAGGATTCACACAAGAGTCAGCACCAGAGGCTGAAGTGCCAAGAGGGGCTTCAGCCATGCTCAATCTCCTGCTAGACCTATGGGGTTTAGGTAAATCCCTAGGTTGCAAGTGCTCAGGTCTAATTTGATCAACATTTATAAATTATTCCCAGGTTATTGTAGATACATCATGCAAAGACTTTTCAACTAGAAATTTAATCAGACAATGGTGGGCAACAAAATTATCCCTACCTTTTTTGGTCTTGAATGCCATGATTGAGAGAAGGTTGTATAGCACGTTAGGCATATTCATCCTCCTTCCATGCCTCATGTGATTCAAAAGCTTGAAGTGTACGAAATGCAAATTTGACTAGCGACCATCACAGGTGATGTATTTGATAACATAAATGGATATCTGCTTCCATGGCTAGGGGAGAGACATTCTCTTTGCACCCTATTTATCAATGCTCAATGGGGGTTTGTTCAACTTTGTAAATTTGGCCCTGGCTAATCTAGCATCTCTAGAGACAAGGTAATTTTTTCCATCAGCCAGTAACCTTGTGACCTCTGCAATTCTTTCCTCAGTTGCCACAACTTCCAACCCTTTTATTGTGGCTTGTCCTTCAGAAAATGTCTAGGAGAATTCAAGGGAAATGCTTTCATCAAAGCCATCTAGCTTCTGGAAGTAATCTGATCATTCACAGTTTCTAAATTTGGTCAGGTATTATGCATCCTATAATAAAATGTCATACACCATGGGTTCATTTTGAATTAACCCACCTCCCATTGTCTGCAATCAAACAAATGCTTAGAAACTTCTTTCCTGTAATTCCCGTCTGAAAATCAAGCTCACTTTCCTACATTACCTGCTAAATTTCCAGTGCCAATATCGACTGAATTTTCTTTTCTTTGTTTCACCTTTTTTCTTGCAACTCAAGATTACGACAAGGTCAATAATGGAAAGAAAAGGAGTGATAAAGGGGAATTATGATGGGAAGAAATGGAGGTTGCAGTTAATGTTACTTCACACGTGCAAGTCATCCTCTCACTCAAATTTCAAATCAACTCATTTTAAATTTTTTGATGTATCCTAGCATAAATTGACACATAGGAAATATATTTACATCTTTTTCTTTCCCCTCCCCCAGCCTAAATTTGGAAATTTTTCCACGCATGCAAGATGGGAGTGGTGATTTGATAGGGAATGATGGAATTTTATATAAACTTCTATACTAACGTATAGGGATTAAATGAACGCACCTAAAATATGATTAAAGATACCAATTAATGTGCACATACCTAAATGTGTGGAAGATTTACTACAAAGATTGTGGAGAAAGTACTATCACCTTTTAGGGAATAATTTGAGAAATTAATGAAAATGAAGTGGAGTGAAGTGAGGTGGAATGAAGTGATGGAAGAGAGAGAAAGGTGGTGATGGATGGGTGATGGGTAGATGGGTGAAGAAATGGACTTCCATGTAATTGAAAGTCTTTATTATGGGAGAGTACGTACCTTAATTAGTTAGAAGGAGGAACACTAGGTCCATTACCTTCAGCTATAGGAAGCTCGGGTGTTAAATGTTGGGTGAATTACAATAGGAACTCTTCTTTGGAAGCTGGCTTGTGATATAATCTGAGGAGATGACCATTGACAAGTAATTTTAACCTGACCAGGTCAATGGTAGTAAGCTGAACAACTCCACTAGGAAAGACCTCAACAAATTCATACTGTCCTAGCCACCTTGTCTACAATTTTCCTGTATTGTCCTAATATCTTGAGTCATATAGAAGGGCCCAATCTCCTAGTTGGAATTTCTTTTCCTTGATAAAATTTTCATGCCACTTGATTCTTTGATTCTCCACTACTTTTGTATGTTGCAGGGCTACTCTTCTTATCTCATCCAAAGTGTTTAGTTGCATGATTCTTTCTCTTTGTGCCTTAGAAATATCCATCCCCAAATCTATTGTAGTCTGTAGAGTCTTATATTCAAATTCAATTGGAATCATAGCTATCTTTCCATACAACAACTCAAATGGGGTGAAGCCTATAGTTGTTTTCCAGGTTGTCCTATAGGCCCAAACAACTTTTGGTAATCTATTTTCTCAATCCTTTATATGGATAGCTACTATTTTAGTGAGAATGGCTTCAATCTCTCTGTTGGTCACCTCAACTTGGCCATTACCTTGTGGGTGATAAGGAGTAGACTTCCTATGCCTTATGTTGTACTCATTAACTAGTTCTACAATAAGGGTTGATGTGAATTATGCCCCTTGATTAGTCAATATTTCTCTTGGGACTCCATATCTTGTGAAAATCTCCTCATAAATAAATTATGCAACCTTGTTATCTCTTGCATGCTTCATGGCCTTAACTTCTACTCACTTTGTCACATAATCAGTGCATACCAATATATAAGACTTACCATTTGATGGAGGGTCAATGGGTCCCACAAAATCCAATCCCCACTTGTCAAATGGAGTGATTACTACCTAAGGGCACAGTGGAATCTCATCAGATCTGGTTGGTCTACCCATTCTTTGACATCTATCACATTTTCGGGTATACCTTCTTGCATCCTTGTGGAGTGTTGACTAGTAATATCCTATGTTCAAAACCTTCATTATTGTCCTCTTGGCTGCAAAGTGTCCTCCACATGGTTCATTGTGGCATGCATGCAAAATTTCATATGTATCATCTTCTCTCACACACCTCCTCATGACATGGTCAGGTCTAGTATAAAACAAACATCCAACAATCCAAGAGAAAGGAAAATATTTTTCAATGAGTGCCATTTTCTCTTTTAGAGAGAAGTGAGAAGGAACTTTACTTGTGACCAAGTAATTAGCTATGTCAACATACCATGGTGTTTGTACATTAAGGGAGAATAGATTCTCATCAGGGAAAGGGTCATCTATGGGCTGATTATCTTCTTATGTAGTTATCCATGAAAGAAAAACTACAACAACATTGGTCTCCACTAGCTTATCCATAATGGTTATATCAAACTCTTGCATCAACAATAACCATCTTGTCAATATACATGTGATCAAAGGTTTATTCATGAGATATCTAATGGCTACATGATTAGTGTGCACAAAGATTTGGTAGCCTATTATGTAATGTTTGAATTTGTTCAATGCATAGATTACTGCCAACATTTCTTTTTATATCACTGTATAATTGAATTCGACTCCTTGTAAATTTTTGTTGATAAAGTAAATGGTGTTTTCAATAGTTCTTTCTTTTTTTCCTAAGACTCCTCCTATATCATAATCTAATGCATCAGTATGGATGTGGAAAGGAAGCTCCCAATTAGTCCCTTTCAGTATAGGAGCATGATTCAAAGTTGCCTTCAAGTCAGAAAATGCCTTGTCACAAGCTTCAGTCCACTGAAATTCAGCATATTTAGTGAGAAGACTTTACAATGGTGTTGCTACCTTGCTGAAATCCTTGATGAAATGCCTATAATATCTTCCATGACCCAGGAAAATCCTAACATCCTTTTGTTTTGTAGGTGTGGGTAGATTTTTTATTACCTCAGTCTTTGTTGGATCTACTTCAATTCCCTTATGGGAGATGTAGTGGCCAAGAACTACACCTTCCTACATCATCATGAAGCACTTTTCACCATTTAAGGATAATTTTCGGTCTTCACATCTCTGTAGGACCCTTATGAGATTTTCCAATGCTTGATTAAAATCAACACCATAAGTGGTAAAGTCATCCATATAAATTTCCATGCAATCATGATAAATGTCTGAAAATATTCTAATGACTGCCCTCTGAAAAGTTGCAAGTGCATTGCATAAGCCAAATGGGACCACCGAATAGGCATAGGTCCCCCATGGACAGGTAAATGTATTCTTCTCCTAGTCCTCTAGTGCAATTTGGATTTGGTTGTAGCTATTGAATCCATCTAGAAAAGAAAAGTATTTCTTTCCTGCAAGTGTATCCAAGAATTGATCAATGAAGGGTAAAGGAAAGTTGTCCTTCTTAGTGGCAGCATTAAGTTTCCTATAATCAACACAAAATTTCGATTTCCCTCCTTTCTTGGGAACAATCACTAATGGAGACACCCACTAACTATCTAAAATGGGGTAGATAAATCCTGCATCTAGTAATTTCTATAGTTATCCTTTCACAATCTCTCTTAGTGTAGGGTTAATTCTTCTCTGTGGTTGTCTTACTGGGGTGCAATCATCTCTGATGTAAATTCTGTGTGTACAAAGTTTAGGATCCAATCCTTTCATATCATGATAATCCCATACAAATACATGTTGATGGGTCCTTAATAGGTTTTCCAATAACAATTATTGTTCTTCATTCAATTTACTATTAACATTCAAATATTTTCCTTCTGACACCTGTACTTGTGTAGTTAACTCTATCATAGTTGCTTCATTAACACATGGTACCTTTAGCTCATACGGTATCAATGTATGGGACATACTTGTTGCTACAGGAATTCTATCTGCAAGAATAGTGGTTGCAGGAAGAGTGGCTATAGGAAGTATATCTACAAGAACAGTGGTTGTGGGAAGAACATCTATAGGAAGAACGTCTGTAGGAATAGTGACTACAAGAAGAGTAGGTAGGAGTGTCTTTACTAGAGTAGCAGAATGAGAATATGATGCTTCCTCCACTTCACAATGGTTCTGAATGATGTTAGCTAGTACTTCATCCTCATCTTGGATCTGCATGAAAGATCTTCTACCTAGCATCATAAGTTGCACCACAGAGTTAACTTCCTTGGCCTCTTCACCAACATGTGGCCATACGGGATTATCTTCATCATGAGATGGCTGCACGGGTGGATAAAGAACAAAAATTTTAGTGCTCCTCCCATCTGAAATAGTCATGTCACCTGACCAACATCCAATGTATGCATCTGTAGTTGCTAACCATGGCCTTCCAAGAATAATGGGATACCCGCCTAGTGTATCTTTAGGAGAAAGAATCATAAAGTTTGTTGGGTACTCCCATGAGTCTAGAACTACCACAAGATCCTCTACTACACCATCAGGCTTAATAGTAGAGCTATAAGCAAACTATAGGATAGTAGGAGTAGATCTCATGCTTGTGATATTTAGTTGTTGCAGGATGTCTTTGGTCATTATATTTATTGCTTCCCCTAAATCAATTAGAGCATTCTTTACTTGGATCCCATTTATAATAACTACTACCACAAGATTTCCTAGGTCATTATACTTGGGAATAGTCACTTTTCCCAGCATGATGTCAGCTAGCTGTCCCACCAGATGAACTATAGTTGGGTCCTTTTTTTTAATTGGCTTCTTAAGACATGCCTCATCGATTGCCTTGCCATAGATTGGAGCATCCCTTATGGCCTAAAATAGAGGTATTTGGACACATATGTGCTTTAACTGATCCAAGATATCAAAATTTGTATCCTCATTTTCTTCCTTCTTCTTGGAAACTTCCAATCTCTGAGGAAATGGCGGGTCTTGTTTAGTCTACTTGACTTGGACTGGTTCAAGATTTTTAGGTACACTAGGCTAAATGGGATCACTCACAGGATCATCTTCCTCTTGCATAGGAAGCTCAATGATAATGGGCTTGGAAGGGGATAGTAGAGTAGTACTTGTATGCAAGTGGATATCACTTACACCCACAACATATTTAGGGAATTGATTTGAATCAAAAAAATATGCAGGTTTTTGTTGTGGTTTGTTATTTAGATTAGATGTGGGTTGAGCTGGTAGTTGAGTAGTTTTAGGTGCATTTGAGTTTGGATTAGTAGGTGGAAGCATTATAGTAGGCTACTAGGGATAAGAAGGTGGTTACATGTAGTTGGTTGTCTAAGTAGGCTATTTCTGCCCTCCTCTCCATTGATTTGTTTGCTTCCAACTTCCTGGAGGTGGCTGCCAATACCCTTGAAATTTCTTCCAATTCCCCTGAGGTTTCTGCCACTAGGGTGGAGAACTCTAATGACTGGTCTAAGCATTTGGAGGGTTACTCCAAGGCTACATTGGATATCCTCCATAACTGGGTGGATATGGGGGCCTATTGGTTACCAGATGAATAGGTATTAAAATATGGCCCAACATAGGATAGTGGATCCGGTGGCATACCTTGTCTTGGAACCCAATGCTTCCTTTGTGAAACATAGTAGACCTATTCTTCTTCAATCTGGATTGGCTTGAACTCAGGTGGAACTTGCTTTCTTTCAAGATTAGCTACCATCTTACATCTATAGTCCTTCTTTTGTCTGCAGTGGGGGCAATACTCTATCAATATTTCCTCTACCTCCTCTTGCTTCTTCTTGGCTTGAAGTGTATCTAGCTAAGTAGCTAGATTATTGATAATGTCTTGCTTGAGTCTGCCAACAAATTAGTAATCTTCATTCTTGAGACTCCATTGGTAGTTGACTTACCCATGGAAGATTGGTAAGCTCTCCCTTTCTTTGAAGCTACCCTAGAGTAGTTCTAGCATATTTTCTTGATATCATCCCAAGGAACTTGGGATATATCTCCTCCTCCCATGAGGTACAAGGCATCAGTGCAGCTATCATTGATTCTTCTTCGGAAAAATAAACTTTTGTGAGTCTTCATTAAGTGTATGGTGTGGATATTTTTGTAGGAAAAATAGAAACCTTTCAATGTAATCTTCTAGGCTCTCATCTTCCTTTTGCTGCATCCTAAAAATGTCACCTCCTCTCATGTCACTGCCTTTGTAATATTCCTTGTATTTCTCAAGTAATTTTTTCTTCATGTCTTCCCAAGTTTCCACAGTATCTTTTCCTAGGCTCATGAACCATCTTAATGTAGCCTCTTTCAAAGTGGTAGGAAATAGCTTAAGCCTATGGGTATTAGTAGTATAATCATAACTCTTGCAGAGTATTTCAAACTCAAATAAAAAAGGTATCTAGATCATCTATGACAAGTCTATAAAATTTTAGGAGTGCTAAGGAAGGATTGTTATTGATGTTGTAAACTTCATTCTGATGGGAAATGGGGAAAGGAAAAGCTATTTGGTTAGGTATATTCCTATTTGCATCACCTATGCTTGCTTGATGTGGTTACAAAGCAAAGGGGTTATCAAGTTGATTTTGATCTTCAAAGAAGACTTAAGAACTAGTCAAATCAAGATATGCACTAACAAAGGGGTGTGGGTCTTTTTCTTTTTCTTCTTCTTCTTCTAGTAGATTTTGATACTCAACTAGCTGGAATGGATTAGAATTTCCAGGAAGGAATTTCCCATAAGCATCCCTTCTCCTTCCTCTATGCATGCGGTATCACTCACTATCAGTCAACTCACACAAAGAATTGCTAAAGAATAAGGGGGTCATTACTTCCTAAATGAGAATATACTCTGAACAACTTCCAAAAACACTACATCAAGAAAAACTACCAATGAATCCAAAAGACTCCCTAGTTTGACACCATCCCCAGTAACAACACCAAAAATGGTGGCCTCATACAATAATCTTAATAACTAATCCTTTACAGCCATGATTCATAGATTGGAAATCTAACTTGAATACCCATTTCAATCATCATGAAGGTGCATTTAACTTGTCAACCCAAGGACGTGAACTTGAAATGGGTCAACATAGTATGTACACTAGGAACTCAAAGTAACCATTTCACTCTATAGCTAAGGAACACACAATACTGAAAGTAAATTGCTTGAAAAGGAATGAAACAAATGTTGAACATCAATCAACAACTATGCTAAGCTAAAGTGCATAACATAAATAAAAATATCAGCAACAAACAAGACACTACTTTATCTACTTTGGCTACAGGAACAGTCACAGAATGGAATTCTAGTAACTGCAGGAACAGTCAATGCCATACTTCTAACTAAGTACTAAACAACAAGTAATACTAAACTAATTCTAAACTAAGAAGATGGATTACTCACCAAGTGGGCCCCCTTGGATAAGTATCCTCTAAAACTAATGAAAAATTAGATGCTCGAACTCAAAACTTTATTTTATTCACTGTGAATCATGAGTAAAAAATAGTAATGTATATGTATTACTAAAAACTGGAGAGTGCAAGTACAATATCAAATTGTGCAACTCCTGAAGAAGGAGCATCATATCATTATTTATACTCATAGCTAAACAAGGTAGTCAACTCCATGACTAGGAGGATGTCATTTAGGGAAAATGGAGAAAATGGAGTGATGGTGGTTACACATGCATGGAATCTGATCAGACATGCAGGTCCAAACGTAGATTGAGCCCAACAGTAATGCCCATGTATGCTCAATAATTAAATTCCACTCAAAGGCAGTTACGTTTAGTTGCATGAATAATATTCTAGCATCAACCTTCTTTGACTTGGAATAATTCCTTTGTTGGATGTTATGGTGCATGCCCAGCTAGCGATGTCACCGCTTCCTCAACTTAGCATATTAAATCTACATGGTAAAGTCAGTATGCATAATAACTACACATCTATAACCAACTTAAGGAACATTCATTAACCACATGCAAAATCAATATAGATAATCCACATAATATGCCAAATGTCATTAAAGCTTGCAAAGATAGGATTAAGTCCAATGTCAATGGTTTGAGGGAAACATTATGAAAATACCAAAATTTAACATTAAAGTCCATAACGTCTACCAACAAATAAACTATAGATTCTACCAAAAATTGGACCAAAGCTAGGCTCATCATCCTCCTCCCTACCCACCATCTGATCCCTCAGCTATTTCTTGGTCTCATCCATGTCATCCTCTTCGCTGATATCTATCTCCTCATAATCTCCTCCAATCTCCTCCTCTCCACTGACATCCAATGCCTCCACTCCTATGAATACATCCTCTTCCCTTGGCACCTCTCTCTTTGGCTGATGCCCTTTCGACTGATGCCCCTCTGGCTAATCTACCTCTGCTTTGACCTCTGGCTGCTCTACCTCGGCCCTGCCCTCCTTTTTCCTTCCCTCCTCTCTCTTGTCCTCCTCTCTCACCTCTGGGATCAAGGCTAATGACACTTGTTCAACCTACTACCACACTCCCCTAGGTTTTCCTTGTTCGTCATCTCCTCCTCGCCTCCTCCTACCACCTCTACCATCTCCCCCATCCCCTCCATCATCCCCTCCACCCCAATCTCCTCCACCCATCGCCCCATCTCCTATACCTCCATCTCTTCCTCTCCCCCTACCACCATCCTTGCCTCCTCATCCTCCTTGAAGCACCTATGGTATCACTGACTGCTGATCAACTAGTGTTGGCTGATCTGGATGCATCAATGGAAGTGGTCTATGTGTCTTCCACCATGCATCATACTCTATAGTAGTCCTTGGATCTACTAGCCCCTCACTCTAGGCCAACTATTTTGCTACTAACCCATCAATTTTTTGCTCTGCTAATGGCACTGATATGGGTGGTCCCCACACTGTCTCCCGTGAAGACCTGGAATAGTCTGTTGTGCCTACTGGGAAACCCTGTTGCTCACCAAACTGTCATAATACCTATTGGGGAAGGTACATCTTAATGATAAGTTGTGACTGAACCGTTCATCCAATTAGATATCTAAACTACCGACATAATGAAACATGATCATCCTCTCTTGGCCACTATACAAATATTTGTATGGCATCTAGATGAACCCCATCAATGTGTCAATGCGATGGCACCAAAATCCTATGTCTTCGATGTGAGTTTGTGATAATGCTCCTGCATACAAGTAAATATAAGGAATACCCTCGGTAAGCTACTGTATTTGAACTAGTGGCTGAAAGATGGGAATATTCTCCTAGGCCAAGATCATCAATATGTAGTCCCACAACTAATACTGCTCACCTCCCTATAAGCCACAACATGCAACTGATGATATAGCATTCCTAGAAGGCATAGTCCCCAAGCAAATATGGTCCTATCTCACCACATGTGAACAAGCACATCTGTCTATCTGATAGGAAAACCATGACTATGGTGATCTGGAATAAGCACACGACAATCAAAGTACATAGCATTGCATCCCAATGAGCATAGTGCTCGGCCATAAACTCCCACCTAATCTCATACCCATTGATGCCTAGTTGCACGACATCACCAAGCTAATAAAAATATGTCATGGCCTAGAGTCCCTATCATGGATCGTAGACCACCCACTCTCCTCTGATTGGAATGCGAATAATCTTGTAAATGTCCTCGAGAGTCACATTAGCCTCTCCTATCAACAAGTGAAATGAACAGGTCTTTGAGTGCCACCTCTCTACAATTGCTATCAGTAGACCCCTATTTTCTTGGATAATGGGCATATAGTTAATGTGAAAGAGGCCTAATCGCATCAGCCACCTTCGCTCACCATCCCTCAACTGATCCCACAATATTTATGTCACTGGTCTGAATTCTCAAGTGTAAATAGGTGGTAATCATTTCTACACATGCAGAAATGGGAGTTAGCACATCATTGAAAATCATCATTACCATCTACCTAATCAAAATTATCTAAGAAGTTGATCCTAAACTAAGTCAACCCTGGTCAAAGTCAAATGCATCATTTTCCTTCACTTGCATTGCACTAGGTCACATGCGTCGTTTCATCCAACATATGCATCACGACACAGCAATTGCATTGCACCAACTCACATATGTGTCACTCCAGAGCACTTGCGTCATTCCCACCATCAGTTGTGTCGCTTTAAGTCACTTGTGTTGCATCATCCCGCGTTTGCACTTCAATTTGGTGATTGTGTTGCACTCTCTTGCACTTGTGTCGTGATTCAGCAATTGCATCTCATCAGCTCACGAATGCGTCATTCTAAACCTATACCTAGTCTACCCCCTAAATTTTCATCGTGACGCATGAAATGCGTGCAACATGAATGCAATTGTGTCTTTTGTGAATGCAGATGCATTGCAATGCATCTACTATCCTAGCTTTAACGCCTAAAAATGCATGAAAAAATGAGAAAATGACAAAGCGGGAATAGGGTACATACCGGTGGGTCTGCGCCCTCTGGCTAACAAAAGGTTTGCACTTGAAATCCACAATGATCTTCCTCTGAAATCACCATCTTTTTCTAGTCTCCTCTAGCTCTGAGCTCTAAAATTTCAAAATACAAAAGTGAAAATGAATTACCTTTTCACCCAAATCCAACCTATTTATAGGGTGAAAATTAGAGTTTTTCTCTAAGGGTTATTACTAGAGGTTCATTTGACCATGTTTTACCACCTTGTTGACTACCTTAAACATGTCAAAATTCAAAATTGATTGTGCCATTATTTTTCTAGTCATCAAATTGAGGGGGCATAGATACTTTGTACCTTCATTGGGACATATTTTTGACTTCTTTTATTTGTCACAATGCGATAAACTGCATTATGACAAAGAGGGGCAAAATGTAGACACATAAAAAATACCTAGGCATGCAAACTTTATTTTCCCCATATTTCTTCTCAACATAATTAAAATATTTAATTATGTCCTATAGTCCAATTTCAACTATTAATTAAATAATTTTCAATTATTTAATTAATTCATGTCTTTTATTCCTCTTGACTATTTGAATAAATAAAATATATTTATTTAATTTAAATATGTCACTAATTTCTTATGTGTCTCTATAATTAAACAAATTCCTAAATTTATTTAATTAGTACTTGCCCACTATTTCTTCCTAATTATTTAAATAAATAAACTTTATTTATTTATATAAATATGTCATTAATTCTCTATTTCCTCTTATAATTAAATAAATGCATTTATTTAAAATTGTCCACTTTCTAATTTCCCTCCAAGTAAATAATTAAAAATAATTATTTGTTGTCACATGGTCCCACCACTTTTGAATTAAATTAATTTTTAATGCAAAAGGTCAACTCAATCTTTAAATCAAATAATTTCAAATTATTATTTGACTCTCTAGTCTTTTCTTTTTTTGTGCCCAATATTTCCTCTTGTCACATGCATTTTTGTGCCCTTCATTTCAAATTTTAACTTAATGTTTCCCTAACGCTAATTGTTGGTTGTCACATTTAATTTCAACCTTTGATCTAAGGGCATCTCTCAACTTTCAATCCTGACCATTCCTCCAAAATTGACTTTTCTATAAAAAGATAATTTTTACCTCATTTTGTAACTTCATGCTTGACTAATTTATGCTTCAGACTTTAGACTTATTTGCATTTGTTGAGTGCATTTCAGCAATATTAGAATCCTTCAATATTTTCTTAGGGTTTGTCATAGGTTATAGTTGCTCATCAAAAATTTGAAGGGAAAATATCTACTTGTAGCAAATGGAGAAGGTGCAATGAAGGTTATTAATGGAGGGAATGAAGACTTGGTGAGATTGTTCTTTGTTTTTATGCTATTTTCTTCCATTGTTCTTCATTGTTTAGCTAGGGTTTTGATTATGCATCTTATTTCAAGCTAACCAAACTTTTTCCCTTAGTTACAATGTTACTTCAAGTTGAGATCCTGGAATTTCCCCATAGTTGACTTAGTTGCCACTGTTGTTGAACAAGAGTAAAATCCTAGCTTGAAAGGAAATGTGAGACAACCTACCTTATGCTTTCTTGAAAACTATGCATTTATTTCCACCATATGGCAGGATAATTCCATCAGAATCATTTTATCACTACAACACCTTGGTAAATTGAATGGAGATTCATCAAAACCAAATAATCTAATGTAAGTAGCCTTGGGGTACTGGATAAACCAATTCCCCCACTCTCCAAAAAATTCCACAACTTCTTTAGTTTATCTGAAACCAACATCTATTATTAGTTGGTTAATGATAACATATGGGAAGGCATCATTAACTCTTTTGAAGTGCTTGTCTACCTTCTTAAGCTCTAATTGATTGTAATAATCCCACACTTTGTTTTTTCGTAGTGCTTCTCTAAGGACCCCTGCTGTATTCCAACTTGGGAAGTTTCCCATCCTTGCAAAACAATAAATAACATAGGAACTCATATAAAATTCCTTGGTGTCCTTTAACTTGGTGATTTGGCCATAGATGGAATCAAAGACCATTTTCCCCTAGTCCAAGTAGTTCTTCCCATCAAAGATAGTCTAAATTAAATGAAACATCTAGGTTTCAAATGTGTGTGAATCTTCCTTCCTGAATGCTCTAGTTAGTAGTGGAATAATATACCCCACTTCTGAGAAGTAATTAGACCTTTTAGGCTTAGTGGGAAGTTTAGTTATGGAATTTTTCTCCTTCAACCACTTCTTGTTCATATACCTATTGTGAGAGTCCACATCTATTTTATATTGCTATATTGTCTAAGCTTTTGTCATGGTTTTGAGGTTGGCATGGGGAGGAAATTTGAACACAAACATTATCATTAATGGTGTTTGATCAATAATGGCGTTGCCCAAAGTATCAATACATTTCCTCTAGATAGGATCCTACACATCTGCTATAGCTAATATAAATTTAGGACACTGCACTACCACTGGAAAGGAAGCCACATGTGCCAATCCTGAGTTGGAAATATTTTGAGCCCTTGGACTAGACTCTAGTGAGAAAGTATCATTAATGAATTTATTGAGGTTTATGTACCAGAGCTTAGTATTAATTATTTTCATTGTCTTTGATCCAAAATTTGAAACTACTGGGACTCCTTGAAAATTGTACTTCATGGTGATTGGGATTTGTTTCAGTTTCAACCTCTTAGCTTTATGTTCCTTTTGTGCCTCCTCAGCACCAAGATCTTCTTATGAATCAAACATTTAATGAAACCTGTAGTAACACAATCCATTAGAGAAAGGAAAAATATTGTAGGAAGTCAAGCATTAAATGCATCCCACTTTGGGTTTCTATATTCTGAGAGGATGCTTATTTTCAATGGAAATTCATTCACTTTAGGTGTTGATTTCGAGATTGAACTTGGATCTAGACATTTCATGAGAATCCAATTAGAAATTAGTACTTCACAAAAACTTACTCACTAAACTAGCAGAAGTTGGAGTCAGGACAAAACCAAGAACAAGAACCCTCTTTCAAGAAAGGTTTAGATTCCATTTCAAAACTTGATCCAGCCAAACTAGTGGAAGTTAAGGTTGGGACTAGAAATGGAACGTGGACCCTTGAAGAAAGTCTAATCATAAATCAAGTTTAGGAATGCCCCTAGAATCCAAACTTTATGGAAGGTTTTATTGGAACCAAAGATTCCAACAGAACCATTTGATAGGCATTAAGACTTAGCAAAATTTTTAGTTTTGCAAATTAGGAGTGGGAGTGGAATGAAGGGTAGGACTCAATCAAAAGGTTATCATGGGGTAGAAACCACATGAAAGTTAAAAAATTTCAAGATTTAAAATTGGTCAAACAAAACCATACAAAAACCCTAGGAAAACTAAGGCACGGTGGGAGAAGAAAAACCCATGAACAAAAAAAGAGAAGGAAAAGAAGAAAATGTGTTACCAGGAGACCTCTGGACACAACACATATGAAGAAACCACCCACCAACAAAAATAAACAAAACCAACAAACAAACAAGATATGCCAAATGGGAAGAAAACAAAACAAGAGAACCAAAATCCCACCTCGAAGATGTGAAGGTGAGAAAATAAAATGTAACCAAAAACCCAAGATCAAACTAGTGCTCCACCCTCTTGCTCTACCCTTGCTCCAATTCGTGCAAAAAATTAAATGCATTTATAAGCCAAAATGCTAGAGTGGTCTTATAAAATACCTGATCCACATGTGTGAGCTGACCCAAAATTAATGTGGGTAGGTCATTCCTCGAGGTGGGGACCAGACACGAAATGTGAACCAAAGCAATCTGTAGGGAAAACTGTGCACAACAAACAAGGTAAACTTTTATCTCTTATAATCTTGTCGAATATTTTTATTCCTATGTGTCAATCCAGGGAACTTAAACTAACGAAAGGTATTGGGGATGTTTACCTAAGGGCTAGAACTAGTAAATCAAGTGGGGATGAATGCATTCAGGTATTAAATCAAAATGCACTTCTTAATCTAGGAATTAAATCAAAACACACCTTTAATCTATAACTTGAAAAATATCCTATATTTAATTGTCACCTCCTTATTCTAAATCGATACACATATATCTTTAAGTCTTCATCTAAACATTAATAACTTCAAATCACTATCTTGGAATTACACACACTCTTAGAATCAATATCTTGGAATTATAAAATGCTTTTAAATATTAACAATGATGATAGAAAGGATGTAATGCCAAAAGTGCATTAGACAGTTTGGGTGATAGGAGTTGCACAATCTAGGTGACAGGACCTAGTAAAGTTGCGTAGGCTATTTTGGTGTTCTGAAAATAGAGTGTACTTCACAAATTCAATTATACGTGTTATCCCTACAATTTTTAAATATGTCATGCATTAACAGTATTTCCCAAAAAGAATTTACTTCATAGTTCAACAAATGCAACCACACTGATTGAAATCAATTCAATAACATGTATACTAGATTATTGAACTTAATCAAATCATAGACATTTGAGTAAGCATAGATGATACCTCACACACAATAATAGAAAAATAAGTCCAAATGTTGGCTAAGGAGTGGACCCTTTCTCCCAACTGGTTGAATGGAGGAAAATGTTACACAGTACATGGATTCAACACTTCAGTAGTCTTTTATTATATTAAATTCAACTTCTGGATTATGATTAATATTGTTTCCTTGCTCAAAAGAGAGAATACATATAGTCTTGAAATATAACATAATATCAAAATGGATATGTCCATTTTTACAAGTTTATAATGAGAATTAATTGATCAATTTTGAAAAATAGTAGCATGGCGTATGACCTACTATATTCTAAATACTCCAAAATTGACTATACAACCTAATTATCATACTATTAATTAAACAAAAACTAGAAGACAATAATTAAAAAGACCACAAGATCTGCTAGGAAGTCTCCATTATGTATTCCTTCAACCTCAAAACACCCCTATTCACAATATCCATCGAAATTAGTACTCGAGATAGGTTAATTACCAAATTTTTTGTATACCTCTATTCATATTAATTAACTTTAATCTTTCACAACTATCATGGAAAAAAAAGGGGAAAAGGGAAAAAAGGTAAGCTTATAATGGAAACAAAACTAGGTGAATTCAATCTAAAATTGATGATAGAATGTAACTCATCATTTCCCCTAGTTGAAGACTTTGCATGTCTTCATGCAAAAATGTACAAATCAAGCTAAATTATCTATCAATATTTGCACTATTGCTATTATCTCCTTGCCCCACTGATCAAACTATTGGATTACTTGTTGATGATCAACTTTAGAGATGTAGTCAGTTGAAATCCTTTGTTCCATTACAGCCTTTAGTTCATTTATTTTACCCCGGTGGTACTCTATATTCATACAATCCTCCACAATCTTTTCTTCCCATGAGGAATTTATACTATAAATCACCTCTCGGTGTTCTTCCAAAGTTATATACCCTTCCATGGTTGGGTTATTCCACTGAATCAATTATTCCAACTAATGTATTAATTCCCTTATCTCTTCATCATGTTGGTTATTTCCATAGACTTGTTGCAGTTGTGGTTGAAGGATTTTCATTTGTGCTTCTTGGTGGTACCTTCAAAGTTTCATGTTTCACTAGCCTAAAATGCATTATCTTTGGTATCCTCTTAGTTTGTCGAAGGTTAGGGTTTAGGGTTTTATGTTGGGGAGTTATTTTACTTAGAATATTTTCTCCTTTGTTTGAAACCATTATCTTTTGTTCTAATCCTTTGTTGACCTACTATTTTCCATTTACGATCAGTTTAAAATAACCTAAGTCCTTGAGTTCATCTAATTGACTGACCCCTTGTGGTTAGAGTTCCTCGTTTTACCTGTCACTTAATATTTCCCATGTTACCTTGGTCTGAGGACTTAATTTATATAAAGTGAAAAATATTAAATATTTGGCCTTTACATCCTTTGCATAAAATGGTTTAAGTATTTATAAGGCCTTACATTATGTTGCTTCTAGTCTTTCCCATCTTTAAAACAACATGTGAGAACATGCAAAATTCCTTTACTTAGGTTCTTTCCTATCGCTTTGTGTATTGCTCATCACAAATAGTTCTATCACCACTTGTTTTGAATCAGTGATGCATGATGAGCCAATTTTCCTTTGTATTGCTCATCGTAGATAGGTTCTAAACCTCGATTTTCATAATAGCGATGCGTGATGTGAGTGTTTTCTTCTCTATCATTGGCTACTTCTCTATTGCTAATTGATTTCAATTTTTGAGTTCTAAATTGGTGATGCATGATGGATTTACAAGATATTTGTATTTTCTTCCATCACTCATCATAGATAACTGCTTGCTTATATTTTTCAAATTAGTGATGAGCCATGAGGTCTTTTTTTCTGGTGTTCTATCACTGATTTGAAGTATTGCTATGGGTGATGCTTTCTATGTCATTGATCTTGAAACATGTGCAAGTGGGTAAATTTTGTTCCATCGCCACTTCTCTCCCATCGCCAATGTGACCCGGCTATTGAAAAGTGAATTAGTGGTGCATAATGGGCAATCAATATTATCAAAGAAGGAACTTGATCTAATAGTTGAGATCTTATCATACATGTTGTTTACATCGATAATAGGACACATGAAAGAAGAACATCCATGATGAGCGATAGACTATTAAGTATATTACCCATCGCGCCACCTTGAGCCATCATGGATACAAATGAAGATCTAATAAGTGAATTAGTGATGAGTGATGGTATATTCGATGGAATATTATTTTCATCACTAGGTCCTAAGGCATTGTGGATTCATCCAAAGGATCATAGACCAAATCAGTGATGTACAATATAAAAGGTGACTAAGAAAAATAAAGGAAACATGGAAACATCTAAAGAATATTTCTAGAAGAAAAAATAAAAATAGTGAGATAAAAGGAGAGCCACTAATCTATTTTTAAAACAAAATGATCAAATGATCAGGGTTTAAACACAAATAGCTAAGTGTCAACTCACTCGCATGACATTTCTATCGGCCATTAATGGTGATATGCTCCATCTTCTAGCCATAAAGGAGGTAGTTGGCTAATTTTTTCTCACAATTGCAATCATTCAAGAACAAAGGAGCTAATCAAGTTTGAGGAAATGACGTGAAGAGCTTCAAAGAACAGTTGCAAAGGGAATTAACAAAAAAATTATATACAAGTAAGAAAATAATCTTGTCTCTTTGTGTCAATTACGTTGAATTAAGTTGGTTTGGAAAATTGATAAGAAGTCTAAAAGCTTTGGGTGCTTATGGTTTGCTAGGTCCTGTGAATTTTTCAAGTTCAATTGGTTTGATAAGAATTGTGTAAGTTTTGGGAGGGTATTATTTTGCAAATTTGTTTCTTGAGATTTTTAGATCCTTTCCATGAATTGAAATTTTCAAACCCTAGTCTCATTATACTGTAAAAATGATTGAACCTAGCGAGTCTAGCATCAAACCATAGAGAAAACCAAAATAGAAGAGGGTTAAGAGGCTTAAAACCTAGGATGTTACATCTACTCCTAAGCCAGATGTACCTGAAGCACCTAAACCTACATCAGATGTTCCTGGGACATCTTCAAATCCAAAAGGTGGGAAGAGAACTCTTGCAAAATCATGGAGGGTGCCTCTGAGGACATAAATGAGGCAGGGTCACAAATTGGAAAAAGACCCACAAGACAAGTTGTTGTAACAAGAGGATTGATTGACCTTTCTAGTGGAATTTTAGAACCTGCTCAATGATAGAGTGTGTAGGAGTTTTTCTCATAAGCTTTTAACAAAAGCTATGGTAAGCAGCCAACCAGATACTTATGGGGTCTTAACCTTGGGAGGCTTGTTATGCCTAATGTTTTTGTGGAGGTGGATGTGAGGCACAAAAAAGATAACAAGGGAGGATTTGGTCCTAAGGACCTAGAGCCCTTTGAATGTAGAGAGTTTGAAACTTACTTCAAGAATGCCTACTATTGTTTGAATCAGGTGTTGGCTCATATTTTTTATGCTAGGATAACTACTAACCTACTGGTAATGGTGATAGATATATAAAATTGGGATTCAAATAGGGGATTTGATTATGCTACCTACATTGCAGAACAAATTTATAAAGGATTTATCAGCTTGAAGGAGGGAAATTTTTCATTGTCTTTCCCACATTACTCCTTGTTAATGCACATTCTTTTATATGTTGGACAGGAGAAGTGGAAGAAGAAGTTGAAACTATGATAGCTTGATGATGAAAATAATCCTTTTCCTATCCAAATGTGGACACATATTTTGGACCAAAATTGTCCCCATTCAAACTATTTGTTATTTGTAATGTTATCAGATATGGTATTTTGGAGAGTTTGGGTGTGCCACCCATTTATAGGATTTCAAGGGTTATTAGAGAAAGCATGTGCCCAAAGGATCTACAAAGGGTTACCAAAAGAACACAATTGGGCTGATTGGTTTCTATATTAAGAATATACTCTGATCAGGGCTTATGGGGAAAATGCGGTACCACATTGTCTACCCCTATATGTATCATACATATTGGTATTCATGGAGTTGATTTGGAAAATTGATTTTATGGACAAGGAGCTATTCAAAAATCCTAGGAAAGGTTCTATGGTAGTGCCACAATGTTCTTTTGGTTACTTCAAAGCTAATGTCGAGGAGACTTATGAAGAATTTGGAATAATGGTGAATAACCTCAAGATTCCTATTGATGAGGTTAGGAATTTTGATCCAGAGGGTTTTATAAATGCAATGAGAGGAAAGAAGGGGTTATCTATATTTTCCAACCATTTTCTATATATTGATGATGTTTTGAGAAACTTGATAAGTAATGAAGCAGTCATATCAAGGAATAAGGAATGGACTAATGTGTGTGATATTGAAGAGGATATCATTAAAAGAAATGCATTTTATGTGACCCTTAAATATGCAATTGAGAACCATTTTGAAAATGCTTTTGCAAAATTTAATGACTACCAAAGTGAAGAGTTTAAGGTCAAAGTTAAAGAAGTTGTTGAGAGAGCATAAGCTCTCCTAGAGCAACAACCCCAAGCCATCGATATTCCAAAGTGGCATGCAGAGATTTAGTGAAGGGATGTTAAAGTGATTGGGGAAGAGTAGATGGCAGATCCTATACCTGGTGATGAAGAAGTGGAGAGGGAATTCCCTTCTCCTAAAATTAATGATGCTCTTGATTTAGATTTTCTCCAAGATAGAGTGGTTAAGAGGCAATATGATGAGAATGTCAATGATGATCCAAGGATCAAGGCTTGTGATAAATGCCTTATAGATGACACATTCATGCAAACAAAGGAATTTAAAGAAATCATTATTCAAAAAAGAAGAAAAGAAATAAAAGAGAGGATTGAACAAGTTAAAGTTGGATTTGATCCTTCTCAACAAGAAGAGGTTGAGAACGCATAAGATGAAAAGATCATGGTTGTGATAGCATCCATTACTCCTTATGAAGCTAGAAAAATTATCATGGAGAGTGGAATGATTTTACTTCCAGGATATACTCTCACTTTATCCATTGCACTCGATGTAATAAGGAGATATCCATAGGCCTCTGTATTATAGGAGCATTTTAACAACTGGGTGTTTGGATCTAGTTATAGTCCTAAATTTCACACTCTTCCAATTTGTTCTATGGAACCTAACACTGGGAAGCATGAGGTTGCCAAGCCTGTAGAAGAATTCATTAACTCAGTGGTGGTAAAAAGAGCTATAGATATAACTCCAATGCAAGCAGAAAAATTGGTTGTGCATGTTGCAATGCTCAATACTGATACAACACAAATTTCTTAGAAAAATATGATGTATTGTTGAAGGAGTATAATATAATATTAGATAAAGTTAATAAGATGAGAGAAACAACACAAGCAACTCAATCTATAAGAGCATTCTCTTCACCCTCCTCTTCTTCTTGAGACATGTCAACTCAGGATAGGGAAACATTGGCACTAAGGATTCAAAGCTTGAAGAATGAAGTAGAAATAGTGAAAGACAATGTCAAGAAGGCCAAACTAGAAACAATTAAAGCAGCCAATGATATTTTTGAAGATTTATTAAAACGTAGAGTAACAAATTTAGTGAACAAAGCTAATAGTGTATGGGATGCATATAAAAACATTCATGAGGCAAATATGAAATACTTGCATATTCAAAAGGAATTCTAGACTGAGTGGAGTAAGTGGATCACAAGGGTGGGTAATTTGAAGGAGATGATGCCACACATGAAAGAAGACCTTAAAGCTCCCACTAATCTTCAAAATTTATTAAAAGCAATTGATCTTGTGAATGAAATCACAATTTTTCATGGGAAGTGAGGGATGCAACTGTAGAAGAAACTAAGAATTTTCAAAGAAATGGAAGGGCATGGTATGCCTAGAATATTGGATGATAAGGGTGAGTTGAAGGAGTTTTCTAAGTGGAAGGAAGAATTGGGAGATTTAGTTCCAAATGCAAAGATGATTCTTAGTTTTACCAATTACTCTATGTTGAATCCAAATATTGATAATATGACATGAGTTGGAATGAGAATGGATACATTTTTTTAAGGAGGGAAGGGCTTTGATTGATGCAAGGTATAAATAGCACAAAAAAAAAGTGTAGAACCTATTGGACATGAAATGGCCAACTGAGGATGAATATAGCACATGGTTGGAAAAGTTTACAGATTGAGCCTGTGTTATGAAAATTGATAAAAAATGTGGTGATGTGGATAGGGGAACACAATTTTGGGCTTTAAGTCTACAAACATGGTGAATAAAAGATGGGAGAAAAATAATGCATAGCCTACAACTAGTACAAATTAGGATTTTTCTAAAGTATTGAAAAATATTGTTTTCTCCCCAACATGAAAATTGATGACAAAGGTGCTAACATGAATAGGTTTGCCTCTCTCCTTTTAATTTTTTTTCTTTCTTTAAAGTTTTTCTAACTAGACATGCACATGGAGAACAATTTTGGATAAATATTCTTCAATGAATGGAAGCAAATTTTGTCTTACATGTTTTCCCCCTCATCAAAGGTACAAATATAACCACTTGGGGAATTTTTGAAATTCAAATGAAAATGTATGTCAAATTAAAATGTGATTGTAGGTGGAATTTGGCCCGAATCTTATTGATGTCATGTTTCTATAAATGGGAATTCAGGGCCAATTGCACGGGTCTTTGGTTGGACAAAGTTCAAACTCATGTAATAGCAATTTTGTAAATCAAGCACAGATGAATAGAATAGTATTGAGTTTTAGGTTTGCATTCTAGTTTGTAATAGGCATAATAGTTTTACAATAGCAATGGCATATGAATGAAAATTTTAAATTATAGAACAATTTCTCTCCTATGTATTTTTTTTCTCCAATTATGAATGAATTGATCAAGGATCTTTTATTTGTCTTCAATCACTTTGGTGGAATGTATGGTTTTATTTTTGCTTTAGTTCAAAGAACTAATTAAATTATTTAATGAAATCATAGGTTTGTGAAATGGAATTCAAGCATTACTAAGTAGTTTTTGTTTCTAGATATCTTGAGTTGTGTATTTCAAAGCAATATAACAATAGTCTATAAATGTTGAGTAATTGCTAATGTATTACAATTTGTTACAAATGTGAATTTGTTACCCATGGATAAAACACTAGTCTATTAATTTGGTCATCCTATATGTAAATGAGTCAACTCGTACCTCTCAAATTACACAAATATTAATGAATATCAATAAAACACCTTTAATTGTAGTAAAGTGTTATGAAGTACCACTCATTCCTTACTTTAGGTAATAATTTGCTAAAGGGTCATCCAAATCCTTGAAGTATTTTATCCAATTAGAAACTTATAGGAAACTATATGTTTATCACAGTGTTCATGATAAAATGGCACAAGAGTATCATCTAAATTTTTTTTGGATCACCCTCCTAGGTCTCACAGAGCCGAAGTGTAGAGGTAGAAGCCTAGCAAGCCTAGACTTGTTCATTGGCCAATCCTTACCTTTTTTTATCATTGAATTGTGGAAAATTCATAGGAATCTAGTGAGATTAAGTCTGGTTCTTAAAAAATAACCAACAGACTAGTGACTCTGATGGGGACATTGCTAGTCCAAAGTCTCTAGGTCAAATCTGGTACAGTTACATTCAAGTATTTGATTGTTCTCCACTGTTTGGAGAATAATTTGCATAAATTATCATTAGTACTTCAGGTCTAGTTTTATGCATCAAGTTCTATTTCCATTCTCCTTTTCATGTTAGGTTATGTTCAAAGTCTTCTTTGAGATTTCATGTGCATCTCCAAAGTGCAATCAATTCCTATTTCCTAGTATAGTGGGTGGGGACTTTGAAGTCTCTTGTTCTAGTGCAAGATTAAATTCTCAAAGAGAAAGTGAGAAGGAGAATTCTAAAAGAAAGTTTGACACCATGAGAAGAACCAAAAGATACATGAAGAAACAACCTAAGTAGAAGTTGGAGCCTGATCTTTTAAAGGAAAAGTAGCCATACTGGATAAATAAGAATGTTGAATCGAGTTACAGTAGTATAGAAACAACAATAAACTACTGAAAAAACTAATAAAAACTGCTTATAAATGACTACAGTTGGTCACGTGACCACTAGTAGTTTATTTCCAGTCATATATAACATGACCAAATTAATGACTAAACCATTTTTAGTCATTTATTGGTTGTTTTTCTTGATTGATTTGGTAGTATATTTAGTTTTTTATTTAGTAATGCATTAATGCGATCTAGTCACTTATTTAGTCACTTTTTTTCCATTGTTATATTTAGTTGTTGATTTAGTCATTGATTATTGTAATCTGGTCACTTATTTAGTCATTTTTTATTCTCTAATATACTTATCTGGTCACTTATTTAGTTTTTTATTTAGTCATTGATTGTTGTAATCTAGTCACTTATTTAGTCATTTTTTTATTCATTGATATATTTAGTCATTGATTGTTGTTAACTGGTCACTTATTTAGTTATTTTTATTCACTGATTTTTGTCATTGGTAGTGTATTTAGTCATTAATTTTAATGATCGTTTTGATCAATTTGGTAGTATATTTAGTCGTTTTCATTCACTGTTCACTAATTTCTATCAATTGGAAATATATTTAGTCATTTTAATTGACTTATATTTGAGGATTTAAGCATAAAATATAGAAATACACATCAATCATCAATTGCACACAATAATACAACCATTGAGAAGGAAAAATCAGTGAACTTTATTAATAAAAGAAAGGTGTTCTAGTTACAGCTTACAAATAGAGTATTACAATTGTTATTTTTAGTCACAAGACTAAAAATCTAAGTTAGAATATTGTAGAGAAATGACTACAAGAAAGAAACTTCTTCAAAAGACTTTTACAATGATGGAAACACATGCTTGAATCCCTTCAATGTGAGCACATGCCCCTTTTATCTCTTAAAACTTCTACAATGTGGGAAATCTTCTTGGAGCAAGTTGTAATGTGTAGAATTCAAGGAGAGTGTTGATCGTTTCCCATATATGAAGCTCTCTCAACCTTCAACGGAGTCAACAATAATTGAAATAGAATATTTCCTCCTTTATATGCAACGTTCCATCTAATATGAGCAACACGATGTTTCCTTTTCAACCATGAATGAAGCTTTGCCTCAATACAACCAATAAAATTAATATTAGTCTCAATTGAGAAAGATTAAAAGTGCATTTTATATTACAAGTTTACAAAATAAAGTCTAAACACATCAGAAATATAAATCAATTAAAAAATTGTAGCCTTGTCAACAAATGCCTTAAACAGATTGTTCAACATAGGCCTGAAATAAGCATATTGAACCCTTGATTTCAGAACCTTGTTTAAAATTTAAGAAAGGTTATATGCTCAGATTATAGAATGAATTTTACATATTATAGAATGAAGGCTATCAACACTAACTAGACTAGAACAACATTATCAATAGAAATTTCCTGGAAACCAAACCTAAGAATGCCATCAGACTTGGAGAATAAAAATGTCAACCTTGGTTCATGTGTTGTCTCAGTAAAGACCTACACGATTAAAGAATCAATTAATACATAAATTCAAAATTAAGTTGATGAGAAAAGATCTTTGATATCCAATTGGGAAGCCTTAACATCCAAAAATTACTAACCTGATGTTTCACAACAAGTTTCCCAACTATGACATCATCTTCCCCATTCACTTTACAAGCACTGCCCAATTCAACTTTTGAAGGCACAAACACATAAGGTACTTTCTACAATGATAATTTTAAAACTAATGATTAATAACAAAACTTAAGGCATCCATTAAACTTACAAGAAAACAACTACTTGAACAAATAAATAGAAGCATCACCAAATGGTTCAAAACTCATCATCAGTATAAGTCAAACAAATTTATGTTCATGTGCAAGTTAATTAGGTTTATTCTCTTACTATTCAACAAAATTAGAAAAAAGGGTAGCACGTTAGGGGATTTGATCGTGGGAAAAATTTAAAGGTAAAAGGATTTTGTACTATTTCAAACATCATTTCATTAGTTTCAATCCCACCATTTTACCCATATGATTACTACCCAATATAATAAGAATCAAACTATGTTCATTTTATTGGTTTTTATCCCTTCAATCCACCCTTTTAACATCTACATGATGTAAAGATTACCAGTGAACGGTTGAAACATATCAAAGGTGACTCAAGGAAAGTCTCTCACAAATTAAGGAATGATTCAGGTATTGCATGGTGTTGTCAATCAGTATTACACCCTTAGCCAAGTTAAAATTTCCTATCCTGTTGAAACATGGATACACTCTCATATTGTGGGTAATCTATAGATGAGAGTGAATATCCAGAGTGGGTTGGTTCCCTCTAGCAAATCACCTAATCTAGAAGACTTTTTGAGGAAAGGGTTAGGAGGAAAACTTAAATGAAATCCTAAAACCTAGAGATGATTCACCATAAATTTAAAAGATTTTGATAACTTCCACTCTCAACAATCTCTCAAAAACTTCAAGTCTCAGAATCTCAACATAAAAACATACAATCCAACAATGATTTGTATGGAGGCTCACAAAAATGAACATAAAATAAAAACTGAATTATATGAGACTCTTGCACACAAGTTCACAATAACAAGATGTGAAAAGGATTCTGTATTTTGAATCACAATGAACATCAAATTGATACTGTAAATCTGAGACAATAAAATGAGAAGGAAACTCTTGTTTAATTGAAATGAAGAAGTATCAAGCTCAAAATATAAGTACAAGAAATGTTTACAAGACTCTCTGAAATGAGTAGGAGAGCAAGAAAGAATAATCTAAATTGAGAAAAGGGTATGTGTAGGATCATCATGGAAAAAATAGGCCCTTAAGTGGCAAAAAATTTAGAAAAATGAGAGTTAGGCAGCTTGACGTAAAAAATTGAATAATGTATCTATGTTATTTCAAAAATATGTAAGAATAGAATTTGTAGCAAATTGAACGTAGTTTCTAAACTACTAGGTTTTTTTTAAAAAAATATTTTTGGTGAAAATTTGAAATTTCAATGCAGTAGTACTTAAATTTCAAGGAAAAAATAAGTAGGTGTTTTTACCCTTACCACAATAAAATGATAATATTATTTTATAATATTTTAGATATAAGTAGAGGACTCATGTCCCAATGTGATGCATATTTTTTTTCTAATTTTTTTCCAAGTAAATAATTAATTTTGAATTTTTATTACAACTTTAAAAATATAAAACTTATGCGTTTGACCACCTTAACTTGGTCAAAACTTCATGAAATTCATTTTTTTAATCCTATAGTATGTGAAGCATAGAATGTGACACATGTTTTGGATTCAAAATTTGATAAAGCTATTTACTTTGTTCAATCAGCCTATCAATCAAGACTTTAGTCGTAATTCAAATAGAAAATGAATAATAATTATTTATTAAATTCAAAGTAAAGCATAATTTATATTGGTGGAAAGCTGAAAATCTCCTTTAAAACCCTTTTGTTTCATCAATTTTGGGTAAAAAAATTCATCATCCACATACCCTACACATACCCATCATATCGCCACTTTTTGGCCCATCATGATCTTGCACATACCCAAAAATCATTTTTTTCTCTAACTTATATCTCCCCAAGTGTCTTCAATAGTGAGAATAGAAAAATCAAGTTGATCTACATCTCTGAATTAGAAAATTTTGATCCATTTTCAAGCTCCAAGGAAAAACCTAACAAACAGTGCCCAAAATTGCATGAAAAAGATAGAAACTTTCTACCTCCAAAAGGTTGATCCCAAAGAGCCACAAAATTAGGCCCAAACTGCCTCAAAACTAAAAATAGAAGGTTTAGTTTATTCATATTTTTCCAATTTCGCTCAAGAACTCAACTAAGAAATAGAAAGCTTCAATGAGAACTCAAGTGCACTAATTGCATTTTAAAACAATAACAAGCATTAAGGTAATTTATAGAAACATTACCTTAATGATCTTTTACATCTTTTGCAGTTTCAAAAATTTTAATATAGAAAGCTCCTATTACATTTGATTTGATGCAACTTGACTCCAATTATTCTGATTTTTCCAATATAGATAAAGTTTTGATACTTTGCAAAAACCAAATGTTCAAGGGGAAATATAGGCATCTCAAACTTACGCAAAAATATGAAACTCAAGGTTATTGACTTGATTTTCTACAAGGCATGAAATAAATCAAAGTTAATGAAAACCTAAGTTGGCATAAAATGCAAAGTCGAAATATTACTTCAAAGGAATTAATTTGGTATTTTATTTTAAAATTTAATGTGATAAAATATAAACTCAAATTAGGGAATAATAAAAAACCTAACACAAAATCGAGCCTTCGTCATTTCTCAGTCATTCATTTGCATCGACCAACTTTGAAAGGAAAGAGCTATGTTTGAGCTGCCATGGAGACTTGGGTTTTTTATTTTGTGAGCTTGATTCCTCACAATTCTTATTGTTTTGGGAGATTTCTTCATGAATATTTTGAAGGAAAAATAGAGGGTAAGCCACTCTGAAACAAAATCTAAATGTTTTCCTCCATTTTTAAAGTATTTTGGCCTCCCAGGCCACAGTTTTTGTGGATTGTCTAACTCATTTCTTGTGCTTTATTTTTTTTGTTGATTCTTTCGTTGTCTCGGGCTTCCATGGATGCTTCCATATTAAGCATTTGAAGCTATACCCGCGGGTGTTCTAATGAGTTTCTTCCACAACAAGTGATGGGTAAGTTATTCATGGCTTGAGCTTTCACTTCCCTCTTAAATAAGCTTGATTTGAGCTCATTTTGAACACAATAATAAATATTTTTTCCTTATTGTGGAAGGAAAAAATGAATCTCAACGTACTTTCTCCTATATAGGCCAGGGACATTCACTACATTTCTTTCATTTTTCTGAGTAAAGATGGCTCGATTTGAGCTCCACCCCATGATAGAAAACAATAAGACTTGTGACAGAAAGAAATTCATGCAATTTGTTTACTATTTTTTGGGTTTCAAAACCCTCCATGGCGGCCATCCTTGCATTTCTAGGTGTCATCTGAGTTGTTTCAAGGCTTGTATAAGCTCGAGCCCTCTTATCTCTTTCTACATTTGTGATTTTGAGACAAATCCCAAATGGTTTTTGTATTTTTGTGAAGAAAAATGCTTCACCTAGGCCATAGCCATGAGAGCACAAATTGGGTTTTCAAAATACTTGATGTAGCTTAGATTTTTCTCCATTTATGAATATGCAAAAGATAACATTATTTCTCACCTTTTCTAAATAAAAAACAAAGAAGGACTTCACCAAACAAGGCCGAGGCTTCTATACTTTTCTGGGTTTCAAAATTTCTGAATATGATGCAAATGTTTATTCATTTTTCGAAACCCTAGAACTATATAGCATTTGTTCATTTGATTTTGAAAAGATGCATACTTGTCTTCATAATAGAATGGGAATGGTAAAAATATTACTTATTTTCTGAAGAGGAAAACAAAGCTTTAATTTCTCTAATGTATGCATTTGTAATTTGTTTCTTTGAAATACAAACTAGGTATTTCTCCATTTGCATTTTCCCTTTTGAGACTTGTGTGTTTTGGAAACCTAGATCATCATTCTTCAAATAAATTTTTGTTGAAAAAACTCAGTTTTCCAATAGAATTAAAAGCATTCCTTGAATCTATACTTTAATTATCTCTTGAATATTCATGATGAAGCTACTGTATCTTGTTTTCATTCTTATTCTGAGCAAACTTAAGCCTTACTCTCTCCATTCACACATATTCAGATGTGACTCAACATGATGCACTTGTAGCATAATGAAAATTTACCCTTGTTTTCTCCTTCCATTATTTATATGCAATTTTGTTTTAGCATGCTTGGCTCTTAACAAAGACAAGTGCTCCTGAAGGTATCATACAGTTTCCTTACTATTTTTGCATCATTTTGTATTTTGAAAAGTATGCTCACTTCTACATTCCTTATTACTGCCCTATTATTTTGTGAGCACAAACCAATGTAATGAAGCTTTCCTTCATGAATGTGGCATCGTAATGCTGAAGAAAATCTTGAATTATGTATTCCATTCAACTTCCAAGATGTTGTTTCATGTGTAGAACATTTTCTCCTTCAAAATGTGCATACTCAAATCTATGATGATCTCCTTGCACCAACAACCTATAATGACTCTTTTCCCTTTCATGTTTTGACTCCAACAGTTCATTTGCAACCATATAGTTTTCACTTCAATTGCTTGATAGAAACTAAAGTATTTTTGCACTCTTCATGTATTTTTATCTCCCTTTGAGGGCAGCTATAGTTGATATGAATCTTAATGCATAATACATAGAAGATCTTGAAATATGTGAAATTTTTCCATGTATGCTTGTTCACTATCACTTTATGACAATGTACTCCTTGTTGCCCTATTCAATATGAAGACTTGAAGCAGCACAATTGGCATGAACGAAACATCATATGGAAGCAATATGCATTCCAATTTGACAGCAATAAAAGTCCTTCAATGTGAAAATGATGCATTTCATTCTATTCTCTACTCAATTTGGGCACTCAAATGAGCTCTTTTCCACTCACAATTTTCAATTCATTCCACTTCAAATTGACTATTATGAGTGAATAGTGAACTTAAAGCTCTTATAGTTGCTTAATGATTTACTCCTTCAGTGAATGTTTCCTTTTGGGATATCATGAATGTGTCTCCTTTCTCAAACCCCTCCTAAAGTTTAAGGGTCATCATGTTGGGCTCAACCCTTGTGGGAGCCTATTTTTACATCACATGCTATTATATCTTCAAAAATGGATCAACAACATGATTTATCCTATACCTACATAGTGAAAAAATATGTTAGATAGAAAAAAGTGAAGCTCAATGCTCTTGTGATGTTTCATTTTTCAAGCTCTCTTGCATATTTTTGATGTTTATTCAACTAACTCAATACATTATAGGAAATGTATTATATTCCTGTTGATAGAGAACATAGTGATATTCATATCTAGAGCTCTAACAACCTCTTTTACAACATGATGCAAGTTTATTCAAGATTGGGAGCAAGCAGGAGCAACAACAATGAAGACCAACTAAAGACCCAAACTAGGCAATGATGGATATGTTTTTCGTTATATGCTTATTTCCTTTTATTAATATTCGTTTGTATAGTTCATTGCTTATGATGATTTGGTTTAGCTACTCCCACAGCTTGTGTGGGACACTTGATCTCTCTTTTCTTTCCAATGAACATGAAAACAACATTGTATGCAATCTTGTTCAATTATGTATATATCTTTTGCAAAAATGTATGTAACATTGTAAAATGGATAAATCAATACAGAATGAATGAAAGCACTATTCCCTATATCTCATGCAATCTCTTCTACGTTGCAAACACTAAATGGAAAACTGAATGCTCTCTTTTATTGAAAACACATTGCACAATGAAACTGAAATTTTTCTTTTAAAACTCCAAATATGTGCAATGGTTTAATCAAAGCAAAAATGAATTGAAAATTTTTCACCTTAAAATGAACATAAGTTAATTAGCTCTACCAATTTGAGCTGTGGTGAAAATTTGGTAACATTCTTGGCGATTTCTACTGAATGCTTTCCTGCTAAGCATTAGACCAGTTGCCTTAAACAAATCCATTGGGTGCAGAGTCAAATCTGCCCCTCAAATCTGCCCCTCCAAAACTCAGAAATTCATGAAATTGAAACTTGCAAACACTCCAAATAGTAGCAGAAAACAAAACCAAACCAAATTGAAAGAAAACTAAGAGGCCTTGGTGGCCAAAAAACAATGTACATCAACACTTAGGGAAAGAAAATACTAAAATAAATTTCCTCCCAACACTTATTAGCAGCAAAACTATTCTACTATAGTACAAAAGAAAAACTTATCATCAAAAGCAATGCTTGAGGTGGATCCCATTAACTAGGATAGGCAACACCTCTCAATTTAACTTAGAAAGATAAAATGAGTTGCATTCTTTGCACTCTGTTATCACATATGGTCCATCCCAAATTGCATCAAACCTGGAATGTTTTCTAGGTTTTCTCTTGTTTTCATCCCATTTGAACACTAAATCTCTAACAATAAAATCTATCGGCTTCACTTCACAAAAACTCCTCTATCATGTTGGTGCTTAATTCTTCATCCAACTAAACGTTAGCCTTTTGAAAAAAATAAAATTCCAAATGTATTTCATAAAAAAATTTCTCATCAGTTAGCATTGATCCCAACATGGACAGACTTCTTTGGATTTCATCCACAAAATTAGGAAGTTTATCTGACAAATCAACTAGGAACTATAGTTCAATACTAATTTCTTCCACCTCTTCAAAGTTTACAACAAAAAGCTTAAGATCCTCCAAAACATATTCTCATTACATTCCTCTTGGATTTTGAATGAAAAGGAATCACTTATTTTCCCATGGCATCTTTCGATGAGCCTTTCAGGCTCTTTGAAAAGTTCATCTTTGATGTCCTCTTCTTGTTCCAAAGCTTGGTTATCAAACTACAATTCCCTCCATTATTTGAAAAACTCCCTATATTATTTGAATTCATCTTCTTTATCAGAGGCTTGATCCAAATCTTGATCTGAAGCTTGACTGTCAAAAAGAAATTCCATCCATTCTTTAATAAATTTTTCATCTCTCAAAAGCATTAGACCTTCATCTAAGTGTTGATTTTGGTCCTTGACCAGATATGAAATCACTACATTAGGTTCATGAATCATATAGATTCCTAACCCCACCTCATCAATGTGGCTAAAAGGGTGAAGGTCATTATTCTCGGTTGCCCACTCATCTAGATTCACATTTTCAGTAGGTGTGTTGGGGTCTAGGGTCATGGATTGATCCTCCAGCCCATGAGTGACGTAGAGGTTAGCATTTATAGGGCTAGGGACATATGGCTCAACATGATCCTTGGCTAAAGGTTTAGACTTTATGGTTACCTTGGTGCCATACCTTGTCCTAAAAAACATATGAGACCAATCGAAAGATAAAAACCCACCCAACTTGGGAGTAAAGTCGCTTGAAAGGAATATAGCAAAATGAGGTGGTAAATCAATGACATGAATATCTTGAGAAACTAAAAAATTGGGACAAGCATGCAATGTAAGAGCTAATTTTTTAATAATCCTATTTGTTTGAACAACAAAACCATCTAGCTATACCACTCCTTTTGACAAAGTCTCATAGACTAAACCTAGCTTATCAACTAGACTATTGGGCATGACTAAACTACTTGCTCCAAAACCTATCATGCAATTGTGAACAAGATTATCTCCAATAATGAGTCTTAAGTAGAAAGGAGGGGGTTTTTCCTCTTAAGTTTGCTGCCCACTCTTGATTTATGGGATATTTACAAGCATAACCTTATTCTTTTCTATGTTAACAACACCAGAAGCAAACCTTTTTGACCTAGAATGTGTAAAGCATCCATTATAGACATGCTAATGGTAGCCTTTTAAAAAAATTCAACCACATTAAAGGAAATGGGGCTCACCTTTTGTTGTCCTTTAGAAGCAACAACATCATTTCCCTTTTGCAAAGGTTGTAATTGTGCTCTAGACTGCTCCCTTTTAGGTGCGCCTTGCCAGCTCTGTAGAATCTACACTTTTGGATGTGTTGTGGGGACAACTTGAGGTGAAGCATCATGAACTTTTTCCTTAGCAACTTGTAGTTGAACATTTGCAGCTTGCTGCTCCAAATCTATAGCTCTTTTTTTCGATCTGGTATTAGCTGAAATAGGTGAATTTTGTTGGATTTTTCCTTGAAAATGATTCACCCCACAAAATTCAGTTCTTTTCCAATTTATCAAGGCAACCTCAGAGTTACCTTGTTGCTCCACATTCTCATTCAACAAATTCTCTGGACTAGCATAGTTGTTCTACACCACGAGAGCTTGATTCTTCATGCTACTTGTGCATGCAACTTGATTATATGACTAGTTGCATGGATAGCACCAGTCACATTCTTGTGCCATGTTATTTTTCAATAGAAGCTCTTTTAAAGAACTAGTAGCATTAGGGTTATAGGGCTGAAAAGGATTAGCATTAAAATTTCTCCTTTGGCCTTGGAAATCAGTGTGAAAAGGTGACCTATTTGGCTGGTTTTGTTGATACAGGGGTTGATATGACTTATGTTCTTGGCCAACTTGATCTTTAATACTCACTAGGTCATTTCCAAAGTTCTTCAATATATTTTTAATCTCTTGCAGTTCTTGAGATTGGGCTGGGGAAGAATTTTCTTGAGTTGCAGCTTGGTATTCTATTGCTGGAACTAGTGGTACAACAACTAAAGGGGTTAAAGACATAGGAATAGGTGGTTGTACCTCAAAAAAATGGGCATAGGAGGCCTTGGGGCTATTTTCCCAGCTTGTATATGGTAGTTTTCTACTCTAATAGTAATATCAAAGGCATTAGGGAGCTAAACCCACCCATAGATTGGATAATTACATAAAGTTCACTATTTAGAGCTTTGAGAAAGAAAAGAAAATCATGCTCAGAGGAGGTATTTGATCCTAATTCCTTTGAAATCAGTAGTTAAAATCTTCCATGTGCTCATGAGGAGCTCTTTTGATGGTGCTCAGTTGTTCCAACAAAGATAGATGATCTGATTTATCTACAAAATTTTAGTGCAAACCATCACCGAGTTGGTCCCACGATGCAATGAAATTTGTTGGTAAACCTCCAAACCATTGCAAATCTTTTCCCTTCAATTATGCAGCCAAAATCCTTAATGCAACATTTTATTCGGTAACATTATGAATCGAGCACAAAGTTGGCACATCTCGAATATGCTCAATGGGAGTTGTTTGATCTTCTCTAGTATAATATGGAAAACCTATAGTGTTGCAATAGGAATATCATCATGTCATGCCAACAAGAATGGGCTACCCCCATTAAACAGTACAAATGTGAATTTCCTTGCCATTGGCGATATTTTTGTTACAGGTACTGGATTTATCTGCACTGAAATTGCAAGACTAAGATTGGGAGGTTTAGATTTTGACCTCCTTGCTCAATCAAAAGTCATTCTTACTTTCCTACCCATTCTTTTTGGTGGAGATAGTTGTAAATACTCAAACGAAGTAGGACTTGATTTGGTTTGTACTCTTCTCATAAGTTTTTTGCACTAAATCTACAAACAGAACCAGAAAATGGAATCAGCAGGTATATCTTGAAACCTCCATAGGCTAGAAAACACTACTGCATATACCAAACAATAGCTTAACACTTGAAAAAAAACTCTAAAAACAATTTTTAGAGTCCCATCAATCGTGCCAAAAAATGTTGTCAATCAGGATTGCCCCCTTAGCCAAGTTAAACTTTCCTATCCTATTGAAACATGTAAACACTCTTAGATTGTGGGTAATCTATAAATGAGAGTGAATCTCTAGAGTGGGTTGGTTCCCTCTAGAAAATCACCTAATCTAAAAGACTTTCTAAGGAAAGGGTTAGGACGAAAACTAAAATGAAATCCTAAAACCTAGAGATGACTCACCAAGTTTTTTAAATATTTTGATAACTTCCACTCTCAAAAATCTTTCAAAAATCTCTCAAAAACTTCAACTCTCACAATATCACAATAAAAACATACAATCCAATAGTGATTTGTATGGAGTCTCACAAAAATAAGCACAAAATACAACTTGAATTATATGAGACTCTTGCACACAATGTCACAATGGCAAGACATGAAAAGGATTCTATATTTTGAATCACAATTAACATCAAATTGATACTGTAAATCTAAGACAAGAAAATGAGAAGGAAAATCCTACTGTTTTATTGAAATGAAGGAGTATCAAGGTAAAAATTTGAGTACAAGAAATGTTTACAAGACTCTCTGAAATGAGTAGGAGAGCAAGAAAAAAAATCTAAACCGAGAAAAATCAAATTTTTCTCTGACTTATATCTCCCCAAATGTCTCCAATAGTGAGAATAGCAAAATAAAGCTGATCTACATCTCTGAATTAGAAACTTTTGATCCATTTTCAAGCTCCAAGGAAAATCCTGAAAAATAGTACCCAAAACCACTCCAAACTGCATGAAAAAGATATAAACTTTCTACCTCCAAAAGGTTGATGCCAAAGAGCCAGAAAAATAGGCCCAAACTTCCTCAAAATTGAAAATATAAGGTTTAGTTTGTTCATCTTTTTCCAATTTCTCTCAAAAACTCAACTTAGAAATATAAAGCTTTAATGAGAACTCAAGTGCACTAACTGCATTTTAAAACAATAATAAAAATTAAGGTAATTTATAGAAACATTACCTTAATGATGTTTTACATCATTTGCAGTTGCGAAATTTTTAATATAGAAAGATCCTATTACATTTGATTTGATGTAACTTGACTCCAATTATTATGATTTTTGCAATATAGATAAAGTTTTGATACTTTGAAAAAATCAAACTAATATGCTAAGGCTCTTAATACACTTGATTTTTCTATAAAAAATCATAAAAAAAATTAGGCACCTATCATATTATACCTACTCAAAGGTTCAAGGGGAAATCTAGGCATCTCAAACTTAGGAAAAAATATGAAACTCAAGGTTATTGACTTGATTTTCTACAAGGCTTGAAATAAATCAAATTCAATGAAAACCTAAGTTGGCATAAAATTCAAAGTTCACATATTACTTAAAAGGAATTAATTTGGCATTTGATTTTTAAATTCAATGTGATAAAAATCAACTTGAATTATGGCATAATGAAAACCCTAACACAAAACTGATCCTTCATCATTTCTCCGTCATTAATTTGCATCAACCAACTTTGAAAGGAGAGAGCTCTATTCGAGCCACCATGGAGACTTAGGGTTTTCATTTTGTGAGATCGATTCCTCACCATTCTTGTTGTTCTGAGAGATTTCTTCATGAAGATTTTGAAGGAAAAATAGAGGATAAGCTACTTGGAATTTTTTTTTGAATGTTTTCCTCCATTTTTTAAGTATTTCGGCCTCCCAGGCCGCAGCTTCTATGGCTTTTCTAACTCATTTCTTGTGTTTTATTTTCTCTATTGATGCTTTCATTGTCTTGGGGCACCATGGATGCCTCCATCTTAAGAATTTGAAGCTATACCCATGGTTTTTTTGATGAGTTAATTCCACAACAAGTGATGGGTAAGTTCTTCATGGCTTGAGCTTTGCACTTTCCTCTTAATAAGCTTAATTTGAGCTCATTTTGAACATAGTAATAAACATCTTTTGCTTACTATGGAAGGAAAAAATGAATTTCAATGTACTTTCTATTGTATAGGCCACTGCCATTCACTGCATTTCTTTCATTTTTTTGAGTAAAGATGGCTTGATTTGACCTCGACCCCATGATAGAAAGCAATAAGACTTGTGAGAGAAAGAAATTCATGCAATTTGTTTACTATTTTATGGGTTTCAAAACCCTCCATTACCGTGGCCATCCTTGCATTTCTAGGTGTCATCTGAGTTGTTTCAAGGCTTGCATAAGCTTGAGTCCTCTTATCTCCATTTTTTATTTCAAGACAAGCCCCAAATGGTTTTTATATTTTTGTTAAGAAAAATGCTTCTCCCAGGCCGCAACCATGAGATCACAAACTAGGTTTTCAAAATACTTGATGTAGCTTAGATTTTTCTCCATTTCTAAATATGAAAAATATAACATTGTCTCTCACCTTTTTTGAATAAAAACCAAAGAAGGACTTCACCAAACAAGGCTGAGGCTTCTATACTTTTCTTGGTTTCAATTTTTTTGAGTATGATGCAAATGTTGGTTCATTTTTTGAAACCCTGGCACTATGTAGCATTTGTTCATTTACTTTTGAAAAGATGCATACTATCTTTACAATAAAATAGGAATCGTGAAAATATTACTTATTCTCTAAAGGGGAAAAAAAATATTTAATTTCTCTAATGTATGCATTTTTAATTTGTTTCTTTGAAATACAAACTGGGCATTTCTCAATTTGCATTTTCCCTTTTGAAACTTGTGTGTTTTGGAAACCTAGATCATCATTCTTCAAAGCACTTTTTGTGGAGAAAACTCACTTTTCCAATAGAATTAAAATCATTCCTTGAGTCTGTACTTGAAGTATCTCTTGAATATTCATAATGAAGCTATTGTATCTTTTTTTCATTCTTATTCTAAGTAGAGTTAAGCATTCCTCTCTCCATTCACACATATTCAGATGCAACTCAACATGATGCACTTGTAGCATAATGAAAATTTATCTTCATTTTCTCCTTCCATTCTTTATATGCAATTTTGTTTTAGCATGCTTGGATTTTGGAAAATACAAGTGTTCATGTACGTATCATATAGTTTCCTTATTGTTTGTGCATCATTTTGTATTTTGAAAAGTATGCTCACTCCTACATTCCTTATTACTACCCTATTATGTTGTGAGCATAAACCAATGTAATGAAGATTTCCTTCATGAATGTGGCATCATAATGTTGAAGAAAAGCTTGAATTCCATGTTCTATTTAGCTTCCATGATGTTGTTCCATGTGTAAAACATTGTCTCCTTCAAAAAGTGCATACTCAAACCTCTGATGATCTCATTGCACCAACAGTCAATAATGGCTCTTTTCCCTTTAATGTTTTGACTCCAATAGTTCATTTGCAGCTATACATTTTGCACTTCAATTGATTGATAGAAACTAAAGTATTTTTTCACTCTTCATGCATTTTTATCTCCCTTTGAGGGAAGCTACAATTGATATGAATCTTGATCCACAATGCATAGAAGATCTTGAAATATGTGAAATTTTTCCATGTATGCTTATTCACTATCACTTTATGACAATGTAGTCCTTGCTGCCCTATTGAATATGAACACTTGAAGTAGCACAATTGGCATGAAAAAACATCATATGGTAGCAATATGCATTCCAACTTGAGAGCAATAAAAATCCTTCAATGTGAAAATGATGCATTTGATTTTGTTTTGTACTCAATTTGGGTACTCAGATGAGCTCTTGTCCACTCACAATTTTCAATTCATTGCACTTTTGATTGATTGTTATGAGTGAACAGTGAACTTAAAGCTCTTACAATTGCTTCCTGGTTTACTCTTTTAGTGAATGTTTCCTTTTGGGAAATCATGAATATATCTCCTTTCTCAAACCCCTCTTGAATTTTAAGGGGCAACATGCTGGGCTCAACCGTTATGAGAATCAATTTTTACACCACATGCTATTATGTCTTCAAAAATGGATCAGCAACATGATTTATCCTATACCTACACAGTGAACAAACATGTTAGATAAAAAAAGTGAAGCTAAATGCTCCTATGATGTTTCATTTTTTAGGCTCTCTTACGTACTTCTAATGTTTATTCAACTGACTTAATACATTATAGGCAATGTACTATATTCCCATTGATAGAGCACATAGTGATATTCATATCCGGAGCTCGAACAACCTCTTTTATAACATGATGTCAATTCATTCAAGATTGGGAACAAGCAAGAGCAGCAACAAATAAGACCAACTAAAGACCCAAACTAGAAAATGATGGATATGTTTTTTTGTTATATGCTTCTTTCCTTTTATTAATCTTCGGTTGTATAGTTCATTTCTTATGATGAATTGTTTCAGATACTCCCATGACTTGTGTGGGACACTTGATCTCTCTTTTCTCTCCAATGAATATGAAAATAGTGTTCTATGCAATCTTGTTGAATTTTGTATATCACTTTTGCAAAAATGCATGTAACATTGTAAAATGGATAAATCAATACAAAATGAATGAAAGCACTATTCCCTATATCTTATGCAATCTCTTCTATGTTGAAAACACTAAATGGAAAACTAAATGCTCTCTTTTATTGAAAACACATTAGACAATGAAACTAAACTTTTTCTTTTAAAAATCCAATATATGAAATGGTTTAAGCAAAGTAGAAATGAATTTAATTTTTTTCACCTTAAAATGAACATAAGTTAATCAACTCTACCAATTTGAGTTGTGGTGAAAAATTGGTAACACATGGCACATGGAGTTAACCTAAAAATGTTGCAATGCCCATCTAACATCTTTAAAGGTTGAAATAATGTTGAAGTTCAAAATGGTACAAGGAGAGAGAAAAAATCAATTGCTTGTATTTGGCCAATGAAATCAAAGGATCATGAATGGCAAGAGGATCTGTATCAGCCGCCATAACTATAAACTCTAATGTTCTAAAGTATAATGTATTGGTTGCTACAACACCCTAAACTTGTTCAGTATTAGCAAAAAAGAAACTAGATATTGATCCACTGCCATATTAGATCTCACAAGATTCTCCTTCACAAACATCAAATGATATATATGAATTGTTTAGCAATGTCCTTAATATCCCCGTGTAAGTAGACTAAACTAAGTGAGGTTGAGGGTTTGAAGTAGAGTACCATCTTCTTGGTATGTGCTTGGCTTTGATCATGACTTGTATCTTGAATTTGAAAATAGAAAGCTAGTTGCACTGTAAAATTATTGTTAGAAAAATAACCACAAAATCCTCTTTAAGTAAAATAATCCTTCTAGATATTTCAAGATAGGATATTTCAATTAATTTCTAAGAGAGCTAATTTCACTATCCAAACAACCATCAATCTATTTACTATATATAATTTCCTAGAATTCAAAATTTGAATGTGATGAAACTAACCATAATTACCAAATATTTGACATCAAAATGTAGTACAAAATGAATTGTTTGACAACAAATGTGTTTTGATAAACTAGATATACCCTTGATATTTTGATTTAAATAACAAGGAAAGATCAAATCGGAGACAACAAGATAACATTCCTTAGTTTACTTCAACAAACAATTGAAACCAGAATTTGACCACCAATTATAACTTCATTCTATTGATCTTCAAAAATATTTTACAATACGTTTCAAAAAAATTCTTGACTGACATGTCAAAAAGTGTCTTTTTAGTTACCCACTTTTAACATAAATAAAAAAGTCTTAATTATCATTGTTTACATAGGATTACATAAATTTTTAAAAGCAATGAAAGATGAGAAGTGAAGATAATTTATTAGAAGTTGAATTCCACAACACTTGCAATATATGGAAGTGTGTTACTCATCGTAAGGTACCCATGATCATTCAGATCTGGCAAGGTCCTCTCTCCATGATAGTATCTGCAAGGATCGGTACTTCACTGCAAGGACTATTCTTTTGGGGGAGCTAGATATGTCTCCTCTCATTGGTACACTATGTAATCATGAGGCCATTTGTACTCCTGGATTTTTTTTGTGTTGTCCAAGTGACTCTTCCATCTATTTTCTAATATCCCTTTGGTATCCATGATGAATATTGAGTACCCAACATCCAGTGGAATTATTCCATCCAAGGTTAAATTGAGGTGTTGAATATTTATGTTACCATCCTTCTGTATATTATTGAGGTAGTTGGGAACAATTTTTCTAAACTCATATGTCCAATCCTTGGATCCTTTCAGTTGATCATCATCCCTTAGTATCTTAGGCATGAACCACTACTTTAGCATGTGAAATGAATCCATTCTTTCCTTGATCTTTTTCTCTTTTGTAGACATGTATTGAAATTCATCTGTGACCATTTAGATCATTTGCTCAATAGTCTTTAAAGCTATGGGGGCCTCAACACTCCTTTGTAAAATTCTACACAAATTCGTTAAGGTGTGATGTATAGGTTTCCATTTCTTGAATAAGGGGTCCAATATAGGTACATGGTCCTTTATTTGATCAACTGCTTGTGACGAGGAGGAATAAAATTCATACACATTTTCCAATTTTTCCACAATTATTTTAACCCTATACTCTAGGATCTATTCCAATACCTTGAGGGTTTCTCTCTTTTCTCTTTCCTTTACTTCTTCATTACTCTTTTTCAACTTCTCAATTTCTTGTTTTAGCACATTAACTTGTTCAACAGTGATCTCACTTGTATCAATTTGGATGGTAGGGGGCTGGAATACTATTAATTTTGTACTTTAGGAAGGACCTGCTCCCTTCAAATATTGTTTCAATTTCACATTTTCTATGAATAACCTATTCACTTCATCATTCAAATCAGCCTATGATTTCTCATATTCTACCAATCTAAGCTCTATAGCTTTAACTGCATCCCTAGTAAACATTGTTGAGTGAATTTTCATAGTAGCTTCCTCAAATGTTGATGTGTCTTGAAGTGTATTTACCATGGCAGTCCCTCTCATTTCTCTTACAACATCAAGCAATCTTGGTTTGTCTATTCTTTTTTGCTTTGTCCAAAAGGCTAGTGTTTCAAGTATTAGATTGTAACATGTGCCACTCATTCTCTCATTTGAATTGAATTAAAAAACCAACATGGGATCTTCTTGGCTTCTTACTTGATCCAGTAAGAATATATTTTTTAACTCCATCCCAAGAATAATTAGTATATTCCTTTCAAAGACCAATTTTCTTACTTCTTAGGGTCTAACAGTAAATTCATTAATCCCGAGTTCTTCAAGATTTTGGGAAACAATTTGGTCATGTTGTGACTCCTCAGTCCCCATATTTTTAATTTGGAGTCTCTCATCAATATCTTTCATTTTCATCTTAAACCAAAAATCCTTAAACTTAGGAGTTTGAATAAATTCATCATCTTCAATAAATCTAAGGGAAACAATCACCCTTTCATCATCATGCACTTCTTGATCATTATGCCCATGTACATCCACTCTTTCTTCTAGTTTGTGATCATCTATTGCAAGCTTAGGTGGTGGATGATCAACTTCATGATCTTTAAAATTCAAAAGTACATCGGCTACCTCTTCAGTATCCCCTACTCTTTCACTTATTTCATATGCCACTAAGGGGGCCACTCCATGTGTCTTTTTCATTTTATGACTTGGTAATTTAGGGGATGCTTGTGAATATATTGTGGTAGTGTGTGGTAGGGGATTTGCGATTACAATACCACTTGGTTTAATGGGAATCTTGGAGGGTTTCAAAGACTGACCCTCAGGTTTCTTTTCTGGTTCAACATATAATATTTCATTGTCAATTATTACGTTCATCCTTCTGATAGGATCCTTTTCTTCAACATAGAATCCTTGGAATCCATTGTCCCTTTTCTTTTTCTCCTCCTCAAGCCTCTTTATGAATTCCCACTTTCTCTTCCTCTGAAATACTTCATCAGGTGTAAACCAATTTCTTATTACATCTTCTTTGTAATCCATTACATGGGTAATCCTGGCTTTAGTGAGAAGTGTCTACTTTATAAAATTAATATTCCCTTCAAGATAAAATACCTTTTCTCCTCATAACTTCAATGAATATTGCATCTTCAAATAGTTCTATAGTTCTTCAAGAGTGTTAGACCCTATGGATAGCCCCTCACATTCAATTAAGTCAGGGAGGAATGTCCCCTTTTTCTATCTTTTCATAACATCCTACTCCATCCATAAAATTTTCCACATAAATTCTAAAAATGCAATTCGAATAGAAAAAAATTAGGTAAAACATGTGGGGCTTGAGGACACCTATAGACCCTTATTACTATTTGTTCTGCTAAGAAAAGCCAGTCATAGAAATTGCGAGTGTGTCCCTGCTCTAGCTTCAATGCTAAAAGTCTTAATACTTGCATGATTTTATTAGGTAATATTGGTGAAATATGACCAAGATCATCCATGACCTTTACTACGAAATCATCATGAAATATTACATAATCACTATTTTTACATCTATTATCCTAGATGTAACACCAGTTTTGTACATGCAACCTATTCCCTTCATCATCAATCATTACCAAACACATTCTTTTAGTCCATCTATTTTTGTTTTAGTACAATATTAAATGACATAGCAGAGTGTTTCCTAAAAGTGATGGGAGTTAAGTTCTCTCTTACTTGCAAAAATCCCTCATGTAGCCCTTTCTCAATTTTAGCAGCAAATTCATACTCAATGTTGACTTGAGGATTTTGTATCCTCATTGTCATCATCATGAGATATATTGGCATCCTCTCTTCAACATCTATTCCAAGCACTTGGCACAAAGAAAAATAATTTCTTTTGAAATATACTTGGAAGTATTCTATGGAAAATGGCTCATTTTGGGAGGGGGAGATAGGTATCCTCCTATTGTTTACACCCTTTTTCATGTGTAAAGGAAGTTCATCACTCCTGTAGGTTTTTCTTAATCTCCTATAATCCTCCTCACTTCTATCCAAGTCGATCTTAGTGATAGCTTTCTTGTTTAACATAAAACACTCTATAGTTGCTTCTTTAGTCAACACCACTAATGGTGACCCATCCGACATTCTTATAGTCCTGGTATCTGGGTGATAATATTGTTCCAATACTTTAATAAACTCAACATCTACAAAGAAATTTGGGACTATCAATTTGGAAAAATCTAAGGTGGAAGGATTTGAAACTGGAACCTTCTCAACCCTTTTTTCATAGAAGTACCAAAACATATCCCACCCTGAGATAGGGATAATTAGGTCTCTACATCAATGGGCTATATCTTTAAACACCTTTTTGGATCCTTTGTCTATAGAATTAGGTAACAAATCTAAAATGGATTGTTACAGGGACCTCTTCTTTGATTTAGAAACTATGGACTCTTCCTTTTTACTCACAAGTTGACTTCTTTTGGGTGGCATGATGAAGAATTTACTCCTACTTGATTTTTTATGTGTCTACTTGTAGAAGAAAATTCAATTCTTATATACTTTCTACAAAGGGTTTCTGTGAACTTACCGAGCAAAATAATAGCTTCATAGTTTTCCCGGTTGAACTCCCTTGCCTCTGGTACACTAAGCTTTGTGAATGATTTCCAAAATTTTGTTGAGTCTCAAGTAATATTTGTTGCTAAGCTCATTCACCTCACTATTAATGTCACTTCATGCAAAATATTTCAAAATATTCCCATATTTCGAGTTTGAATACATGTCATTGATCTTAGGAAATCAAACATTGTAATCATTAAATGCTTTCCAACTTGTACCATAGTACTGCTCTATCATTTAAAGACCGTTGTGGGGTAGCACTAGCAGTACCGCCACCCCGTACACACCCCTTTGGACTCCCATGAGATAGCAGGTTAATCCTAGTGGTAGAGTGATTGTTCATTGCCATACCACACTATCATGTCAAGACTACTGCACAGTAGTGGTAGTAGTACCACCACCCCGTGCACACCCCTTTGGAGTCCCGTAGGATGGAGGGTTAATTCTAGCGGTTGAGTGACTATTCACCACCATACCACTCTGTCATATGAATACCACTATGGGGTAGTGGTAGTAGTACCGCCACCCCTTTGGACTCCCATGGGACAACAGGTTAATCTAGCAGTTGAGTGATTGTTCACTACCATACCGTAGTGTCAGTATTTACCCCTTGTAGGGTTGTGGTTTACTTTTGTTGTGAACATGTTCTCACCACCACCCCACAGTATTCATATTTGGTTGCCATGGTATTGTGGTAAGCATTTTTACATTGACCTATATGTTCCACTATCTTGTGCATACCTCTATTGACTATTGTGGTAGTGTTGTATTGGATTTTATGAATGCAACATTTTAGATATATTTTTATTAAAAAGATTGAATAATTTTCTAATTTTGCAGTCTCTCAATTTTAGTTTTCCATATGAGTCAAAACTAAGAGATCATTTCTTTTTTTGTAATGGGGAGGCTTAGTTCACCTAATATTACAATTTCTATATGTATTATTAAATCACAGATGTTCATTGTATGTTTGCATCTAGAAAACATATAGGACATACAAGAAATTATATTCTAACTAAAAAAAATGAATTTCAAATTTTCAACCAAAGTAAAAAAACTAAGAATGATTGAACCTAACTTTAAATGCACTTCAAATCAGTAGTGAACATCTTAGGTTTTGTATACAATGCACCAACAAAATAATGATGATTACATTCATAAATGTATCAGTAAAAAAATAGTGAATAAGCATACCTATACTCAAATATTTATTACATTCAATAATAAATTACACCATACATATATAACCAAAGTTTAGGTGACAAGCTAACCTCTTAAGGTGACAAAACATCATCATAATCATCTACATTTCCAACAAGATCAGAATCCTGATCATTCATGTCTATATCTACTTGATTTTATTCCCCATCCTCATCTATGACATGCAATGCATTCTCTCTCCCAATATCTTCATTGGTAATCAAAATGTCTTCTTCAAACACTCCATCATTATCTTCATCCACTTATTTGAATTTTTCTTGTAAATTAACATATTACCTATCAGGCATTATATCAACAACTTCCATGAATTTTCATTTTGAATGAGACTATGTTTGAATGAAATATGACCATCATGGGCTTCTTACATCATCAATTAGAAATGATTGGTTAATTTGAAGAGGGGAAACATATGGCTCATTTGTCTCTGATAAAAAATGTCTTCTATTTGCGCGTACAAATCCATACTCATCAAATTATACTACAGATGGTCAGATCCACTTACATTTAAATAATATAGGACTATTTTAACCATAGTCCACTAGAATAATTTGTTGGATTAATCAAACATAAAATTTATTCTCAATTTTGTGAAGAAATTTAGCACTATCAACACAATCACAATTTATTTTTCCTTTGTCTTAATCTTCCACTTTGAAATGACTACCATAGGCCCACATTCCATGGAACCACATAGCCCATAAATGTGGAGATTGTGAAAACTCACTTTCCTCCATTGTTATATCTTGACCTTCTTTTGCATCACTGACTACATTAGCAATCCATTCTTCAAATTTTGGAAAAGAATCACCTCCAATCAAATGAGCATGAAGTTTGCGCCTTTGAGGTCGATGTTGCATCCAAGCTTTATTTTCTTCTTCATATTTTCTACATAGAATATTAACATACAAATAATAAGATTGATAATGTAAATGTGTAAATGCAATTGAGTAAATAAATTATTGTGTATTTTTTTTTTACTTGCGCCTCTTATCAAACGAAGATGTGTTTTAAAGAATATAGGCATGTATCGCACTTCTTTCTTGATGTGATATCTTGAAGAAACATCAATTTCCTTCTAATACTTCACCTGCAACTGTGTCTTCTTCATCATCATCCCATACATGTCGATTGAAATTTTTAAAATCCTTCATATTTTTTGTGCAAAATCTCATGGCCTCTTGCATTGAATATCCATCAAACATGTTGCCTTCCAATTTTTCCCTAGTATGAACATTTTTTTTAAAACCTTCATATATCATTCTATAGGGTACATCCATCTTGTTCTTACTAGGCCACAATGCTTTAGTTCATATTGTAGATGTATCAAAAGATGCATAGAAATGTTAAAGATTGTTAGTGGAAATTCATGTTCCAATAAACGAAGGACTTCAACAACCTCCTCCCTCAAAATATCAAAGTTTGAAGGATCTAATACATGTAAACTCATTCTCTTTAATATTAGGCCCAACCTTATAATTTTCAATCTTGGCCCCTTTTCCAAACTTAATATATTTACCACAATAGCTAAAATATTCTCCATTATGACATGATAGTCATGGGTCTTGAGGCCTCTTAAGCCATTAATGTCAGTTTGGCTTCTAATACTACTACTTACATATCCAGTGGGAAAGTGAGTCTAAGACATCAACTGTAAGAATTGTACACATTGTTTCTTTCTCTAAACATAAGGAGCACTAGGTTTTCTATATTTTTTATCATCATATTTTTCAACCCGAAGATTTTGATGAATCTTTATTTGTCAAAAGTCTTCACGTAATGAAATAGTATCAAAAGCACCAAAAAGAGTTTCTATAATAGCATAGGCTATATTTTTCTCAGTATGCATAATGTCAAAAATATGCCTAATAGTTATATCCTTAAAGTATGGAAACTTATAAAATATACTCAACCTTTTTACACCACTTTCATTACATGGATCATATCTACTACCAGCAATCCCATCATTTTCAATAAATGACATTCTTTTTTGTCCATTCTCAACATTGTAATCACCTGTTATTGGCAATGGTGCTTCACAATTCTCTTCTTGACCATTGAATTGTGTTTTTTGTTGATGATATGGATGATCCATTTTAAGGTAAGCAAGTGTTGGAAATAAGCAACACTGAGAGGGGAGGTGAATCAATGTTGTGCAAAAATTTAATTTTATTATTCTGATATTTACCTTAGTTAACCATTCAACAAAAGAAATATGCATGAATAGAAAGAACACAATCACAACACCATAACACCAGGATTTTTACGTGGAAAACCTATTAAGGGAAAAACCATGGTTGATGGCCAATCCATAATATAATATGAGTATACCCAAAAGAAGGTTTACAAAATGGGAATGCACTTGCATTCAAGCACACTGCCTAGAGCTCACTGCTCAAATAAGATAGGCTCATTTCCTTACAATGATTTGGATTGAATGCAAAAGAGTGAACTAATACAATAACATCTACAATGCTTAATTACAGTTCTAGTTAAGCTTAATAGTCAATCTGCTATCCTTCTAACTGATTCAACAATTTTGCTCTATTCTGCACAAACTCGCTCTACTAAAAACTTTAATGCATAAGTGAAACTGTGCATAATTGCCTAATCTCCCTTTTGATGTTTGCAACTTACTTACAAAATGATATAAATTATTACTTATATATATTTTCATCAAGGATCTTGTCATTACAAGTTGACCTCCAATAAAATACAAAAAATTATTCATGTGTCGGCTCAAGTCATGAAAAATTTATAATGCACACCCATACAAGTCAGCCACAACATAGCTTGGACCCAAAACAAAATTATTTTACATAAAAACATTTAAAAAATTACTCCTTATACATCCACAACATGCCACATTCATTGAGTCGACCACAATGAGCAAATAAATAGAAAAACATCCCGTCGAATCTCCTAACTCGTACACTGATTAATGCAACACGAAAAAATTCAATAATAAGATAAAATACATGGTTAACAAACTATCTTGGGGATCCATAACTCAAAAAGATGATCCGGTGAAGCAAACAGATCGACGTAGTAACCATATACCCTACTCTTCATGCTTTCTGTCGGTAATACTTTGTTCTCAACTCCTTCTGCTGGTATGACCAAGTTCTGATTTGTAGAAAAAAGTAATGAATTTAGTTTCCATCAATGAAAACATTAGAATCCATGTTCCAACAATATCCCCCTTTGGCATTGATGGCAACACTTAGTAAAAAATGACTAAGTGTCAAAACTAGTAAGTATACTGCCAAAGTTCAAAATTTCAAAACACAACTTCTTTTCAAAACATTACTCCCCCTTAGAATGTCAAGGAATTTTTCACTACACTCTCTCCCCCTTTGACATCAATGAAAAAATTGGGAAATCCAAATTTTCAAAATTTCAAGACTGTGCAAACATAACTTAAGTCTTACAAAAATTTGAAGAAACCCGCAAAGTCATTCTTCAACACACTTAAGTTTGAGTCCCAAACACTTTTCAAACTTTCCAAAATAGTTATGTGACCAAAAATTAGATAAGACAGAGTTTTTGTAGCTTCAAGATTTACTGGGTCAGGGGTGGCCATAACATATTTAGCCTCTTTCAATGCTTTTACCATTATCTCAATATTTGGACTGATTAGTCCTCTAAGTTTGCATACTCTCCCAACAATCCTCTCATTTTCAAGCTTCAAACTCTTTATTTTGGCAAGCAAAGACATTACCTAACCTTTTTTTTTACCAACATTACCAGCTAATGGGTCAAAAGAATTAGAAATAGTGACCAACTATTTCTCAATATCCTTCACCTACTTTTCATTTGCTTAAGTGAATTTAGACAATATTAAACAAGAATTATACACTTTTCCTCCTTCAAATAGAGTATCTTGAACATATTTCATGCAGGTGGCTAACATTTTTTTGTCTTTTGTAATCAGTTCATTCAAACTACCTAATCGATTTTCCTTGAACTCCTACACCTTAATCGAGGTTGATTTCTCAAAGGATTCAAAGTGAAATATTAAAAAAATTATTAGCTTATTTAGCTCATCGAAAGAGGAACCAGATGGATCCATAACATGGCTAGAACTCCATATGCAAGACTTAGAAATTCATTGTCTTCTATGTGAGACTTCAAAATCTTCTCACTGGCTTTGGCTTGAGCAATTGAAGCAACCTTCATCATCTGAATTGGGGACTGTTAGTGCAATTTCTGGTTTTCTCATTGTCTAGTTGTGTACTCTGGTTTTTCATGACTAAACTTTAGCTATGGGGTGTCTTTCATTTTAGCACGTGGGTTAAATGGGCTCCCACAAGGGTTGAGCCCAGCGTGCTAGTTTTGATCTACAAGGGGCGGCCTGTGTTAGGGTTTCCTGGTTTTTCTCTTTTCCTTTTTTTGGGTTTTTATTCTGGTTCCCGTTTCTCTTTTGCTTGCTTTGGTTTTCCTTTCGGAATCGGGGGCAGAACGGATGCTTGAAGGGAACTAGAACTTCTCCAATTCTGAGGTTCTAATTCATATTCACGCATCCATCCCGGTCTCGATTCCGTGTGTTTGGTGTTCCTTTTTCTTTCTGCCTTGCGGTGGTCGCTGGTTCTTTTCCTCTATCTCTTAGCTTGTTTTTTGTTTTGTTTTCTTTGGTGGGGGCGAGATCGGGATGGGAATCATTTTTGGAACCTTCTTCATGTTTTCTGTCTCGAGGTTTTGTACTACTCCGGCCCCGCGGCTTCTTTTTCTCGTGCTGGTTTTGGCTCCACCTCCGCGGTCTTTTCTTTGGTGAGGGCAGAATAGTTTTCGGCCCCGGTCCCTTTTGTTCCTCTTGTTCCCCATCTCTTCCCTGGTCCCGGCTCTGGCCCTATTTGGTTCCCGTCCCATTTTCCTTTTTGTTTCATTGACCTATCCACCCAGTTTATTCTAACTTAAGTGGTTCCCCTGAGCCCCATTTTCCATTCGTTACCGACCCATAGCTACTGTTTTTACCAGCCCCGCTTCTTCTTCGCTGTGACTTTCAGCTTTTGGTGTAACCTCTCGGCGACTCTTATCTATCCCCCAAGGTTCTCTTTCTTTTCGTCCTGGGTTGGTTGTGTCAGGGAGATGTCTCCCCGACTCCTTTGTCTCTCACCGATGGGCTTTCCTTTCGGCGTGACGGTTCCCATTCGGGGTGAGGTCCTCCCGACTCCCCTTGGTTTCCCCGAGTTCCTTTTTGTTGCCCTTTGTTATGCCTTCGGCATGACTCTTTCGGTTCGGGCTGACATCTTGGTGACTCTGTGTTCTCTCCCCGAAGTCTCCGTCGGCCTATGTTCTTTGTGTTGAGGAGATGTCTCCCCGACCCCCGCTTGTCTTCCCAACTGTGGTGGCCCCCTTTGCTCTTCGGTGTGACTTCCCTTCGGCAGGACTTGAAACTCTCGATATATCTCTTGGTGAATCTGTTATGTCTTTCCGACGGTGTCTTGTGGTTTGCTTTCGGCGTGGGTGGCACCTTTCGTTGATATGTCTCGGCGATGTCATCTTGCTATGCTGACCGGTGATGGAAGACTTGATGCTTCGGGGAGACTTGTGTTTTGGTGTATGTCATAGCGATGGGGTCGTGTCTTGCCGACGATGATTCAATGTGTGGCTTTTGGTGAAGGTCTTATCTTCTCTCGGCGAACAAGTTTCTAAGGGTCTTCTCGGTATAACAGTGAAGTGTCTACATGACTTCTCACCGACAATTGTGTGCTACAGCGACATACATTTGGCAGGTGATTTCATTGGTGAAGGAAGTTATAGGACACAGCGACTTAAGTGGTGTATAAAGATCTCTTCGGTATGAGCTTGGGTCTTCAGCGAGTGAACTTCGGTCTCGCCGATGGAACATAAAGTGGTCTTTGTCAGCATGAGTTTTGAATCGTCTTGGCGACACTGCATGAAGGAAATATCTTTCGGTAACACACTGTGACTTCGCTGTGATGTCTGGCTGACTTGGCCATCTCTCCCTAACTCTATGGTGTTTTCAGTGTCACATGTGGATTTTGTTGTATGGTCTCGCCGACATTGTGATCTCCTACCGACTTTGACGGGTGTTTGGTGCAGCATGTTTCCTTCGGCCAGACGTTTCCCCAAGTTCCTTTTGTCTGGCCGATATGCTCTGCTCTTCGTTGTAGCTGTTTCTCTTCACCTTGAGGTCTTCCCAACACTGCTATCTCTTGCCGATATGAGCCTCTCCACGCGGTGTGTTAAAGCCCGAGCTACTAATGGAACATCAATGCGCACATGCAGATGATGAACGGTGATGTTTTAATTTGAGCGATAAAGGTGCCCGATGTTTGTCTGAAGACCAGTATGCAGTGCGATCTAGTGGAGGACTTGTCTCAGTGGTCTGATGAAGATTTAAAGGCGACCGCCTGATCTTTGATGATCAACGGTCGAGTTTCATACTAGACCACTATTAGGGTTTCTGTGTTCGTGCCAGAAACTAGCATTCATGGCAACAGAGAGTTGGTCGTTGGCTCCACCGAACCAGCATTCATGGCGACGCGGCTCTGGTACAAGGAAGGCATGCCTCGAGTATGGACGTGCAGATTTGGCAGCAGATTTGACATCGATTGCCTGGCTTCTTTCATGCGGGAGTGTCTTTCCTACAGCAACCCGACCAATGACATTTATGAGGCCAAAGAAGTAGTTGAAGAACATGGCGATTAGGGTTTGACATGGCCCTGATGTGGCTCTGAGCTGGATGGCATTTCTGGAGCTGTTTAAAAGGAACTTCTGAATCATTTGTAAGGGTCTGGGGGCCAAAAGTTAGAACAAAAATCTGAAGAGAAGAGCACTAAGTCACAGAGTCAGGGTTTTACCATATTTTGAGGTTTAGGGTTACAGTCTATAAATTGTGAGGTCTTGGACACATGTATGAATCTGAATGTATAGATTGAGATCTTTAAGTCTCTCCTTTGTATTGTGTCTATGGATTGTTAATGAAAGTTGATCAAGGATCACTTATTTAATCATTTTAATGTAACGTTTTACTGTCTGTTCTGGTTGTTGCTCTTAGTCAAGGAATAAGTTAAATGCTTTAATCATATCAGAGATTCATATGTATGATAGGAGGATTTGATAAGTAGTCTTATAGATCTGATCACTAGTTGTGAGACTAATAAGGTTAATCTTGCAAAGACTTTAATGTCCAAAGTAATGGTTCCTTCTATTTGCAGATTATTGTGACTCCTAGCCCAATGGATATGGCACTAATCTGATATATGCTATTTGTCTTTAGGGTTCTAGTCTTCTTGCTCAAGATCAATCATTTTATTTAATCAATCTTGTTTGATGTCTTGCCCTACCTCCTGGTTGCTGCAAGTATTGTGTTACTGGGAATCTAGCCATATTTGAGGTTCTCAATACTTGGCATCAGGAGTCATCTGCTATAAAAAGCAATGTCTAGTCTTATTTGAGGCATTGTGTGGGTATACCCACCCTGGTTCTGCAGAGCCTAAAGTGCAGAAGATCTCAGTCTTTGACTGAATCTTGTCGGTTGGTCCAAGTCCTCCGAGTTGCCCTTGACTGGAGATAGCTACTCCATAGGTAGAATAGGAGACCAACCTGGTTGCTCATTAAAAACAACCAACAGGGACAAAGTGTATAGATTGATTGAGCTTTCATCCAATTTAGGATGTAATTCTTCAAGTGCTCCATCAGAGATCTCTTTATTGTCTATACTCTAATTTCTTGAATTTTTTCCTCTTCAACCTTAGGTTCTACAAAGACTGTTTCTGGATTTCCTTTAGGAACTTCAACCTTTTCAATATGCACCTCCTTCTCCTCATTTAACACCTCCTTAGGAACTCTGGCTTCCTTAGGTATCTCTGTGTTTTCCACTTCAAGAGGAGTTTGGAAATTTTCAACATTAGCATTCACTTCCTCATATCCAGTATCCACTGCTTCAACATTTATCTTATTCTTTGACAGAAACTCTTCCAGAATCTTCTTGGTTTCCATAACAACAACATCAGTCTCACCAATCATGAGTCTATTCACCCTTGACTTTCTCTTGAATTCCTTTTTGACCTTTTCAAGGTCTGAATTCATCTCCTCTATTGACATCTCCAGACATAAATCAACAAGAATTATTTTCTTGATGTTCTCTTCTTCTATTCTGGCACTTAACCTTCTAGACTCCAAAATATTATATAGACTTTTGGGCAAGCTAGACATGATTTCAACAAGATTTTTTTTGAAAATATTCATATGTTTTATTGTGTCCTCTTCAAGAATCCTCTAATCGGATTCATCAAAAATTTCGTACCATTCACAAAGTGGCTTGAGATTACCATATTTGACTACTGCATTCTCAACTTCCTCAACTAACATATGGGGTTTGTCAACTTTTTCCTTTTTCTCTACTTCTTCTTTACTGAAAGATTTTCTCTTGTTTAACTTGACAGCCTGAGTCCCAATAGCCTTTATTTCTTTTACGACTTCTAATTCAGTCCCTTCCTCTTCATCTTCAGAAACAGCTTCATATTTTCTCATGCTTTTATTCTTCTTTCTTTTTCTGGAAGCCTTGGGTTGAGTTGGTTGGGCTATAGGGGAACTCCTGGTAGATCTAGTGTAGGGATAAGATGTTCCCAGACTAGTAGATTCTATTTTTTCTTTCTCCTTTGTTGCTTCAGCTTCATCTCTCTTCCTTCTTATTTCTTTCAATTTCTCCACAGGCATGCCCATATTTTCTAAAAAGACTTCTACCTCTTTTCTTACTCTCCTGGCTATCATGGGCTTTCTCAGATCAATATGTACCTACATACTTTTCTCTACATAAGTTCTAAATCTTTCTTCTCCTAGATCCTGAGGTGAACTCAACAAGTGTTCTGCATACATTTTCAAAATTTTCTCCTCTACTTTGTATCCCATAGACATGATCCAAATTGTTTTGGGATCAACAACTTCCTTATGGAATTGATCAATGTATACCATGAAGTAGATAGTATCTTTGTATTTTCCCACAATTGAGGTAGGGATTCTTTCCCTGGCATGCATCATATTCTCAAAGTTTTTAAAGTATCCCCAAAGGTTGGTATTTTGGGTCTAATGATCACCTAAACCAAACAACATGTTCCTTATCTGAACAACTATCATCTCATCAATGTGCCAACAAACTTTTCCAATTCCTGGAACCTCATCTAAGAAGTAGAAAAACAAATATAGCAGAAAATTACCATACTTCAATGTATTCTTCTTATCTTTCTTGATTTTCCCCAAATTCTCCATTAACTAACTTCTGAGCAATTCACACAAATCATAGTGTGCATTTTTTTTTACCATCTCATAAGCTGCATAGATAGTCATACCGGATACAGAGTTCTCCCAGCTTGAGTGATAGATCTTATAACCAATAACCATTGGTGTGAATTTTACATCTACTGTAGCAATATCCTCTATTTTCATTTCCCTTATGTCCCATTGAGTACCTATTGCCTCAGTGACCTTATCATTCTTTACAAACTTCAAAACTGGAAGTCTACCAGTGGAATTTAGACCTGTGACTGCACATATAACCTCTTTTGTGATTTTAAATGGCACATCTAGCCACATGAATTCATCATGAACACCGCTCAACATATATTGGACACATTCATTTTCCTCAAATATTGGAAATTTTGTAAACTACGCAAACTTATTTTCCTCAAGGGTTTTAAATTCTGGCTTTACAGTAAGATCTTCTTGAATTATGTGATGAGAATACAGATTCATCAAATGATAGCTTCCCAATTCTTCGATATTTGCATGTATATAAGCCGTAATATCTTCAATGTGGAGGACTTCATATGACATAGATGAAAACACACCTAAGGGCTCTATCTCTACAAAATTATAAGGATTCCATTTAAACTTTGGATGTGGCCTATCCTTTACTTTGACTACCAGAGGAGTAGACATGATTGCAATCTCACAAATTCACAAGCTTTTCGATAAATACCTTTCGAGGTGGAAAGAAATTTGATCGTAGATCCTCCTTCACGCTAGAATCTCTCCACAATTCAACAACACTCACTCCAGATCTCTCCAAACTACTTTACTTCAAAATCCAAAGTGACAAATGAGGGAAGAAAATTTTCTTTTATCATTCGCAAACCTAACTCCTTTTTGTCGCAATAAATTCCTTTACCCTAATTCATTTGGTTTCCTATCTTTAATGTATAGAGATAGATGATTCTTTTGTAGATCTCCAAAAGTCTTCAATACTACCTCCAATTCATTGAACAACATCTGAAAAACATCAATGCACTTACTGGACTCATCCAAATTCTAGTACCAATCACCAATAGGGGGTTTAAATTATTTACTTGATATCTCCCCCTAGGCCAGAGGCCTAAAACTAATTCCTAGAGGGATTACCAGAAGTTGTTTCTGGTGCTAGAATATTTGATTCAATAGAGGGATTCTTCTTCACCCATTTCTTTTTCATTTTCCTTCTGATCACATTAGTAGTGACTTTACTTTTTCCCTTAACATCCTGTTGCATGTTTTTTTTTACCGGACCTCTTTTGTTCCAACAAAATCTAGTAGTGTGGCCAAATTTGTTGCAGTTGTAGCAAACAAGACTTCTCTATCCAGGCCAACTATTCCACTAATTTTGTCTTGATCTGCAATGGTTAGCAATATGTCCAAATCTATTGCATGCATAACATCTAACATCTCTATGGAATTTATTCATCACAATTTTGCATTCACTTGACTTATGACCATACTTATGGAAATTAGAGAATTGAACTAAAAATGATGGTCCTCTTCTGTTCATCCTGCTCCTACACTGAGAAGCCATATGACCAAATTTGTTGCAAGAATAATAGTAGCCAGTAAATCTTTGAGAATTTAGTTGTCTTACCAGATTTCTTATAGCTCCAATCATCTGATTTCCTTGCTTGAATCTCCCTTATCCAATTTTCTTTCTTTTTTCTAGATCTGGAACTTTCTCCTTCTTCAAATCCAAGACCTCACCTATCACCATCAGTCATTTTTCCTTTAATCAGTTCATCAAGTTTGGTCGAGCTCGCTTTGAATTTCTCCTTGTACTCATTCACAGTAGCAAGTTCATTTATGAGATCATCAAGCTATTTTTCAAGCACTTCATTATTTTTAGATTCCTCCAATTCAATGTCCAATCAACTACATTGTTCAAATTTTTATTTCAAGGATTGTGTGAGATTTTCTTCATTCTTCTTTCTATCCTCAATCTCCTTATTCATTTCATCATGATGGATTCCATCTCATGCTTCAGGGAAACATTCTCTCTGGAAAAAATTTCACATTCTTCTATTTTCTCTTTCAGGGCATGACTGAGTTGTTCATCTTCCACGCTTTTTTTCTTCTACTTAAGTTGATCCCACAATTCTTTCCTTTTCTCCCTTGATTCATTGATTTTTTCTTTCAATGACTGAATGAATTTCTCTGCACTCTCAAGATTTTCTTGCAACACCCGGTTCTTAGACTTTGACTGGTCAAGATCATCAAGGGACACCATGAGTTGTTGTTGAAGACTGCTTGTATCCATTGAAAAACTCCTTCCAAGATCTTCCCAAGCTATTATACTTCTTCCAAGGAACTAGCTTTGATACCAATTGTTGGAAACAAGCAACACTTAGAGGGGGTGGGTGAATCATTGTTGTGCAAAAAAATAATTTTATTATCCTGATCTTTAACTCACTTAACCATTCAACAAAAGAAATATGCATGAACAGAAAGAACACAATCACAACACCATAACACTAGGATTTTTACATGGAAACCATGTTAGGGGAAAAACCACTATGGATGGCCAATCCACAATATAATATGAGTATACCCAAAACAAGGTTTACAAAATGGGAATGCACTTGCATTCAAGCACACTACCTAGATCTCACTGCTCAAATAAGATAGGCTCACTGCCTTACAATGATTTGGATTGAATCCAAAAGAGTGAACTCATAGAATATCATCTATAATGCTTGATTACAGTTTTAGTTAAGCTCAGTAGTCAATCTTCTGTCCTTCTGACTGATTTAGCAATTCTGCTCTATTCTACACAAACTCGCTCTGCCAAAAAATTTAATACACAAGTGAAACTGTGCATAATTGCCTAATCACCCTTCTGATGTTTGCAACTTACTTCTATATTTACCACTTACTTAAAAAATGATATAAGTGATTACTTATATATATCTGCATCAAGGATCTTGTCATTACAAGTCAGCCTCTAATAAAATACAAAAAAATCTTCATGTGTCAGCTCATGTCATGAACATTTTATGATGCACACCCATACAAGTCATCCACAACATAGCTTGGACCCAAAAAAAAAATTTTAAACATAAAAAAATTTAAACAATTACTCCTTATACATCCACAACACACCACAATCATTGACTTGGCCACAATGAGCAAATAAATAGAAAAACATCCTTTCGGATCTCCTAACTCGTACATCGATTAATGCAACACCACAAAATTCAATAATAAGATAACATACATGGTTAAAAAACTATCCTGGGGATCCATAACTCAAAAAAATGATCTGGTGAAGCAAACAGATTGACATAGTAACCGGATACCATGTTCTTCATGCTTTTTTATGGTAATACTTTGTTCTCAACTCCTTCTACCAGTATGACCAAGTTTTAATCTGCAGACCAAAGGAATGACTTCAATTGCCATCAATGACAACATTAGAAGCCATGTGCCAAAAATATGATGTCCACAATAAATAAACTTACGCAAACTTCCTGAGTGCCTCAAAAAATCTTTGAAGTTGCAAGCAAGACATCCATGATGTCCATGAATACTGAAACCAAGCATCAATTGTATCTGAATTCACACTTTTCTTTCCTAGTATAATCAATGATAGCATTAAGAAAAAATGTTTAGTTGCTAACCATGGAGGCAAGTTATAATTTATTAAAAACACTAGCCAAGTTGACCATTTAGTACTTTGATCTAAGAATGGGTTCACCCCATCTAGAGCCAAACCCAACCTTATATTACAAGGATCTTGAGAAAAATTAGGTCATCTATTATCAAATTCCATCCATGTATTACAATTAGGCACATGTTGTTTTCCATTAGTGCTCTTATTTTGGGCATGCCATTGCATAAGTTCAGCAATGTCTCTACACCTATACATTCAGAGTAATTGTGGGATTACCAGGAAGTGGTGAAGAAGCTTTCTAGGAACCACAAGTTATTTCAACCTTTCTCTATACCTCACTTCATGACATCTTGGAAATTCACTCTCACTTGCAAGATTCTTGTGAAATAATACACAACCATTCACACATTTGTGGATGTTTTCATACACTAAGCCTAGCTTAGTGATTTTCTTTCTACATTGACTTTGTTTTGTTGGAGATGTGGAGTCAGGTGGTAATAACAAACTTAATAATGCCAATAACTGATCTACATTCTCATTTGTCCAACCAAACACCACTTGCAAGTTAATAATTTGAAGGATTATTGTCAAATGACAACCTATAGTTAGCATACAAAGGCTTTGAGGCATCCTCCATCAACTTGTCCCAATAATCGTTTAGACCCTCATTCAACATTCTATCAACTTCAAACCCTTCGCATAACATTGTTGCCTCTTCATCTATGTTTGGCACCACTTCATCTATGTTTGGTGTCACTTCATCTATGTGTGTTACCTCTTCATCTCTCAAACTTTTCCACTCTATCATATCTTCTTAATAATTGAAATTCCAAGGGCTTATACCACTATGCTCATATTTTACCATATGTCGATAAATCTGACTTCTTTTTTTCACCTTTCCACCAAGACAATCATTACATGGACATGGATATTTTTCCATGTCACTCTCATCGGTTATTCTCTCGTCAAATGCATGGTATTTCAACCTTTGGCATTGATCCATATGTAATGTTCTACACATAGCAACGAAAAATTGTAGACTAAGAGACAAAAAAAAAAATTGAAATGAAAGGAATTTCCATAGCAATAGAGTTATAGAGAGCAAATAAAATAAAGAGTTTAACTAATGAATTGTAAAAAATATATTTTTGTAGCTTATATTCAAATTTTTGATTACATTGCATTGCACATATTTCAAAATCAAAGCATTACTTCATATTGCATAACTAATAACTAGATATTGATTGATGACAAAATTTTAATTGCAATATAGTTTTTATAAAGTCAACCTAAGTAGCTATGCAATTACTTGACATTACATAAATAATAACTAGGAGCAACTACCAATTGCATTTGCTTGTCATGGAATTCCATGAGACAACATTTCTTTGAGGAATTTTTTCAAAAATTTCACTGCCTTGTCTATGCTACCACATTTTTCATACATGTCTACCAAAGAATTTTATCAAATAGTTCACTGCCTTATTGCTATGGCTAAAATCCTAAAACAAGTGCTTTAAAACAAGCTAAGGATGATTGGAAAAAATATATCAAAGCATAATAGTAAGCAATAGCATAAACAAGACAATGAACTGGTCGAAAAAATGCCTCAAAAAAATGTGGTCTCATGGTGATGAAATGCCATGAAAATCCATAACAATTCGCTTGTCATGGCATTCGGCATGGCATTCCATCACCATGAGACCACATTTTTTTAAGGAATTTTTTCCAAAGTTCACTACCTTGTCTATGCTACTACATTTTTCATACATGTATACCAAAGCATTTTATCAAACAGTTCACTACCTTGTTGTTATGGCTAAAATCCTAAAACAAGTGCTTTCAAACAAGCTAAGGATGCTTGGAAAAAATATATCAAAGCATAATAGTAAGCAATAGCATAGACAAGGCAGTGGACTAGTTGAAAAAATGCCTCAAATAAATGTGGTCTCATAGTGATGGAATGCCATGACAATCCATAACAATTTGCTTGTCGTGACATTTGTCATGGCATTCCATCACCATGAGACCACATTTCTTTGAGGCATTATTTTGAAAGGTCATTTCCTTTTATATGCTACCACATTTTTCATACATGTCTACTAAATCATTTTATCAAATATTTCATTGGCTAAAAGCCTAAAATAGGTGATTTCAAAAAAACTATGGATGCCTGGAAAAAATATATCAAAGCATAATAGTAAGCAACAAGCTATGGTCTTGTGGTTTTTTTTTGGCATGAAAATCATATAGATTAGGGTGGAGGTTGTCTAATCAATCACAATTTAATCAAATTTTAACAATTTCTCTACTCACAAAACCCTTTCTTGGTATTTTCTCACAATTTCCTCAATCTTGCTTGTAGCATTCCAAACAAGGTGTTTTTGTCATAACTTTTAGAAAATAAGTCCAACCCACAAACTAAAACTAATTTTAGATACCCATTAATCCCTTTAGAAACATATCTCAAAATCATAAGGGTTTTCTTTGGAACATCACCCTCAAATATTTGCTACTACGCTAAGACAAAGGCCTAATTAAGCTACTTTAACAAGGCTAGTATAGATTCTACAAAATCCAAACCTCCACTCTACAAAACAACACTTAAAACATACCAAAAATGATCTGCAAAAACATTTCTCACCACTACAAGTCAATTCCCAAAATCTTTTTATCAAACCCTAGCACCTACACCTCTTAATTACATGAAAACATGAGAATTTCCCCCTAGGGCATCATCATATTTTCCCAAAACCTCCTTCCCTACATCTAAAAACCTACAAACATGAAAAAAAAACCTATATAACACCATTCCACTGATTTTCATAGATTCCCATCAATGGAATGGTCTTTTATTCCATATTTACACTCTCAAACCCTCAAAATTAGGGTTTTCAACCTATTTTTAGGAAAAAGTCTCTAGTAGGCTTCAAACTTGATGAAATCAATCCAAATAAAAACCAAAAAAAATTAGTTCATGTGTCCATGAAATTCAATGCACTTTAGATCATAACCACTTAGTATAGAACCGTACCAATGCCTGTAGCAACAAATTTACATAAGAAATTGCAGAAAATGGAAAGTTTCTTATTGCTTGAACATCAACAACCACTCTAGAACCTTGCCTCGAGTTGTTCAAGGAATTTTTAAACATAAACCATAAAAAAAAATGGTTCCAACAACCTTTTGAATCGAAATACCATTCAACTTCCAAGAATGACAAAAAGTGTAAAGTTGCTAATGCAACATTTGTAACATTGACACAAAACTTGACAACTTTTACTCTAACTAACCCTATATGACTGTAATCAACTAAAAACATTAGAAATGGTCTCACTAGACCTTATTACATCTAAACACATGACTACAAACACAAAACCCAACACCATACCCTATTTACATGATGTTGACTAGGTGCCCCTACACCATACACCCAGATAAAAAAGGAACTCAAGTCCCCTTAAGGACTGTGCTGCAACAAAACCATGCTTGATCACATATTTATTTGATCTCCAAGTGCCTTTTCATCTGGTAACCCCTTCCATTGGATAAAATATTAGAAATTAGCATTAGTCTTTGCATTTATGAACTCTTTAGCATCTAGAAATTGCTCCAACTTCAATGACCTACTTGATGATTGATCACTAACTCCTTCTCCATCTGAAAGTGTTGTGGAACCTGCCTCTATACCTACAAGCATACCTCTTCCATCCTTTTCATGATATGTACTCTTCTTTACTTTTGATGCATGCTTGAACTTGCCCATATGTCTTTGCAGTTCACCTTCAATCTTCCCACTTGTGCTTCCTTTCTCATCCTTCTGTTGTAGTAGACCTACAACTACTACTTCATCAGACCTATTAACCTCTGATATAAAAGGAATGAATTGGCCAACATCTCCTTTTGAAAACAAGGAGTGGAACAACTCTTTTACCTTCTTAACAACATACTCCTCACTCTTACCTTTTATCCCTCCCATCTATTGATCTACCGCTATGTTCACTAATTTATCAAGTTTACAAACCTCTAAGTTGATAGAAATTGAATGACCACTAGCCTCTTTTGAAAAAAATGAACAAAACTCTCTTGCCATTATCTCATCAACATGCTTCTCAAAGTAATCTTGCATCCCCAAAATCAATTAATCCTTGAACTTCAAAAAATCCGATTTTGATACCAACTCAACATCATTTCCCTCCAAAATTGAATCATTCCTCAAATCTGATGTCTCACTACTACCAAGTTTTTAATTGGCTGCAAGTTTCATCTGATCTTCATCATCCACCTTTATGAACTCTTTTCTTCCCATGATCATCACAATAGCTTTCTTGGTTTTCTCTCTATCATCTTCTATCAAAGGTATCAAAGTAAAAGAGTTTTCATCTTTCTCAAGCTCATAGCTATTGTTCCTACCATCATACATTGCATGTCTATCAAATTTCCATGGTCTCCCTAGTAGCAAATGGCACACATCTATAGGAAACACATCACATATAATCTTATCTTTGTGGCCACCTATATTGAGCTCAACCCAAGATTTCTCATTAACCAAAATAGATTGACCCTCATTCAACCAAGACACTTTATACGGAGTATCATGTGGTATTCTAGGAAATTTTAATTTCTCAACCATTTCAATGGACACCATAATATCAGTACTGCTTGAATCAACTACTACCTTACATACCTTTCCCATGCACTTTCAAGTTGTCTTGAAGAGTATTATTCTTTGTGATGGCTCCTTCTCTTTTGATGCTTTGATGAGGGTCCTTCTTACCATTAGAGATTCACTAACCTTAGGAGCAGCATGCTGTGATGTTGAACCCACACTTTCACAATCCTTTCCTTGAGCAATCTAATTTCTCCTTTCTCCACTAGTTGAAATAGAAGATTGTTTCTACAGGAAATTTCATGCTTGATGGAAAAATTGATTGCACTAACAACATCTTCCAGAGAAGGTATCTGAACCTCTACCTTGTCCACCAAATCTACCTCTAAAACTTGATCCACTACCTCTAAATCCACCTCTTGCATCAAAAACTTATTATTGACCTTTACTTGCATCTTCTTGGTCCTCATAGGACTTCCCTGAGTTGGAAAGTGAACCTTTTTCCTCTACCTTGTCTCTCTTTTCTTCTCTTCAACTTTTCTTTTGCTCTAAGAGCCAACTGAAAACATTCTTAACCCATTCTAGGAGTGGCAAGACTCAATTCATCTTAAATATTGAACCTTAGCCCACTCATATGACTTTCTATCTTTTCAACCTCATCTTCAACATGAATTGCTCTAATGCTCAACTTGTGAAACTCCTTAGTGTAATCCATGACATCCATCTCTTTTTCCTTGAGATTTTGCAGCTTCCTAAAAGTGCGGATTGCATAGCCATCAGGAAAGAATTGACTCTTAACTTTAGACACCATTATATCCCATTAATTGATATTTTATTTTCCCTTTTTCACTCTCTCTTCTTTTACATAGTTCCACCAAGTTAGGGTAGGGCCTGTCAACTTGGTTTTTGCAAACTTTACCTTTTTTTCATCTACTACCTCCTTGTACTCAAAGTAATTATCTAGTGCATCAATCTAGTCCAAAAATTCTTCACTATCCATTTTCCCACCATACATGGGAAATTCCATTTTCACCTCAGTAGTCTCTCCTTTAACAACCTTTAGCATATTAACCATCCTTCTTTCATCAGGGTCCAACTCATCATCACCTTGGACTCCTCTTAGAGGTTTTTCATTCTCACCCTGTCCCTCTTCCTCTCAGTCACTCTCATCGTCAATGGCCTTACCTCTTCTTTGGTTTGTTTCCAATGCTCAAATTTTGGTTAAAATAGATTCTTGAGACTCTTTCATCATTCTTATTTCCCTAGCAATGACCGCACTACCTTTTGGAGGCATCTTTATTTCTTCAAATTGTAGTTTTTCCTTCTTCAAATTTCAACCTCTTTCCTTCAAATCATCAAAACCTGGATTTGATACAAATTTTATGTAGAGTAGGGTAGAGGTTTTTTAAACAATCACAATTAAATCAACTTTGAACAATTTCTCTACTCAAAATACCCTTTCTTAGTATTTTCTCACAATTTCCTCAATCTTGCTTGTAGCATTCCAAACAAGGTGTTTTTTCATAACTTTCAGAAAATAAATCCTACCCACAAAATAAAACTAGTTTTAGATACCCATTAAGCCCTTTATAAACATATATCAAAATAATAAGGGGTTTCTTTGGAAAAACACCCTCAAATCTCTGTTGTTACACTAAGACAAAGGCCTAATTAGGCTACTTTAACAAGGCTAGTATAGATTCTACAAAATACAAACCTCCACTCTGTAAACCAAAACTTAAAACATACCAAAAATTATATGCACAAAATTTTCTCACAACTACAAGTCAATTTCCAAAATCTTTTTATCAAACCCTAGCACCTACACCTCTCAATTGCATGAAAACATGAGAATTTCTACCTAGGGCATCATCATATTTGCCCAAAACCTCCTTCCCTACATCTAGAAACCTACAAACATGAAAAAAAAACCTATATAACACCATTCCACTGATTTTCATAGATTCCCATCAATGGAATGGTCTTTTATTCCATATTTACACTCTCAAACCCTCAAAATTAGGGTTTTCAACCTATTTTTAGGAAAAAGTCTCTAGTAGGCTTCAAACTTGATGAAATCAATCCAAATAAAAACCAAAACAAATTTAGTTCATGTATCCACCAAATTCAATACACTTCAGATCATTATCACTTAGTACAAACCATACCAACGCATGTAGCAGCAAATTTACACAAGAAAATTAGAGAAAAATGAAAGTTTCTTATTGCTTGAACATCAACAACCACTCCAGAACCTTGCCTCAATTTGTTCAAGGAATTTTTAAACATAAACCATAAAAAAAAATGGTTCCAACAACATTTTGAATCCAAAGGCCATTCAACTTCCAAGAACAACAAAAAGTGCAAAGTTGCTAATGCAACATTTGTAACATTGACACAAAACTTGACAACTTTTACTCTAACCAGCCCTATATGACTCTAATCAACTAAAAACATTAGAAATGGTCTCACTAGACCCTATTACACCCAAATACATGACTACAAACACAAAACCAAACACTATACCCTATTTACATGATGTTGATTAGGTACCCCTGCACCAGAAAATCAGCATGATTTTATTTGTATTTTTTTTGTAGGTTTTAAATGCATTTTTTGGCAATTTTTTCATTTGAAGTGGGGAAAAATATTTGTGGTCATTTTTGTACAATTTTTAATTGTAGGATTCTAGCAGTTAGTAAGAAAGGTAGTGTTCATGAAGGAATGGAAAAGATGCATAGAGCCTTTTAATTATACCCATATTGTGCAATGCCATTGAATCATTTAGCAAACCACGTTTTCTTCACAAGGAAACATTTTCTTGTGGAACAATTGACTGAGATAGCTCTTGTTTCAACTGAGCACCCTCTCATAAAATATCATTCATGTTATAATCTTCCATGATCTTATTATATTAAAGGTGATTATGATACCACTTGTCAAGGAAAGCCAGAGGAAACAAGATTTATTGGATAGATTCAATTGAATATGGGAGATCTTAAGAGTTCTCTCTCAAATTTTGAAAATGTTTTGGAGGTCCACCTTGAGAATTGTGAGAGCTTAAAAGTTGTAGGCCATATATATGCTCAGCAATGGTAGGAAGAGAAGGCTTTGGGAATTTTAAGAAAGACAACTCACATAGATCCACATGATGCCCATGCATTTATCACGATGGGTGAGTTATTAATATCATTAGACCCCAGTGTAGCCTTAGATTCTCTTAAGATGCCAAAGTATCTTCTAAAGAAGAGCAGAGAAGAAGTACCCATTCAATTGTTAAACAACATTGGGGTTCTTCATTTTCAACATGATGAACAAGATTTTGCTCAACAAAGTTTTATGTAGGCATTAGGAAATGATGTTCTACCTCTACATAAATATATGTGGTCAGTTTTGTGCATTTTTTACTTGTAGGATTCTCACAGTTAGTGAAAAAGGTATTGTTTGTGATGGAATGGAAAATATGCGTAGAGCCTTTGAATTATACCCATACTCTGTAATGGCATTGAATCATTTAGAAAACCATTTTTTCTTCACTACAGGGCATCATTTTCTTGTGGAACAGTTGACTGAGACAACTCTTGTTTCAACTGACCACCCTCTCATTAAATATAATTCATATTATAATATTGCACGATATTATTATAGTGAAGGTGATTATGAAACAACTTGTCAAGGAAAGCCAGAGGCCACAAGATTTTGTGGATAGGTTCAATTGAAGCTGGGAGATCTTAAGTGTTCTCTCAAAAAAATTGAAAACGTTTTGGAGGTCCACCTTGAGAAATGTGAGAGCTTAAAAGTTGTAGGCCATATATATGCTCAGGAAGGGTTGGCAGCGAAGGCATTGAAAATTTTAAGAAAGGAAACTCACATAGATCCACCTAATGCCCATGGATTTATCAAGATGGGTGAGTTATTAATATCATCAGACCCCAGTGTAGCCTTATACTCTCTTAAGATGCAAAAGTATCTTCAGAAGAAGAGTAGAGAAGAAGTACCCATTCAATTGTTAAACAACATTGGGGTTCTTCATTTTGAGCATGATGAACTAGATTTGGCTCAGTAGACTTTTATGGAGGCATTAGGAAATGATGTTTTGCCTCTACATAAATCTCTTGGTCAATTTTGTACATTTTTTACTTGTATGATTCTCACAGTTAGTGAAAAAGGTAGTGTTCACGAAGGAATGGAAAAGATGCGTAGAGCCTTTGAATTATACCCATATTATGTAATGACATTGAATTATTTAATAAAAAAAAATTTCTTCACTGCAAGACATCATTTTCTTGCGGAATAGTTGACTGAGATGACTCTTGTTTCAACTAACCACCCTCTCATGAAATCTCATTCATAATATAATCTTGCACGATCTTATCATAGTGAAGGTGTTTATGACACCACTTATCAAGGAAAGCCAGAGGCCACAATATTTTGTGGATAGGTTCAATTGAAGCTAGGAGATCTTGAGAGTTTCTCAAATTTTGAAAAGGTTTTGGAAGTCCACCTTGAGAACTATGAGAGCTTAAAAGTTGTAAGCCATATATATGCTCAGGAAGGGCTGACAGAGAACGCTTTGAAAATTTTAAGAAAGGAAACTCACATACATCCACCTAATGCCCATGGATTTATCAAGATGGGTGAGTTATTAATATCATCATACCCCAGTGCATCCTTAGATTCTCTTAAGACACCAAAGTCTCTTTTGAAGAAGAGAAAAGAAGAATTACCCATTCAACTATTAAACAACATTGGGGTTCTTCATTTTGAGCGTGAAGAACTAGAGTTGGCTCTGTATACACCTAAAAATGGTCACATCACAATAGTCTGGTAATTAATTAAATATTTTTAATATTTAATTAAATTTTTGAATTCAATCTGCGTATAAATAAATCTAAATAATTTATTTATATTGTTCATTCTCTCATTTCGATTAAATAAATAAGTTTATTTAATCACTTTTCTTATCCATTTCTTAATTAATTAAATAAACATTATTATTTATTTATATTAATTATCATATAATCTTGGCTTGAATATTTTATTCAAATAAAGATTAAATATTCTTCTCTTCTAAAATTCCTCTAAAATTCCATTCACAATTAAATATTCCAAATATTTAATTAATTCTTCTAAAGTCTATTCACAATTAAATATTCTAAATATTTAATTAAATCTTCTAATGTCCATTCACATCAAATATTTTAAAAATGTTTTAAATTTTCAAACTCACATAAAATTAAATAAATTTATTTAATTAATTTGGATTATCTACAACAATCGTGAAATAACTTCAAAACAGAAAATTAACAAATTTCTTTGTTTCTGAGCAAAGTTGTTCCCATGGGTTGAAGACAAACCTCCATTCTTCTCTCCAACCTCCCAACATCTTCCATCTTCCTCTCAACCTCTCCACCTCTCACCATCCAAATTTACCAGACAATCTCACAGCCATTGATCTTTGCCAGCTAGGCTCTTGCCTGTAAAAATCTATAAAAGGGACTATCGGGTCTCTAAAAAATATAGAAGCTTGCATATAGGAAAACTATAGTCAATCAGCCCTCTAGCATCCATAGCATTTTAGATTTTAGCATAGCATAGTTTAGCATATCAGCATTCCATATCATGGCCTATCATCCTCATATCATAGTTTCAATAGCATCCATAATCCACAACCCCTGTGCATAATTTACAGCCCCTGCGCATATCTGTATATCAACATTTCACTCCACCAACATATAGCATATAATTTACAAATTTCTTTGTTTTTGAGCAAAGTTGTTCCCGTGGGTTGAAGAAAAACCTCCATTCTTCTCTCCAACCTCCCAACATATTCCATTTTCCTCTCAACCTCTCCATCTCTCACCATCCAAATTTACCAAACAATCTCACAGCCATTGATCTTTGCCAGCCAGGGTCTTGCCTGTAAAAATCTATAAAAGGGACTGTCAGGTCTCTGAAAAATATAGAAGCTTGCATATAGGAAAACTATAGTCAATCATCCTTCTAGCATCCATAGCCTCTAGAATCATAGCATAGCATAGTTTAGCATATCAACATTCCATATCATGGCCTATCATCCTCATATCATAGTTTTAATAGCATCCATAATCCACAACCCCTATGCATAATCTACAGCCCCTGTGCATATATGTATACCAAAATTTCACTCCACCAGCATATAGGATAGAGAATTACTCTCCCTTTGTATACTCCTTCTGCAGGTTGCCATTTTGAGAAGCTTTGCTTATACAATCTGAGAGCACCAGCTTCAACCAAATCACTGGAGATAGAGGACAATGGAACCATTCTGAAGAAGCTTTGTTTGATTTCTTTGATTTCAATTCTATTTAGCTTTTATTTAGTTTAATGTTGCATTGGTGTGTTTTTGTTATCTTATTTTGATACTAACATTTTCCACACACATTTTTGGCACCCACCGTGGGGCTCTTGCCCCAATTTTAACATCTTTTTATAGATTTTTATGACAGGTTATGGTTGGAAGAGTGTATTAGCACATTAAACACGCTTCAATGTAGTTCACACTCAGTTTAGTGCTATTTAACTCTGTTATAGCACCCTTTAAGGATCCTACAACACTCTTTACTTATCCTGCAATGCTCTTTACTGATCTTGCAATGTTCTTTACTGATCCTGCAGCGCTCTTTACTAATCCTGCAGCACCCATTAATGATCCTACAATGCCCATTATTGATCCTGCAGTGCTCTTTACTGATCCTGCAGTGCCCATTAATGATCCTACAACACTCTTTAATGATCCTGCATCGCTCTTTACTATTTTTATAGAGCATTTCTATTTTAGAGCTCTTGATGTCTGTTTTAGCGCATTTTTCTATTTTAGCATAGAATTTGAAAGTCTGCAACTATAATCTGTGACTTAAGTAGGATTTGACTAGATCTGACGCGACCACAGCTAGTAAGAGCTTTAAAAGAATAACAAATCCTAGGATAGTCACTTAATTGAAATGAATCAATCCTAGGATAGTCACTTAATTCAAAATGAAGCAATCCTAGGATAGTCACCTCATTTTCTATTTTGGACTAAAAAGAACTACATGTCTTTGTGAAGCAATATCTTCACCTAGCATAGAAAACTGTTTATTTGGGCTTAAAATTGAACTCTTGCCTGCTATGATTAAACGGTGATAGGCCTATGCTCTCCCCTTAACTGGGTGATCAAAAATCCAAACTCATCTATTCTATTTCATGCAATTTTAAGTTTTGTTAAAACCTTTTAGAAGGCCTGCCGTAGTGGGAAAAAGACCTCACCCTATGGGAACGACCTAAGTGGGAACAACTAAAGCCAAGTTTTCCAGCCCACTTTAATCAAATGTGGATGGTTGATGAAAATCCCATTCGATGGTAGTGTGCAAGATAACCATCCCCAAAGCCTTTGTTCTAAAGGTTGGGATGTCTCTCAAGCAAGTATATAATTTTCTGCACCAAATGGAAACCCTTACTACGAACTTAGTGTAGTATCCAGCCGAAGTTAGTTTTTGAACATCATAATAATCACAATGCAGAGAAGGGAAGAATCTACCCCCAAGATACTCACTATATAACTGCCAAGGATCATTTGCTCAGGGGATCTGGTATCCACTTTCGTCACTCTGAGTATGCGCCTGGAAAAGACAAAAACACGAGTGCCCCTTCGAGGGTGACACGACTGTGTGAGTCGACGCAGTTCTAAGATGTGGGTTGTTGATTATTATGGTGACCTACCTGAGTACTAAGAGTGAGTCTGCATGAACTATCTGTGATGTGTAAAACCTGTGAAAACAATTTTTGAAAAAAAAATTAATCATACACTTAATGTTTAGTATAGGACTTAAAAACAACTATTCTACAACTTGCTTTGTGTTTTCAAAACATTAATTCAGTAAAGATCATCCAAAACTCACGATTACATTGATTACTCTCATGTTAAGAGATTGGAAATCCACAACTTTTTTTAAGAAATCCATTCTCAAACGAATCAAAAATCCAAAAAACCACTTAGCTACAAGAAACTATTGAAGAAAAGACAATTCTTGTACCAAAGTCGAAAGGTTTTACTTAAACATAGAACCTTTATCCATCGATATCATGACTATGTTAGAGGTTTCACTGATGATTATGTTGTAGAACCATTATACTCACGAGCTTTCTTTCAAAGAAGAGCCCTTTCTCAAAGGCACAACCACAGTCAACATATTCATTCTTCTTATATTCCCCAACCCGCAATTGAATATTCTACTCGTCTGAATCAATTTCTGCAATAGAGAACTCAATCACATTAGGCATCTATTATAAATCCATCTTTTTACGAAGCTACAATCAAACTTCATAAAGTGCAAAATCATTTTTTCTTGAGCTTTTGCTTAAATTCCCGCCAACAGGATTTTCATCCTTTCAATCAGGAAAAACACGAGTTAAAGACTAGAAATCTTTTAAGTCATAGAATCTTCATTCTATCTTGACTTTTATATCCATCAAAAAATTGCACTATTTCATTCTTTTGATCAAAAGTTAGTAGAATTTGGGGCAAATCTTATTCCTGTTGTCACGAGATCTTGAAAGCACATAGAAAAAGATGAAAGAGAAAGTACCACAAGCAAAATGGGTGATAATAGTGAGAAAGAAGAGAATCCATTTCATACTGAAGAGTTAACAGAAGAAAAGCTTCAAGAAGTAGAGCAGGATCCCCAATTCCATACTCTTATGGAAAGAATTTTAGAATGAAACAAAGAAAGATATTTTATTTCATTAGCTAATCAAGGAGCTAAGTTACCTTCCTATTTTGATATAGAAGGGATTAAAGAGAATCATGAAACTCATCCTAATGATTTTAGTGCCCTTACTCAATAGATAAAAGAATTACAAGGGAAAATAAAGGAAATGCAAGGGGGTGCAACAAAGAAATATGTTTTGGAAGAAATATGTCCTTATCCATTTGATAGGAGTCTTCAAATGATCCCTTTTCCAAAACATTGCAAAATCCCTAAATTTGATAGGTACAATGGAAAAACTGACCCCATTGAACAAGTGAGGGATTTCTGAAATATGAGTCTAGAATTCGCTTATGAAGATACCTACTTAATGCGATTGTTTCCACAAAGCTTGGGTGGACAATCCATGGAGTGGCTTTCCAAGATCACTCCCCCCATCAAAACCTTTGAGGAGTTAATAAATCAGTTTATATCACAATACGCCTTCAACATCCAACACTAGATAACCATGCTTGATCTTTGTAAAGTGAAACAAAAAGTAGGGGAATCTTTCACTTCATTTTTGCAAAGATGGAGAAGATTGTTTGCACGATATTCCTGTCCTGTTCCTAAAAAGGAAAGGATGGATATATTCATCAATAGCCTAGATCAAGAATTAAGCTACAGGCTTAATCTTCATTGTCATCCTAACTTTGAAAAATTGATTAAAAACACAATCACCATTGAAGGGGCCTTGGTCAAAAGAGGAGTGATAAAACTTGATAATCCAAGTTCATTCAATCATAACAACAATGATAAAACAAGGTTTTGGAACAGAAATAAAAATGTCGTCAATGATGGTATAGTGGATGCAAACAATCTACAAACAAGATCATCAATCTTCAACCTATCAAGTGCTCCACGAAACAACCAACAAGGAAATACCAATCAAGAAAGCATGACCAATCAAAACACCAAGGATAATCATGGAAATTTCAATAACAATCTTGGTAGTACCCAAACATCAAATCTACCAAGACCTCCGTTCTTTTCAAATCGACGGAATTTTACCACTTTGGGTCAATCTCTTGAGTCTGCTCTCAAGGAGCTTCTCGATAATAAGGTTATCACCTTACCAACACAAAGAGATTATTAGCCATGAGTCAAACCACCATCATGGAATGACTCATATTATTGCAATTATCATCGATGTAAAGGTCATAGAACAAGTAACTGGAAAGCCTTGCGAAATCTAGTACAAGATTTAATTGACAATGGTACCATCACAATTGAAGGACATCATACCAATGACAATCATCAAGCATTCAAAGATCCTTTACCAAACTATCAAAAGGGGGAAACATCAGATACCAAAGTGAGAAGTATAAATAATATTGAAGACAACATAATCCACCACATCTATGCAAATGATCAACGGGTCAATGTTATCAAAATCAAGGAAAAACAAGAATATCAATAGGTTAATGTGACTACGAGAGGACAAGCAAAAGTTTTCTAAAAGGTAGTTCATCTAAGGCAGCTATTCCTCCTCCAAGTAATTATAATCTAGTTGATCAACTGAGAAAAACATCAACTCAAATCTCCATTCTTGAACTTCTCAAAATATCTCCCATACACAAGAATATTTTAGAAGAAGCACTTGTAAACACAACCATCAAAACTGATCTGGATGTAAACAAATTTCAAGCCATGGTGGGACATTTGTCTTCCCCCACTTGTCTTTCATTCTCCAAAAAATATGATGCCTCCATGACACATCCGCATAATTCATCGCTTTATCTTGAAGTCATGATCCATAAACACTAAATTAGACGTGTCTTGATAGATGGAGGAGCCGGTTTAAACATTTGTACCTTAAAGCTAATACATGCCCTAGGAATATCAGAAAATTCCATTGATCCACGAAGAAAAATAACTATCAAGGCATATGATGATGAAGAAAGAGCTTCTAAAGGACTAATAATGCTACCTATTAGAGTGGGACCTGTTGTGAAAAATACCTTTTGTCAGGTTCTAGATCGTGATCTTTCATATAACATACTTTTGGGCCGTCCATGGATTCATGATATGCAGGCAGTACCATCAACATACCATCAATGCCTCAAGTTTTTGTATGATGGACAAGAAATAACTATACAAGCTTACTAGAATAGCACCCAAACTTGTTCAAATCTCTGAGCAACTCAAGACATTTTTGTGCCGCATAATAGGGAGGCTCTTACTACTTCTTCCTCTGATCTACAAGGCCAATTGCAAGAATTGACAAAGAATCTTCACACCAAGCTACATTTAAAAGATAAAGGAGTAGACGAATATTCGCTATCCCTTTCTAGCTTACCTCCTTCTCTGAGGTCACATGGTCAGCCAACCCTATCAAATCAAAAGATCGCAACAGCCTTTGCATCCCAAACTTTTGTGCCAATCACAAAGTTTGATGGACAATTCATTAAATCTAACACTACCGAGGAAGAAGCTGAAGATAGGGACATCCTAAGTTGGCTATACAAAGATGAAGATGAATCTCTCTTGCAAATCAAGTTACCTACCGAACAATATGGAAAAGGGTATACTATCATGCAAAGAATGGGCTATGGAGGAAATGGTCCTATAGGAAAAAGAAAAGAAGGAATCATTGAGCCAAATCAACCTATTTCAATACATCCAAAGGATAAAACAGGACTTGGATATGGTAAAGATACAGAAGAGTCAACTTTACAGCAAGTACAGCAAACTCATGAAGGAGAATCAATTTCAGATAAACCCCATGAAGATGTCACTCTACAAAAAAATTATGAATCAATTTTCCAATTGCAGAATGGTTCAAACACTGATTCTAATGAATATGAATGGGACACCATCTATAACGATGAATTTTGGAGAGACAAACAAGTTGATACAATACACAAATATGCACCCATTCTCATACAAGGAGAAAGCTCAGGAACACAATCACTTGAATTTGAATCACGATATGATGATGACTCAAGTGAGGATGATTTAGATTTTAATGAGATTGATAATCGATAGAAGAATACTATTATAGACCTTGTCCATCATGAAAATGACAAACATGTCATGACTTTGATAGCTCAAGATCTTTCCCAACCTAATGATCCCATAACTTTAGTCTATCTGGAACTTATTAATTGGGACAATGATGCAACTATCCATATCCCTACATTCCATGATGATGAGGATATTGTAAATTTCCTTTGTTCATCTAATCAAGAAAATGATTGTTTCATCCAAGAATCTCATACTCAAGATTTTGATAGGGAGGGTGTCAAGTCTCTTAGCTGCAAAATAAATGAAATGAAAGATGGATCTATCGGTGAAAACCAAAAAATGGCAGTGGTAGATCAAAACAAGAGAAAAATAAAGAGCAAATCTGACAGTGAAAACCTTTTTGAGGCACTGAAGGATGAGAAACTTGACACTCTTCCCAAACATTATCAAGAAAGATCTTCTATTTTGATTGAGCCCATAGAATCAATCAGCATAAGTACAATAGAGCAACCAAAAATCTTGCAACTTGCAGCATCATTAACAGTGGAAGAAGTACTGAAATTTATAGAGTTCTTGAAGGAGAATCAAATCAACTTCGCTTGGTCATATGCCGATATGCCAGGGTTAGATCCTAATATAATAATGCATCATCTATCTATAAACATAGGGGCAAAACCTATGAAGCAAAAACTCAAAAAAATGCATCCACATGTTGCATTATTGGTAAAAGAAGAGTTAAAGAAGCTTTTAGATGTTGGGTCCATTCAGTCTATTGACTATGCAGAATGGATCTCCAATATCGTACATGTTTCAAAGCTAGACAGAAGGATTAGAATTTGTACAGATTTCATAGATTTGAACAAAGCATGTCCCAAAGATGACTTCCCTTTACCAAACATAGATATGATCATTGATTTAACTGCTGGCCATGCAATGTATTCATTAATGGATGGATTTTTAGGATATAACCAGATAAAGATTGCACCAGAGGATCAAGATAAAATAGTGTTCACATGCCCTTGGAGTACCTATTGTTGGAATGTCATGCCATTTGGGCTTAAAAATGCAGGAGTGACTTATCAAAGAGAAATGACAACCATTTTCCATGACATGATGCACACCTTCATGGAAGACTATGTGGATGACTTATTGGCCAAATCCAACATAAGAGAAGGACAACTAGAAATCTTGTCAAAGATCTTTATCAGAATGGAAAAGTTCAATGTTCAACTCAATCCAAAGAAATGTGTCTTTGGCATTAAATCTGGAAAACTCCTCGGATACATTGTTTCAGAAAAGGGCATAGAGGTTGATCCAGGAAAAGTACAAGCTATAATGGACATGCCGCCACCACAAAATATCAGTTAGCTCCGATCATTGCAAGGACGACTACAATCCATCAGGAGGTTTATAGCTCAACTGGCAGACAAAAGCTTACCATTTACACATCTATTGCATAAAAATGTCCCATTAAAATGGGAGGAAAAGTGTGAAGCAACATTTAATCAGATCAAGCAATATCTCATGAATACACCAGTCCTAATTCCACCAGTTCTAGGAAAGCCCCTCATACTCTATATTTCAGCAACAAAAGTATCTTTGGGGGTGTTACTAGCACATGAGGATTCTACAGGCAAGAAAGAGCCATATACTATATCAGCAAAACTTTAACAAGTCATGAAATAAACTACACTTTCATTGAAAAAGCTTTCCTAGCAGTGGTGTTTGCTTCTCAAAAGTTGCGCCACTATATGTTGGCTCATACAATTAAGTTGATAACCAAAATCGATCCACCAAAATACCTCCTAAGCAAAGCTACCTTAACAGGAAGACTTGCAAAATGGGTAATCATCTTAAGTGAGTTTGACATTCACTATGTAGATCGAAGAGCTATAAAGGACAGGTCATAGCAGATCAATTGTCTGAAGCACCTTTACAAGAAGAAAACCCAATGTACATTGAATTTCCTGATGCAGACGTCTTCACAGTAATAATTAAGAAATCATGGACATTGTACTTTGATGGATCTTACACGCAACATGGCTCGGGGGCAGGGATTCTTTTTGTTACACCTGAAGGACATACCATTCCAAAATCATATCGATTGAAGTTTCCCTACACAAATAACATAGCTGAATATGAAGCATTGCTCACAGGAATGAAGATAGCCTTCGAATGGCAGATTACAGAGCTACAAGTATATGGTGATTCACAACTTTTCATTAATCAAATCAATGATGATTATCAGACTAAAGATGATAAGATGCTACCTTACAAGAACATGGTGGATGATTTTAAAAAGTAGTTTGTGGCAATCAAGTTTTCACAAATCCCAAGGATTGATAATAAAGCTACAGATGCAATGGCTACAATTGCTTCCTTGTTACAATTATCAAAAAATCAAAGACGGTATGAATTCTTGGTGGAACAATTGTTTTCTCCCACCTATGATAATCCAGAAACCCAAGTCATATGCCATTTAACCAGTTCTGATTCACCTTTATATGGCAAGACTTATACCTACCTGAAAAATAACATCTTACCTCCAAACTTATCCCGAAACCAAAAAAGGAATTTTATACGCCAATCATCCCAGTATACCTTGATCGCCAATATCCTTTACCAACATGGTCTTGATGGTACGCTCCTTCGATGTCTTGAACGTGACAAATCTGAACAAGCCTTACAAGAGGTTCATGGTGGTATTTGTGGAACTCATTCAAGTGGTTTAACCTTAGCCAAGAAACTTGTTAGAATGGGATATTATTGGCCTACCATGGAGAGAGAATATTTTACTTTTGTCAAGAAGTGTTCTAAATGCCAAATCCATGGGAATCTTATTCATGCACCTGCATAGGAACTGCAGCCTTTCACTCCGACATGGCCTTTTTCTCAGTAGGGACTAGATCTTGTTGGAAAAATTCATCCTCCATCATCAAATGGGCATAAATTCATCATCACGGCTACATAATATTTTACAAAATGGATCGAAGTTGTTCCTTTGACGACTATGACCGGTAAACAAATCTCTTCGTTTATCTTGAATTACATCATCTGTCGATATGGAATTCCTAATTCTATCATTATTGATAATGGGAGGCCTTTCAAGAATCAGGATGTTGATGAACTTTGTGAAAGATTTCACATCCAACATAGGTTCTCTACACCTTACTATCCACAAGGAAATGGTCAAGTAGAAGCTTCAAACAAAACAATCTTGAAGATCTTGAAGAAGACGGTAAATGATGTCGGTTGTGATTGGAATGTCTAGTTAAATCCAGCTTTGTGGGCATACAGAACCAACATTCGCACGCCAACAGGAGCTACCCCATATGCCTTGGTATATGGAGTAGAAGCGATCTTAACATTAGAGGTTGAAATACCTTCGCTCAGGGTCTCATTGAAAGGATTGATGAATGATGAAGACTACAAAGTATCTCATCTGCAAGAGCTAGAACTGTTAGATGAAAGACGCCAACATGCAGCTGATCATTTGAAGGGTTATCAACAAGTTATGTCTGGTAGCTACAATCACAGAGTTAAACCACAGAAATTTCAAGTAGGTGACTTAGTCTTGAAATAAAATCCACGTAATCAGCAAGACAGAGAAAAAAAAGGAAAATTTGAACCAAATTGGCTTGGTCCATTTGTCATCATTGCAGCATACAGTTCTGGAGCATATTAGTTATCTACATCAGAAGGGGACCTATCTGAAGAGCCAATCAACAACATTCATTTGAAGAAGTTCTATGTTTGAATCATCAAAACTGAAAAAAGTCCTAAAAAAAATACATAAAAAATCAAAAAAAGTCCTAAAAAAAATACATAAAAATCAGAAAAAGTCCTGAAAAAATACATAAAAATAAGAAAAAGTCCTAAAAAAAAACATAAAAATCAGAAAAGAAAAAAAAAGAAAAAACAAAAAAATTCACATGATCTAAAAAAGTGCAATAAAAACAAGTGGTGAAAACCTGGTAAATAGGCACTACTTGTAATCAAAATGGGCTCCTCTATCTATTAGCTTATGTCTTGCATTCGCTTTACGACATCATCTATCCATATCTATCATCTGTACATATCTATCATATCCATATCATGCAACGAGAATCCTTGTGTTTCATCATGGCTTGATGAAATTTTTACATATCCATAATATTCAGGTTGTGTTTACACTGGGGGTAGAAACACAGACTAAACAAGAAAGGGGCAACGAGCTTTTAGAACATCACAAACGAACAAATGATGGTTTGATAGAATGCAACATACATTGACACATCAAATCAACCACAACACCAAAACAATCACTCAATGCCAATGAAATCAAACAAACATGGTCAAAACAACGTTAATCAAAACAAAAACATCAATGTTGATAACCAAGTTGGATGATCTTAGTCTAAATAATGTTTGGAATACTTTAGGAAAAATTTGAATTGTTGGTTGATTTTTTTATCATATCTCTGGAGAATTCGATGATGTACTGAACTAGAAAAGAAAGGAAGGAGTATGATTTTTCTTTGTCTTTTGTTTGCGAGGAAATCATTAGTACTATGCAAATTGGTCGCGAGACATGCTCTACTAAGTATCATTGATGACATTTCAGAATTTCAATGGGAAATGGGTTAACTCTTGTCTGTTTATGCAAGCGATACTCAGGTCATCTCAGTTCAATTATACCTAGATGCTTGTATTATTTTTCTATATCAAAAATCATGAAAGCAATACTCAGGTCATCACTGGTGCTAACATACCCTTTGATGCTTGTATTAACTTTCAACATTTCAATGCTCTATGATGACACAAAAAGCACAAATAAGCTCTCATAATGGAAATATTGTATAGATACCCTGCATGGTTCGTATAGATTACATTCATTTTAGAATCTGCATTTTTCATTTATAGCTTTTTCCAAAGGTTGGAAAAGTATCAAATGTTTCATATCTTTTTGAATAAAATAAGTGAGTGCATTTTGACATTCACAAAAACATCATCACATACCATTTTCATACATATTTGCATCAGAAAATCATAAAAACAAAGCATATATCATAATCAAAACATTCATGGGAATTCATAAATTGTACCATCCATCATTTCACATTCATATTCATTCATCAATAGATCACAATCATAATATCATAACATTGCACTTTCATATCTAAAAATCATGCATACATATACATCATGAGCATAACATTGTGAAACTATCACATAAAACATCATGCATATAGAAAATAGAAGCATTCATCACAAACAAATCATCACTGCATATCATATATCTCAAAAATGAATGTCAAATGTACAAAGATGTCAACTATGCATGACATAACATCATAAAAAATGGGACCATATCAGTATGTATACAAATGTCTCAACAAAGTATCAATAAGACATCATGCAAAAAGCACTACGAAGTGCTATCCTCTGATGCTGCTGGTCTGGGACCTGCCCCACCTGCATCTAATGGACCTGCTCCACCTACCCCTAATGACCCTCCTGGAGGTAATGGTTGAGATACACCCCTACTGGTAGCCCGAGAGCGACTATGTGTAGACCGAGACTGTCAAGTAACGAGGTCAGTCTACATGCCTCGATCACATCTCTATCCACCTGTACAAGCTGTGGAATCAACCTCCATGTCTTTGGGAATCACTTCTGTAACTGCAAGACACTCAATCTCTCCTATTGAATATGAAGAATCATCAAGTCAAAGAAAAATCAATATCGAATCGTCAAGACAAATCAATCAAATCTGAATAGCAAATTTATCAAAATCTTGTTTGTTTTTAACAACTTTAGAAGCAAAATTATCAACAACCTATTTGTTTTTCATCATCATGGAAAACAAATTTATCACAATTTTGTTTGTTTTTAACAACTTTAGAAGAAAACTTATCAAACAACTATTTGTTTTTCATCATCATGAAAGCAAATTTATCAAAATCCTGTTTGTTTTTAACAGCTTTAGAAGCAAACTTATCAACAAACAATTTGTTTTTCATCATCATGGAAATCCAATTTATCAAAATCCTATTTGTTTTTAACAACTTTAGAAGCAAACTTATCAACAAATTTTTTTTTTTCATCATCATGGAAAATAAATTTATCAAAATCCTGTTTGTTTTTAACAACTTTAGAAGCAAACTTATCAGACAACTATTTGTTTTTCATTAACTTGAAAGCAAATTTATCAGCTACTATTTTTTTTCCAACAACCTTGGGAACAAATTTATCAAACAAACATCATCAAATCAGGGCAACGCAATACGCAAACAATCAATACAAAGTCATGCATTGCAATATTACAGGGGCAATTTAGGTCATCAATTTTTCATCTCACATCTTTCCACGTCAATTTCTTTATATCAACATTTTCGAACAATGAATCGACATTTTAAAAATCATAAAAATAAAAAAATTCCAAAATATATAAAAATTCAAAAAATTCACAAAAAATCAAAATCTTATCGATTCATCGTCTGAGGGGGCATATACCTATCAGCATTCGACAATTAGCATCTGGGGAAAATTTAAATTTTTGAAGTAATAAAACACATTACTTCAAAGAGGGGAAAATGTATACACCTAAAAATGGTCACATCACAATAGTTCGTAATTAATTAAATATTTTAATATTTAATTAAATGTTTGAATTAATCACCTATAAATAAATCTAAATAATTTATTTATATTGTTCATTCTTTCAATTCGATTAAATAAATAAGTTTATTTAATCACTTTTCTTATCCATTTCTTAATTAATTAAATAAACATTATGATTTATTTATATTAATTATCATATAATCTTGGCTTGAATATTTTATTCAAATAAAGATTAAATATTCTTCTCTTCTAAAATTCTCTAAAATTCCATTCACAATTAAATATTCCAAATATTTAATTAATTCTTCTAAAGTCTATTCACAATTAAATATTCTAAATATTTAATTAAATCTTCTAATGTCCATTCACATCAAATATTTTAAAATGTTTTAAATTTTCAAACTCACATAAAATTAAATAAATTTATTTATTTAATTTGGATTATCTACAACAACCGTGAAATAACTTCAAAACAAAAAATTAACAAATTTCTCTATTTCTGAGCAAAGTTGTTCCCGTGGGTTGAAGACAAACCTCCAATCTTCTCTCCAACCTCCCAACATCTTCCATCTTCCTCTCAACCTCTCCATCTCTCACCATCCAAATTTACCAGACAATCTCACAACCATTGATCTTTGCCAGCCAGGCTCTTGCCTGTAAAAATCTATAAAAGGGACTGCTGGGTCTCTGAAAAATATAGAAGCTTGCATACAAGAAAACTATAGTCAATCAGCCTTCCAGCATCCATAGCCTCTAGAATCATAGCATAGCATAGTTTAGCATATCATCATTCCATATCATGGCCTATCATCCTCATATCATAGTTTTAATAGCATCCATAATCCACAGCCCCTGTGCATAATCTACAGCCCCTGTACATATCTGTATACCAACATTTCACTCCACTAGCATATAGGATAGAGAAGTACTCTCCCTTTGCATACTCATTCTGGAGGTTTCCATTCTGAGAAGCTTTGCTTATACAATCTGAGAGCAATAGCTTCATGCAAATCACTGGAGATAGAGGACAATGGAACGATTATGAAGAAGCTCTGTTTGATTTCTTTGATTTCAATTCTATTTAGCTTTTATTTAGTTTAATGTTGCATTGGTGTGTTTTTGTTATCTTATTTTGATACTAACATTTTCCACACAGAGGCTGAACAAAATTTTATGGAGGCATTAGGAAATGATGTTCTACCTCTACATAAATCTTTGTGGTCAGTTTTGTGCATTTTTTACTTATAGGATTTTCACAGTTAGTGAAAAAGGTATTGTTCATGAAAGAATGAAAAAGATGTGTAGAGCCTTTGAATTATACCCGTACTTTACAATGGAATTGAATCATTTAGCAAACCATTTTTTCTTTATTGCAGGGCAACATTTTCTTGTGGAGTAGTTGGCTAAGACGACTCTTGTTATGACTGACCGACCTCTCATGAAATCTCATTCATATTATAATCTTGCACAATCTTATCATAGTAAAGGTGATTATGACACCACTTGTCTATGAAATCTAGAGGCCATAGGATTTTGTGGATAGGTTCTATTGAAGCTGGGAGATCTTAAGAGTTCTCTCTCAAATTTTGAAAAGGTTTTGGACCACCCTGAGAATTGTGAGAGCTTAAAAGTTGTAGGCCATATATATTCTTAGCAAGGGCTGGCAGAGAAGGCATTGGAAATTTTAAGAAAGGAAACTCACATAGATCCACCTAATGCCCATGGATTTATCAAGATGGGTGAGTTATTAATATTGTTAGAACCCAGTGCAACCTTAGATTCTCTTAAGATGCCAAAGTCTCTTATGAAGAAGAGCAAAGAAGAAGTACCCATTCAATTGTTAAACAACATTGGGGTTCTTCATTTTCAGCATGATGAACTAGAGTTATCTCAAAAAGCTTTTATGGAGGCATTAGGAAATGGCATTTGGGTTAAATTCATAAATAAAATCCCTAGTGTTAATTCTATAATTTTTCCTATGCTCTCTAAGGATATGAATTTCTTCCATCGACTAGAAGAAGGCGGTGTTTCACTTGAGTTACCATGGATTAAAGTCACAACACTATTTAATCTTGCTAGGTTGTTTGAATAGCTACATGATACTGAAAAAGAAAATATTTTATACAGGCTAATATTGTTCAAGTTTCTTGATTATGTGGATGCATATCTACATCTTGTAGCCATGACTTGAGCTCGAAATGAGATCCAACTAATCCTGCACTGATACATTTTGGTATTTTTTTCGACGACGGGTCAGATGCCGGTCCGGAATTTCAACGTTTCAAATTCCATCAAAATTTCGATGCAATAACAACGACGAACAGCCATCAGAATTCTGATGACTCGTCGTCGAAAAAAATACCAAAATGTATCAGTGCTAGAATTGATTGGGGATGCACTTAAGGTGGATAAAATCTCAACAAATTCTTTATCTATGCTTGGAAAAATGGAACTAAAAACATTTGACTGACTTAAAGAAATTAAATAATTATAGCTGCACAAAGTGAATCAGATGCAAAGAATTCTTATGTTGACATTTCACTTGGAAATTGGAATTATTTTGCATATTTTCGCAATGAGAGGAGGAATCCAAAGGTGGAGGTACAACATCTTGAGAAGGCTAGAGAATTATATTGTGAAGTGTTGGCATAGAGACCAGGAAATGTTTATGCTACAAATGAGTCAGTCATTGTGCTAGTTGAAAGGGGTCAATTTGATATTGCAAAGAAATTTTTTACATAGGTATAAGAAGCTGCAGTATGAAGCATATTTGTTTAAATGCCCGATGTGTGGGTAAATCTAACACATTTTTAATTTGCACAAGGATAGTTTGCGCTTGCAGTGAAAATGTATCAAAATTGTTTGAGAAAATTCTAATTTGGCACTAACACCCACTTTTTATTATATTTAGCTCAAGAATATTATGAAGTAGAATAGTGGAAAGATTGTAAAAGAACATTATTAAGAGAAGTAGAACATTATTAAAATAAATAGATTGTAATGAGCATTTCAAATTTGTGTTTAATGTAATGAGGGTTTTGAATTACCTCTGAATTCACTGCAGAGGTTGTCCCCAAATCCAATTTCACTACAGAGGGCCTCGATGAATTCAAATTCATTGCAACAAACTCTAAATTCCTTTCCCTTTCCCACCTTTTCAAAATTCTCCAGGTCCTCTTTGAATCCTTATCACCCATGCAAGTAGCTACTAATCAAAATGCCTCATGCCAGGCCAACGAATGAAGCGAGGTCTGTAATGAACAAATGAAGCAAGTTCAATCGATATGAATGAATATGTAATGAACATGAATAATCATGCCAATACATTGCATGCATGAATACATTACGCCAATATTTGGCTGAATTATTTTTTTAATTTTTTGTCTACTTTGGATTTGATGACTAACTATTTAGTCATTTTTATTTCTATGACTAAATAATTTTTTAGTCAATGACCAAATTAGTTATTTATTTACTCATTTATATCTGAGTTGTAAAAAATGAGTAGAATTTAGTCATTTTTAGTTGTTGTGACTAAATTTTTTAATCACCTAGCCATATATTTTCCAAATTTGGTGCAGGGGCACCTTTGAACAAAATTTGTCAAACAAGGTTGATCATGTGTAGACTTTAGGATTTTGGGGTAATATGCACTAAATAAGGTCAAGGATACCATTTATTAATGTATTGGGTCATGTTTAAGTGGTCATTAGGTGTTTAGCTGGTTTAGATTCCTAAAAGTGCAAAACTATTGAAAAGTTGTTAATTGTGCAAAAATGCAAAATTGAAAAGTTGTAAAAGGGAAGATTAGGAAGTCCAATGCTCATATAGATTTGAATGGCCATTTGAAGTAGTTGAAAAAATTGGTTTTTGTGGGAAAACACTTTAAATATGTGAATAATCTTGATGTAATGGTGGTTGAGACATTTTTGAAGTTTGGCACAATAATACTAGACTCTGTTTTCATACATCTTTTGTATTTTCTGTAGTTGTAGGGTCACTGTATGGCTCGTAAAGTATCTTATTGATTAAAATTGAATTGGATTGCATAGTAGACTATATTAGCTTTCCTTTGAATCTAATTTTAAGTTTTTTCATTAAGTTTAGTGCATTTTATAGTTGAATTTCAGAGACCGGGTCTAAACTTGTAGGGGTAAGGGTTTTGAAAGTCATCAAAATGAAAAACTGACCCATTCCACTCTCTGTGGCCATTGTATCTTGTGGAATGGGTCTAATACATTAGTAAATAGGTATTTACATGTGTTTTGGGTGCAGGGGAGGCCTAAAGGAGTGTTGGGCATCAAGCCCTAGGTGGGAAAATTGAGCTTTCCATGTGAAATAGAGAGGTTTTGGTATGGTAAAGTGTTAATTATGTTGGGGTAGTGTTTTCTGATGATGGATTGAGTATTTATAGGACTAATAGGACCTGATTGAAGTGGTTATAGAGTTGTGTGAGGGTTGGAAGTTTGAGTTCCATTAAAACCCTAGGTTTTGGCTAGAAAAAAGGGTTTTGGTTTTAGGCACCTTGGAGGATGAATTTCTGAAAAAAAATTGAGTAATCCTTGGTTTGGAAACATTTTTAATTCTTCCCAAATGGTTTTAGAGGTTTAGGAGAAGTCTAGTGACATGTTTCTTTGTTAAATAGGCCTAATTTAAGGCCTAGCAGTGTTAGAAACTTGATTGGTGGAAGTTGTTTCAAAATAACCTATTGTGAGTTTGTGGTATGTTGTTAAGAGCCCTAATGGGTCTTTGAAATGGTATTGGTCTTGGTTTGAATAGACCTTCTCTAAAATATATACCCATTTTAAAGGGATTGCAATGCTACAAGGAATTATGTTGGATTGTTGTGATAGAGAGAATTTGAGGACTTGAGACTTGAAGGTTGTTGTTTTTGTCTGATATTGTGTTGTGTGGTTGCAGGACCTCCCCTTATTGGCATAAAAATTCTACTAGTGTAAGTTTTCTAAAAATCCTGCTAATGCATCCCCTACTTTAAAGGATAATATGAATAATGAAAATGTACATGAAGAGTCACATGAAATTGAGATTCCTAACACAAATGATAGAGATTTTCCTACTGAGGAAACTTTGGATAGTAACCTTGACATGTCAAGGGAAGAAGAAAGGTGGGAATTTTAGAAAAAGGATAAGAAGCTTTCAAATCCTTCACCTCCTAGAGGTATATCTATTTTTAATGGTAATAACTTCAAGCCAAGAGGTGAAACTCCTAATGTAGCCTTACAACATACCCCTAAAAGATAATTCACTAACCTTACATTCTATACTCCTGAACCTAGTGAGTTTGACCATGTCTTGGAGGATGAAGATGGCATAGATAAGGATATGCAATCCTTAAAAGAGGAAGAACTTAGACTCAAGGAATTGGAGGAGAAGAAAGCAAGGGGACTTGGTAGAAAGGAAGGAAAATGAGTTGTAGGAGAAACAATTAAAATAAAAAGAAGAGAGGATCAAGGTGAAAGCCTTGGAGAGAGATTCCTAAAGGAAAATAATTGAGAAGATGAAAGAAGCATTAAAGGAACAACTAATTCCTGATGCCCCTCCTAAAACTACTTCTAAGACAACCCCTAATCATCATAAAGTTATTGACCCTTCTACTATTGTTAACAAGCCTATAGATCATGGGAAGAAACCCATGGATCAACATAAGAAGACCATCCCTAATACCAATACCAATACCAATACAAAAACTTCATCAAATAGTGCTTCCACCAACAGTGCTAAGACTAGTTCTATCCCACAAAATACACCTCCTAAACTTGAGATCTTGAAATTGAAGTTGGAAAATGAGAAGTTGCAACAAGAATTGAAGAAAATTTAAATTGAAGCTACAAATGTAGAGATGGAAAGGAGGATCTCCCTCATCCAGATCTCTATACCTAATCCATTAGCTTCAAGTTCTAGACACTGATTCTGAACCACATAATACCAATTCAAATGGACATACTTCTAGTGGAGGTGGTGGTGTTGGTGGAGGAAATCATAAAAACAAGAATTCCTATTCTGAAGATGGTGATGGAAGTAATGGTGGTGGAAAAAATAATGGAGGTGGTGGTAATGGCGGAGATGGAAATGGAAAGCGTAATGATCAATCTGGTAACTAAGAAGATAAGGAGCCTAGAAATACTCATAGAGACTGAGCTACTAGGAGGCCAATGTAAGTGGAAAGGTATCAACAGTTGTGGCTTACTAGAATTCTTCATTATCCTAACCAATTCCCTAAAGATATTAGACTTGCTCTAGTTAAATTCTCTGGTAATAATACCATAAGTGGTGAAGATCACTTAAAATAATTTGCTAATGTCATGGATGACTTTGAAGTAGAAGTTGAGGATGTGATAATGAATCTTTTAATGCAATCCACTCACAGAGGATGCTAGGGAATGGTATTGAGTTTTACCTATTGAAAGTATTGGTTCTTGGGGAGAGTTCAAGAGGCTATTTAGAGGATAATACAGTGAGAATACTAATTAAAGGTTTCTTCTAAATCAATTTAAAAACATTTCCAAATGCTCAAATGAGGTTGTAGAAGATTTTAATGTAATATTTCAAAAGGCCATGAATAGGTTAGCTCTTAATTTAAGATTAAATGACATCATATGCTTAGTGAACTATTGTAATGCATTTGATGCAAAGATGAGCTATCACCTACTGGATAAGAATACTAAAAAATTGAGAGAAGCTTTTAAGATGGCAATTCACATTGATAACATTAGTAGAGCAACTAGTAAAGTTGGCAAAAGAGATGATGTGAAAATCCTTAAGAATCCTAAGAGAGAGGATAAAAAACTCTTGTGCTAAGGGAGCTTCACTTGAGGATAAGATTTACAATGTTGCTGGTACCATGAATGACCTAAGGTATAGACTTGCAAGGAAAGAGAAAGGTTTTCCTAATGAAAAGAAAAATTTCCAAAAGAATGAGAGACCTCCTCTACTACAAGACCATCCATACAATACTAATTGGCATAATGGAAAGCCAATCCCCAACAATCATAAGAATACAAAGAATAAAGTGCCTCTTGATCCTTTTCAAAAAAAATCAAATAACTTTGCTAATGACACACCTTGGTGTGTTGTTTTCCAATTACCACACACCTCTCAAACATGTTCAGTGGCAAGGTAGTTTGAAGAAGAACAATATCAATCAGATGATTATGAGCCAATGGAAGGAAATGATGTTGAATTCAATGTGCATATGCATAGATTAGACTTTATTGATGATGATTTATCCTCTAAAGATGAGTCATAGGAAATTGATGTTGATTTCCAAAGATAAAAGCCAGATTCATATCATCAACAAATTTTCCTTGATGAAGATGAATACATTGACAAAAAAAATTGTGCTATGGAAATGGAGGAAGAGGATGTGTTTTTAAGAATACTTTCTAATAAAGAGTATAATCACATGACTATAGCCCTGGTGGAGCAAACCAAGAATACTCACAACTTGAGAAATAGGGTTCTTAATTGTGATCAAGGCAATCTTGGTAGCATGTTCTATAAGGAAAGCAATGGTGCGGAAACAACTTTCCTAATGTCAAATCCACAGGGGAGTAAGTAGACAATACTTTTAATTTTTTCCTACTTACAATTCAATTAAGATACACATGAAAGATTTGCATAAACAGAGAAGATACTCAAAGAAAATGAACAATAGATTTATGTGGGAAACCCTTTTGGGAAAAAACCCACCACACCAAGTTGAATCTCCTTGTATTACAGTAACAACAATTACATACAATCAGAAATACAACTCTCTGATATTTCACAGTAGCTACAACATTCACTGTTTAATCTCTCTCAGAAAAAACTCTCAACCATTTTGATAAAAATCATTATTTCAATTCAGAATCGATATGCTTTTATTCTATTCACATTCTAATTTTATCTTTTGTGCATCATTAGCCACCATTGTCAATCATAGACAGTTTCCATCAAGTAGATAATTTTTCCTTGCATGCAGTTTTTCCAGCACTGCAATAGTTACAAAAAAAAAATCCAACTGTCATCCGTTTGAAAACTGCTTCCTCTGATTGGTCTAGCATGATGCCACATAGGATGGTCACATAGTCAAACAGCGTTCAAACTTTGTTGGCATATTGGTGAGACACTAAAAGTGTCTTGCCGATGCCACAAAGTTTCTCTATCGATATCACCGAGAGTCCCAATAGTCGGCAAGTCGTCATAACGAAAGCCACAAGTCATACCAAAAATATCAAATTCCATTTTGTTCCTATCGGAAAGAGTTTCCCTTATTAGCGAGACTCATATTGAATGCACACAAGTCATATCAAACTTAGAGAAACCATCGACAAGACTTCCACATATCACGAAGACCTTATGTCGAAATATTCAAGTCATGCTAGCGTGAGCCATTCGGCATGACTATCACTCTTCGGTGAGACTCATATCGAAGTCACAAGTCACAACGATGAGTTATACTATCAGCCAGATATTTCATTCTCACCAAGACTTTCAACCGGCCACTTAATGTTACATCGATGAACATTCGCTATCGGAAAGACTTATTATTTTTTCCAAGAGGTTACTCCGAACACACCTTGTTATCCTGATTCGGCGAGACTTATCCAAGTCACCGAGACCTTTCATCGAGCATCGCCAAGTCTTACTGAGTCGGCAAGACTTATCCCTTTTCCTATGACCTTTCTCTGAGCGCCCCATGTCTTACCAAAGACTGTCAACGTAACTTATCTAAGTCACCAAGACTTCTTAGCGAAGTCTTTTGTCACCGCGAAGTCACCACGAGAATACTCCTGTCGGCAAGACTTAGCTTCATCGCTAAGACATCTCCCCACGATCCGTGAGTTACTCCGATAGCTATACCCAGTCGGCGAGACCTTTATCGATCGCTAGGACTCATACCAAAACAAAAGATTATGCCGATGACCATATGCAAAACAGTGTCGGCAAGACATTTCATATCGGCCAAACCAATACAGACAACCCAAGTCTCCCCGATGCCCGATAAGATCACACTGTCGCCCGAAGTTTCCATTCGCCAAAAGGTCACAGCGAACACACAAGGTCACGGTGATATGAAAATTTTAAGAGCTTCAGAACAGTTAGTCGACCAGACATCCATGATGTCACACTGACTTTGCCTTCAAGGAGTTTCATGTCAGTAAGGATTGAGGCACATTTTCCAACATGTTCATGAAGGAACAGGGTGCAAAGGAATAGGGGACTAAAACAGAAGAGTTAGCCAAGTTTAAGAAAGGAGAATTCAAGACTAAAGAAAGTAAGGGACCTAAAATTTGGGCCAAAAAGGATAGTGCAGCTAAGAATTCTAGTGAATTTACTTCCTTTATTGTAAAATACAAAACTAAAAAATCAAATGCTAATCATGAGAAGAAATAAGAAAAGAAAAATGTTGAACATAAGGTTGAACAAAAAAATATTCAAGTGAAGGAATAGAGTATGGCTACTTATGAACTGCCAAAGTATAATCTAGTTGATATTTTTCAGCTTCTCTCCTAGGTAAAGTTGACCATCCCTTTAATGGAAATGATAAGAATTCATGAACAAAAGAAAAAGGAATTGACTGTCATCAATGGCGCCACTAAGGCCTATGAAGAAAATAATGCTACTGCTCAACCTGAAGTGAGTGGAAATCAAGTTAGTGATGAGATAATGGAAGGAGATATTGGTGAAATTCCTTAGGTTTATTTGGGAAGTACCATTACAACATATACAAATAATATTGATCCATTCTATGTAACTCTTGTTGTTAATAGAAAACTTCTAAAGAAGTACATGATTGATTTAGGCGCTTCATCTAGTATCATGCTAGTTGAAATAGTGAAAGAGATGGGTCTGAAAAATTAATTGTGCATATGGCAAGTGTTATGCCATGGACTCAAGATAGATCCCTATTATGGGAGTCATCTAGGATCTTCCATATAGATTATTTTATTTCCCTAACAAGGATTTTTTAATGAGTTTAGCTATGGTGGACATTCCACCAAACTATGGCATGTTGTTGTCAAGAAAATGGAGTGCCTCTATGGGAGGTGGCATGCAATGTGATATGTCCTATGTGAACATGCAAGTATGAATGAGTATGTTGGTGTTGTCATTAATGTTGTCATTGATGTCAACACAATATAGGTTGTTGCAGAGAAAGTAATTAAGTGATTGCAGGTGGTGCATGTATAGTTGAGATACTATAGAGATGTTGTAAGTACATGGAGCTACCTTTATGGTGTTGCAGGTGTGTTGATATGATAAGTTACCAAGTTATTTTGAGAAAATTAATAAATAATGAAGTTATAATTGTGTGTGTTCATAATGTAATCTTGTATGTGTTCTACATTTGTTCTATATTGATCGTATGCTTTGTTCAGATCTAAAGTGTTTTTTATGGGAATCCTTGTGTTATATATCTTGGATTATAACTTTTGGTTTGATGAAGAGTGAATTTTTTGTTCACCAGTGTGTGAACTAGTCTAGTAGAGTTGTTTGTCTATGGACTAGGAGAAATGTATCTACTTTGCAATCCTCCGTTGGTTTGTTTCAGGTCTTGTAGATTTGGAAGAAGGCTTGTAATGGTGTTATATGTGTTCTATCAAAGGTGTTCATGGTTTGGTGCTCTAGAAGACTAGTTTCAAAGTTTATATGTGTGTTTGTAGAGTCTGGATGGGCTGATGGAAAGTGTTCTAAGTATGAAGGTTGTTGCAGTAGCTACATATGAATATGAAGGCATCTAATATGTGTTCTAGTGTATGGTGAAGCGTGTTATGTGGTCTACATGTTATCTTCTTGTTGCAAAAGTTCATACTTCCAAGTTCATTTGTGTTTTCATTAGGTTTGGCCGACTTGGTGTTTACACATCATGTGAAGGATAAGTATCAATTAAGGAAGCATGTGATTGATCCGAGATGTTGTTTTTGGTCTTTGTTAAGTGTTGGTTTGGTCCACTCTCATTCTTATCCATTGCAGGAATGTTGAATTTCCAACCTAATTTGAATTTGTAAAATGAAGCGTGTGTAGCCGACCTTGGAGAAAGTTTCTAAGGTTGAAGATGGTATAAATACAAGGAAAGATGTTAAGGATTGTAAGCCACATATGTGAGAAGCAAGGTAGATGCAAAGATAGTGTGAAATTGAATTAAGGCAATGAGAACTTCAATGTGTTAGAGTTCTAAAACCAATGAGCCAATGGTGCCTACATTTTTTTTTTCAAGGTTGCGGATGTGTGTAAGTTGTTGTGGTGGATATTTTGTTGCATTGAGATAATGTTCTCTATGTAACATTATTATTTCTATCTCTCTATATTTGTAGGCAGTAAGCCTCTTATTCAGACAATGATTTCTATCTAGACAGTGAGTACTATCTTGGACAGTGAGCCCTTTGGCAGCGAACCTCTTTGTAAATGTTTTTGCAATTACTCTTATATTGTGAGTTAGTCCTCATAGTGGTTTTTCCCTTATTGAATTTTCCACATAAATTTGGTGTTTCTTGTGTTGATATTACTTTCTATTATTTTCATTTCATGCTCATACTTAATAATAGATTAAAGTGGATGTGGAGCTAATAATTGTTTGAGATTTTTTAATGTGATTGGTGACAATTGATTCACCCCCCCTCTTAATTGTCTTGTGTATTTCAACAATTGGTATCAGAGCTTTGGTTCCTCTGAAGAAGCCTAATAGCTTGAGGAAGATATTCAATATTGGACAAATGGATGATAAAGAAGAACTCCAGGCTGCTCTTGAAGGTCTTGACAAGGTTTAAAATTAAAACAGATATTTGAAAAAAAATCTTGATGAGGAAAATGAATGCATCAAGAAGTTAGAAGAGAAATTGAAGAAATTCAAAGAAATACATAGAGAAGTAAGTGAGCAATTAAAACAAGAAACTGAAGAGATCACCGAATTGAAGGTGCAAGTGGAGGAAAAGAAGAGAATAGAATATTTTCTGAATACAATGGTGCAAAGCAAGACCAATGAATGCACAAGGCTTGAACAAGAAGTGGTAAAACTGAGAGTAGATCTGAAAAAAGAAAAACTATGTGAAGATAAGTTCAAAATAAGCTCCACCAAGCTTGATGAATTGATTGCAGGACAAAAACCAACTAGAGACAAAGGTGGTTTGGGAATGGAAGCAGGTGAAATATCTAAGGCTATGTAGACCTAAAACATAGTGGACAATCAAAAGACTCAAGATAAAGGAAAACATACAAGAAATCCAAGAAGCTTTGCTAGAAGACTGCCTATCAGACAACCAAATGCTAAAAGGTACCCATCTTTCAATGGTGTTTTTTTTTCATGTAATAAATTTGGCCACAAGGAAATGGAGTGTAGAAGTAGAATAAACTAGTATGCTAGTCCCTTCTTCAGACAATGTTTTTCATGCAAGAAATTTGGACATAGAGCTAGTGAATGTAGAACTCAGATGATGAATTGTTTTAATGGAGGAAGAATGAATCAATCTTTTGTTGGCTACTGCTATGCATGTAATAATTTTGGACACAAAGCTAATTAGTGTAGATCAAGGGTTAATGGAGGTCAAGCAAATCAGGAAAATGTTGTTTTCTGCAATTGCAACAAGCTCGAACACATTTCAAGAGTATGAAGAAGTAATTGAGGAAATCAATTTGATCTAATAAAGAAGAATGAACCAGTGAAGAAAATTGACAAGAATGAGGTTAAGCAAGAAATGAACAAGATTTGGAAAAAGAAAGAAGAGTGAGTGACATCAAATGTTTTTTCTCCCTCATCTGGTGCAGACAATTCCTCTAAAAATTAGACCTAGCATGGTCTTAGGGCAAGCATTAACAAAAAATTATTCAAACCCCCTACATATCTAGTGTGTCAGACATTTGTATGAAGATATGTTGTAAATAATGAATAAACAAAGCTTATGCAAAAAGAACCAGACTGTTCAAGAAGCTGCAAGGACTATGGTGAAAGACACAAATGTACCTAAAGTATACTGGAGAGAATCAATTCACATTGATGTCTTTATTCTTAATAGAGTTTAGATCAAAGATGAACCTATCCATAGAAAAGTACAAGAAGAGGATAAGGAAGAAGAAGCAGCTCTAGAATATGCTCCTAAGACTCCAAAATATGTATAGAAAAATCATTAGAAATAAAAAATAATTGGAGACAAAAGTAAAGGTTTAAAGACAAGAAGAAAAGTGGTAGCAGTTGAGGTAAATTTTTGTCTACTTTCCAAGATAGAGCCTAAAATAGTGTGTGAAACATGCAAAGATGAAAATTGGATTAGAGCAATGAAAGAGGAGTTATAACAGATAGAGAAAAACTAGACATGGGAATTGCTTCCTAGACCAGTAAACAAGAACATAATTGGTACAAAGTGGGTATTCATGAATAAGCTGAATGAGGATGGTGAAGTAGTGAGAAACAAAGCAAGGCTTGTGTGAAAAATTTATTCACAGGTTGAAGGAAAAAAAATGTTGATAGTGGTTGTGTATGTTGATGATATTATCTTTGGAGTAAATGAGGGTATGTGCAAGAGATTTGCAGAGGAGATGCAAAAAGAGTTTGAAATGTCTATGATTGGTGATCTTGGACTTCAAGTGAATCAAACTAATAATGGAATATTCATTTCACAATCAAAGTATGTTAAAGAATTGTTGAAGAAATTTGGAATGGATGACTCAAAACCGGTCAGTACCCTTATGGTAACTGGATGCAAACTGAGTAAGGATGATGAATCTCCTAAAGTTGATCAAAGCATGTAGATATCTATGATTGGTGGAATGTTATATCTTACTACCACTAGACTAGATATCATGCATGCAATATATTTGGTTTCCAAATTTCAAGTAGAACCCAAATAAACACATGTTACAGCTATGAAAAGGATATTCAAATACCTAAAGGGGACTCCAGATTATAGTTTGTGGTATCCTAAGGATTCTTATTTTACTTTGAGTGCTTACACTGATGTAGATTGGGCTAGTTGTGTAGATGATCACAAGATTACAAGTGGTGGTGCATTCTTTCTTGGATGCGGGTTGGTTTCATGGCTAAGCAAGAAACAAGATTTAGTTTATTTATTCACTACAGAAGTAGAGTACTTTATAGTAGCATCTTGCTTCACATAAGTACTATGGATGAATCAAACATTGAAGGATATAGGAGTGATGTGTGATGAGCATATCCCTATCTTCTGAGATAATACAAGTGCAATAAAGATTTCAAATAGTCTAGTAATGCATTCAAGGAAAAATCATATATCTATTAGATATCATTTCTTGAGAGAGAAGGTATTGGAGAATGAAGTCAAGCTTGAGTATGTGCCTACAAAGGATCAAATTGTTGATATATTTACTAAGGATCTTCTGAAGGATGCTTTTGAGTATCTCAAGGAGAAATTGGGGGTTACTTCCCCTCCTTGTTTGAACTAGGTGCACATAGAGGTGCATCAATCCAATGGATCTACAAATTCATCACTTTTCTAGACTAATGACGGGTCTACTCCTCAGGGGGAGTAGGAAGTATCATTGTTGTAGTCTAAGATGTGTGTTGTCATGGGTGTACTCCTAAGCGGGAGTATCAAAATTATGTAGAAACCTTTTTTTTCTTTTCCATTGATGTCAAAGGGGGGAGAGATTCATGTTTTTCCCTCAATGAAAAAGGGGGAGATTGTTGCAAGTATGAATGAGTATGGTGGTGTTGTCATTGATGTCAACACAATATAGGTTGTTGTAGAGAAAGTAATCAAGTGATTGCAAGTGGTGCATGTATATTTGAGATATTGTAGAGATGTTGTGAGTACATGGAGCTATCTTTATGGTGTTGCAAGTGTGCTGATATGATAAGTTACCAAGTGCTTTTGAGAAAATTAATAAATAGCGAAGTTAGAATTGTGTGTGTTCAGAATGTGCTCTGGTATGTTCTTCACATTTCTTCTATGTTGATCCTATGCTTGTGTGGATCTGAAGTGTTTTTTATGGGCATCCTCGAGTGATATATCCTAGATTATAGCTTTTGGTTTGATGAAGAGTGAAATTTGTGTTCACCAGTGTGTGAATTGGTCTGATAGAGTTGTTTGTCTGTGGACTGGGAGAAATGTATCTACTCTGCAGTCCTTTGCTGGTTTTTTTTAGGTCTTGCAGATCTAGAAGAAGGCTTGTAATGGTGCTATCTTTGTTCTATCATAGGTGTTCATGGTCTGGTGCTCCAGAAGACTAGTTTCAAAGTTTCTATGTGTGTTTGTACAATTTGGATGGATTGATGGAAAGTGTTCTAAGTATGAAGGTTGTTGCAGTAGTTGTGGATGAATCTAAAGGAATCTAAGATGTGTTCTAGTGTATTGTGAAGCATGTTATATGGTCCACATGTTATCTTCTTGTTGCAGAAGTGTGCACTTCAAAGTTCATTGGTGTTTTCATTAGGTTTGGCTAACCTGGTGTTTACATGTCATGTGAAGGATAAGTATCAATTAAAGAAGTGTGTGATTGATCTGAGATGTTGTTTTGGGTCTTTGTTAAGTTTTAGTTTGGTCCGCTCTCATTCTTATCCACCAAGGGAATTTTGAGTTTCTGACCTAATTTGAATTTATAAAATGAAGTGTGTGTAGCCAACCTTGGAGAAAGTTTCTAAGGTTGAAGATGGTATAAATACAAGGAAATATATTAAGGATTGTAATCCACAAGTGTGAGAAGCAAGGTAGATGTGAAGATAGTGTGAAAGTGAACTAAGAAAGTGAGAAATTCAATGTGTTAGACTCCTGAAAGTAGTGAGCTAATGGTGTCTGCAATTTTCTGATCAAGGCTACATGTGTGTGCAAGTTGTTGTGGTTGATCTTCTGTTGCATTGAGATAATGTTCTTTATGTAACATTCTTATTTCTATCTTTATATATATATAGGAAGTGAGCCTCTTATTCAGACAATATGTTCTATCTAGACAACAAATCCTATCTTGGGCAGTGAGCCTCTTTGTAAACAGTTTTGCAATTACTCTTATATTTTGAGTTAATCCTCACCGTGGTTTTTCCCTTATTGTTTTTTTGATGTAAATTTGGTGTTTCTTTTGTTGATATTTCTTTATGTTATTTTCACTTCATGCTCATACTTAATAGTAGATTAAAGTGGATGTGGATCTATTAATTGTTTGAGATTTGTGAATTTGATTGGTGACAATTGATTCACCCCCCTCTTAGTTGTCTTGTGAATTTCAACATTATGCAACTTTTCCAATTGAAGGAAAGGACATCAAACTTATGAGGGAACCCAGAGATCCACATATCATTGAGTTTGTGGGAGAGGAAGATAGAATTCATTTTGTAGACATTGGTATGGACAATTTCATAATAGAAGAGTTACAAGAAGAGAAAGAAAAACACCATGCACCTCTAGAGAAAGAAGTGTTACAACAAGCTAACAATGATGACTTATGGAATATGAGGTTTGTTGGAGCTTGCTCAAAGGATGAAGCTAGTGCAAGGGTAAAACTCATTTCACCCAATGGTAAGACCTTCAAATTTTCATTTCAATTATTGTTTACTTGCACAAATAATGTAGCTGAGTATGGAGCCTTGCTACTAGGGTTGAGATTAGCTGAGAAACATGGTATTAAGAAGCTGAGAGTTATTGGAGACTCAAAACTTATTATTTCTCAAGTAAGAGGAAAATATGCATCAAAGAATACTAGATTGAGGCAGTATAGAAATGTTGTTTGGGATTCTATTGAACAGTTTGATGCATTTGGCATTGATTGGTTTGACAAGGGTAACAAAAATGTAGCAGATTTACTTGCTAATATTTCCCTTTTACCAAATGATACTACATTTCCTAGCATTTCAAAGGTTGAAGTGTAGGTTAAACCCCCAGTTCCTGACAATAACAAGAATTGGTATGATTTTAAAGATGATGATGATATCTTGAAGCTTTTGTAATGCATTAATGAATATGAGGGTCAATAAATTAATTTTGCTACCTTTGTGGAGGAATTGGATGGTAAGGAAACTATATTTGGAAATGAAATTATCGAGTTGAAAACCAAAAAGATTCCCAAGGGATGGTAGCATTAGAGAGAGTATTTGATGGCCCTAATAGAAGCAACGTCAATTAGACATCCACTCACAAAGAGGATCTAGAAGAAGTTAATATTGGAATAGAGAATGCTCCAAAGAAGGTCTACATTGGGAAGAATATGAAACCTCGGGTTAGATAAATGCTGATTTCCTTATTGAGAAAGTATAGACATGTGTTGACATGGTCATATGATGACCTAAAGACATACATGAAAGAGATTTTCCAACATGAGATACCTTTGAAACTAGATGTTAAGCCTTGCAGGAAAAATCAAAGGCCAATTAATCCCACTTTGTAACCTAAGACATAGGAAGAACATGTAAAATTGATGGATGTTGGGATTATCAAGCCTATTAGACATTCTACTTGGGTTTTGAATCTTGTCCCAATCAGAAATAAAAATGGTGACATAAGACTTTGAGTTGATTTTAGGAACTTGAATGTGTCATCATTAAAAGATAATTATCCTCTACCAAACATGGAATCCATGTTACAAAGGGTAACTAGTTGTGAGTTTTTATCTATGATGGGTGGATTCTCAGGTTATAATCAGGTGGTGGTTAAAGAATCTAAGCAATTTAAGACAACTTTCACAATTCCCTGGGGCACTTATGTCTATGTTAGAATGCCTTTTGGATTGAAAATGTAGGGTATACCTTCCAGAGATCCATAGATGTGGCATTTTCTTATTTCATAAACATATTCCTAGCTGTCTATTAGGATTATTTAACTGCATATAGAAAAAAGGAAGATCACTATATGCACTTGGAGAAAGTATTCAAGAAAGCATTAGAGTATGTGATTTATTTGAATCCTAAAAAATGTGTGTTTGGAGTAAAATAAGGTAAGATACTAGGCCACATTGTTTCTAAGGATGGGATAAGGATTGATCCTAAGAGAGTAGCTACCATAGATAAGATTCCACAGCCAAAAATACCAAAGGTATTTAGTCATTGTTTGGTCAAATCAATTTCTTGAGAAGGTTTGTCACTAACTTTGTTGAGATTACAAGAATTATCTCTAAGATGTTAAAGAAGGGATAAAATGTGGTTTGGAGTGAAGATCCTAGTTAGGCATTCAAAATCATAAAGCAAGTTATGAAAGAGGATCTAGTGCTAAAATCTCCAGGTTTTTCCAAGCCCGTGCATATTTTCTCCTTTGCTTCTTTCCATACTATTGTTGTTGTGTTGTTGCAGAAAAATAATGGAGTCTTTGAACATCCTATTACATTCTTTAGTAAGTCTTTGCAAGATACAAAAATTAAATATGACATGACTAAGAAGCAAGCATATGCTTTAGTCAAGGTTGTGAAGAATTTTAGAACTTACTGAATTGGATCTATGGCCATATCCTTTGTGCCAAGTGTTGTGGTAAAGGACATCTTCACTCAACAAGAAACTGTAGGTAGAAGGTGTAGATGGATCAACATGATCCAACAATTCAACATTGATGTTCAAATTACCAAGTTGGTGAGAAGACAAGGTTTGGCTAAGCTGATGGCAAAGACTAACTTGGAAGAAAACCAGATAAATCAAGTGGAATGTGTTGATGTTGCACCTATCTATGATATTCAAACATGTGGCTGGTATAGAAGCATTTTTCAATACTTAAAAACCCTGCAATGCCCTGAGGGTATGGATAATAATGAGAAAATGACTTTGAAGTTACATGCCATTAAGTATGTAATCATTGATAATGAACTTTGGTGGAGAAGCACTGACAGTGTATTGCTCAAGTGTGTTGATGGAAAACATGCATTGGAACTTTTGCAATAAATACACAATGGAGTCTGTTGCGGCCACTACATGGCTAAAACAACTACTCATAATATTTTGAGGGTAGGATTTTGGTGGCCCATAGGTTTTAAGGATTCTCACAGTTTTGTTAAGACTTGTGACACTTGCCAAATATTTTTAGAGAAGTTAAAGTTTTTAGGGAGTTTACCACTCATGCCTATTTTAGTTCAGTCCCCTTTCCAACAATGGAGTATAGACTTCATTGGTGAGATATCAAAAAAATATAGTGGGGGGAATTCATAGATCCTTGTTGCAACTAACTATTTCACAAAGTGGGTTGAAGCAATCCAGACAAAGAAGGAAACAAGTAAAGTGGTTATAGACTTCCTAATGAACAATATTCTGATTAGATTTGGAGTCCTAGACAAGATCATTTCTGATAATGCTATTGCTTTAGGTCAGAAGAGAAAGGGTGATAGAGAAGAACAAGAAAGCCTAGGATTCAAATTTGAAGCTTGCATTATGGGCTGATAGAGTTACTATAAATAAATCCACTAGACATTCACCATTTGGCCTAGTGTATGGTTTCAATGCAAGGTTTCCTCAGAATAATCTGCTAAAGATGTACAAGTTTGTGAAGGAATATGATGAGTACATCTGTGATGAAATGCAACATAGGATTGAAAACCTTATACAGCTAGATGAAACTAGAAGTTAAGCTCATGAAAAAAATGCAAAGATGCAACTACAGGTCAAGCACTTGTTTGATAAAAAGGCATCTCCCAGAAAATTTGAAGTGGGCAGTATGGTATTAATGTGGAATGCAAGGGATCAAGATAAGGGCAAGCATGGAAAATTTGAAGCACTGTGGTTAGGACCCTATCTGAAATCCAACACACATGGGGAAGATTCTTACTTTCTCCAAAGTTTAATAGGTGAAATTTTTGAACTACCAGTACATAGACAGTTCTTGAAGCCATATTTCTCTTGAAATATGTTATTTTCCATGTACATTGTACAATCCTACAAATTTTGTATATATGTTGGTTTTCTTGGGTTTGGTATTCTTGCCTTTTCTAGGTAGGTCCTTGGTTTTTGGTCCTTGTGCTTGGTCTGCTTCAACCGTGAGATCTAAAATCTCACCATGCCTACAAGAGGCATACATCCCTAGTCAAAGCCATTGGTGGTACCTTCAATGTCTCATGTTCCACTGGTCTAAAATGCATTATCTTTGGTATCCTCTTGGTATGTCAAAGGTTAGGGTTTAGGTTTTATGTTGGGGAGTTTTTTTACTTAGAATGTTTTCTCCTTTGTTTGAAACCCTTGTCTTTCATTCTAATCCTTCATTGACCTACTATTGTCCATTTCTGGTTAGTTTAAAATAACCTAAGTCCTTGAGTTCATCCAATTGACCAACCCCTTGTGGTTAGAGTTCCTCATTTTACCCATCGCTTAACATTTCCCATGTTACCTTGGTTTGGGGACTTAATTTTTATAAAGTGGAAAATATTAAATATTTGGCCTTTACATGCTTTGCATAAAATGGTTCAAGTCTTTCTAAGGCCTTACCTTACGTTCCTCCTAGTCGGTCCACTCTTTAAAATAACATGTGACCACATGCAAAAATTCCTTCACATAAGTTCCTGCCTATCACTTTGTGCATCACTCATCATGGATTGTTTTGTCACCACTTGTTTAGAATTAGTGATGCATGATGAGCCAATTTTCCTTTATATCGCTCATCGTGGATAGGTTCTAAACCTTGGGTTTCATAATAGTGATGTGCAATTTGAGTGTTTTTTTCTCTATCACTGACTACTTCTCTATCACTATTTTCTTTCATGTTTCTAGTTATAAATTGGTGATGGACGATGGCCTTACAAGCTCTTTGTATTTTCTTCCATCACTCATCCCAAATAGTTGTCTTCTTATATTTTCCAAACTAGCAATGAGTGATGAGGTCTTTTATTCTAATTTTCCATTGCTGATTTGAAGTATTGCTATGGGTGATGCTTCATGTCCCATTGATCTTGAAACATGTACATGTGGATAAATCTTGTTCCATCGCCACTTCTCTCCCATCACTAATGCGACCCAGCTATTGAAAATTTAATTAGCAATGCATGATGGGCGATCATTATAATCAAAGAAGGATCTTGATCTAACAACTGATATCTTATTGTACATATTGTTTACATTGCTGATAGGACACATGAAAGAAGAAGAACATCCATGACGAGCGATAGACTATTAATTCTATTTTCCATCATGCTACCTTGAGCCACCATGGATACAAATGAAGATCTAATAAGTGAATTAACGATGAGTGATGGAATATTTGATGGAATATTCCTTTCATCGCTAGGTCCTAAGGCATCGTGGATATATCCAAAGGATCATATGCTAAACCAGTGTGTGTGATACAAAAGGTGACTAAGGAAAATAAAGGAAACATAACAACATCTAAAGAACATCACTAAAAGAAAAATGAAAATTAGCGAGATGAAAGGAGAGCCACTGATCTAGTTTTAAAACAAAATGATCAAACAAGGGTTTAAACTCAAATGGATAAGTTTCAGCTCACTCGTGTGAGATTTCTATTAGCCATTACTAGTGATATGCTCCATCTTTTGGCCATAAAGGAGATAGTTGGCTCATTTTTCTCACAATTGCAATCATTCAAGAGCAAAAGAGATAATCAAGTTCAAGGAAACGACGTGAAGGGATCTGATGAACAATTGTACAGGGCATTAACAAAAAACTTCTATATGGGTAAGCAAATAATCTCATTTCTTTATGTCAATTATGTTGAATTAATCTAGTCTAGGAAATTGATAAGAAGTCTGAAAGCTTTGGGTGCTTAGAGTTTTCTAGGTTCTATGAATTGTGCAAGTACAATTGGGTTGATAAGAATTGTATAAGGTCTGGGAGAATTTTATTTTGCAAATTTGTGTCTTCATATTTTTAGATCCTTTCCTTCAATTGAAATTTGCAAACCCTAGTCCTATTATACTATAAAAGATGAGTGAACCTAGTGATTCTAGAATCAGACCAGAGAGAAAACCAAAACAAAAGAGGGTTAAGAGGCCTAAAACCTAGAATCTTACATCTCCTCCTAAGTTAGATTTACCTGAAGCACCTAATCCTACGCTGGATGTTCCTAGGACACCTTCAAAACCAAAATGTGAGAAGAGAACTCATGTCAATTTCATGGAGGGTGCCTCTAAGGACATAAATGAGGGAGGGTCACAAATTGGAAAAAGACCCATAGGACAAGCTATTGTAACAAGCAGATTGATCGACCTTGCTAGTGGAATTGGAGAACCTTCTCAACCACAGACTGGGTGGGAGTTGTTCTTATATGCTTTTAACAAAAGGTATGCTAAGCAACCAGTTAGATACTTATGGGGTATTAACCTTGGCAGGCTTGTTGTGCCTAATGTTTTTGTGGATTTGGATGTGATGTTAGAGCTTGCAAAATACTATGACCCCAAGGATAGGAAGATCAAGAGTGAAAATGGAACTCTAATCCTTGAGGTAACAAGTGATAAAATTGTGGAGGTTTTCAAATTGAACCCCAATTATAAAGAAAACATCAAGCATGTGGATTTGTATAATAAGTATGAGAAGAACAGGTTTGGGTATAGGAAGAATGTTCTTGTAAGGCATAACAAAGCTAACAAGGGAGGATTTGGTCCTAAGGACCTAGAGCCATTTGAATGTGAAGAGTTTGCAAATTACTTCAAGAAAAACTACTATTGTTTGAATCAGGTGTTGGCTCATTGTTTTGATGCCAGGATATCTACCGACCTGCTGGTAATGTTGATAGATATATAAAATTGGGATTCAAATAAGGGATTTGATTATGCTACTTACCTTGCAGAACAAATGCATATAGGATTTATCAGTTTGAAGGAGGGAAATGTTCCATTGTCTTTCCCACACTACTCCTTGTTAATGCACATGCTTTTATATGTTGGACAAGAGAAATGGAAGAAGTTGAAGCTAAGGTAGATTTATGATGAAAATAATCATTTTCCTATCCAAATGTGGACACATATTTGGGACCAAAATTATCGCCATTCAAACTATTTGTTATTTTGCAATGTTATCAAATATGGTATTTTGGAGAGTTTGGGTGTGCCACCCATTTACATGCTTTCAAGGGCTATCAGAGAAATCATGTGCCCAAAGGATGTAGAAGGGTTACCATAAGAGCACAATTGGGATGATTGGTTTCTACATTCAAAATATACTCTAATCAGGGCTTATGGGACCTAGGTGGCACCATATTGTCTACCCCTATATGTATCAAAAAAATTAGCATTCATGGATTTGATGTGACAACTTGATTTTATGGACAAGGAGCTATTCAAAACTCCTAGGAAAGGTTTTGTGGTAGAGCCACAATGTGATTTTGGTTACTTCAAAGCTACTGCCAAGGAGGCTTATGAAGAATTTGGAATAATGGTTAATAACTTCAGGATGCCTGTTGATGAGGTTAGGAATTTTGATCCAAAGGGTTATGTAAATGCAATGAGAAGAAAGAAGGGGTTATTCAGATTTTCCCACCGTTTTTTGTATATTGATGATGTTTTGAGAAACTTGACAAGTGATGGAGTAGTCATATCAAGGAAGAAGTAATCAACTACTGTGTGTGATATTGAAGAGGATATCATTAAAAGAAATGCATTTTATGTGTCCTTATGATGCAATTGAGAACCCTTTTGAAAAGGATTTTACAAAATTGAATGAATACCAAAGTGGAGAATTTAAGGTCAAAGTTAAAGAAGCTACTGAGAGAGCATAAGCTCTCCTAAAGCAACAACCACAAGCCATGAATGTTCCAGAGCAACATGTAGAGATTTAGGGAGGGGATGTTGAAGTGATTGGGGAAGATAAAATGGTAGAGAATGTGCTTGGTGATGAAGAAGTGGAGAGGAGATTCCCTTCTCCTAAAACTAATGATGCTCTTGATTCAGATGTTTCCGAGTACATAGTTGTTAAGTGGGAATATGATGAGAAGAATGATGATGATCCAAGGATCAAGGCCTGTAATGAATTCCTTGTAGATTATATGTTTGTGCGAACAAAGGAATTTAAAGAATTCATTATTCAATAGAGAAGCAAAAAAATAAAAGAGATGATTGAACAAGTTAAAGATAGTCATAGATGATGGATGAGATAACATCCATTGCTCTTGATGAAGCTAGAAATATTGTCATAGAGAGTGGAATGATGTTCCTTTTGGGATGTACTCTCACTTTGGCCATTGCACTTGATGCAATAAGGAGATATCCATAGACCTTTGTATCAGAGGAGCATTTTGACAACCGGGTGTTTGGATCTAGTTATAGTCCTAAATTGCACACTCTTGAAATTTGGTCTATAGCACCTAACACTGGGAAGCATGAGGTTGTTAGGCCTATAGAAGAATTCATTAGCTTAGTGGTGGTCAAAAGAGCTGCAGATATAACTCCAGTGCAAGAAGCAAAATTGACTATGCATGATGCAATGCTCAGTGCTGATACAACAAAAATTTCTCAAAAAAAAAATGATGAGTTATTGAAGGAGCATAATATTCTATTAGATGAAGTTAATAAGATGAGAGCCGCAACACAAGTAGTTCAAACATGTTAGCTCAGGACATGGAAACATTGGCACTAAGGATTAAGAGCTTGAAGAAGGAATTAGAAATAAGGAAAGATAATCTCAAGAAGGCCAAACTAGAAATAGTTAAAGTGGCCAATTATATTTTTGAAGATGTATTAAAACATAGAGTAACAAAGTTAGTGAACAAAGTTGATAATGTATGGGACACATATAAAAACATTCATGAGGCAAATATGAAATACTTGCATATTCAAAAGGAATTCTAGACTGAGTGGAGTAAGTGGAGCACAAGGGTGGGAAATTTGAAGGAGATGATGCCATAGATGAAAGAAGACCCTGAAGATTCCACCAATCTTCCAGATTTATTAAAAGCAATTGATCTTATGAATGAAATCATAACTTTTCATGGGAAGTTAGGGATGAAACTCCAGAACAAATTGATAATGTTCAGAGAAATGGAAGGGCATGGTATGCCTAGAATATTGGATGATAAGGGTGAGTTGAAGGAGTTTTCTAAGTTGAAGGAAGAATTGGGAGATTTACTTCCAAAAGCAAAGTCAATGCTTAGTGTTACTGATTACTCTATGTTGAATCTGTTGGTGTTCCAAATATCAACAGATCAATTGAATCCAAAGACTTAGCCAATGTCTTATTCTCAAACTCAAAGGTTGATTTGGCCAACTAACAAGATTCAGTCAAAGACTGAGATCTCCTACACTTCTGGCTCTCCAGGGCCAAGGTGGTCAACCTATAAAATGCCCAAAACTTAATTCAACCATACACAGACATTTTTTTTTATAGTAGATAATTCCCAATGAAAATACACTAAGGAATGCATTGACAACCTCAAATCTGGCTAAATTCTTGGTATATCAACACATACTCAGCAACTAGGAAGCAAAACACAAAACTTCAACCAAATAGCAAGGATTTAAAATGATTTTGAATTTAATTTTTTTTCTGAAATGCATAAAGCTAAATGATAGATTAGTGCCTAATTCTGCGCCATGGAGTCAAATTCATAAAGAGAATTCATAAGAAAACAGACTTCAACTAGTGGATTTAAATTGCTAATGTATTGCACTAACATATCCTCTCCTGTTATCATTCAAATTCTCCTTATCAAATCCAACCTGCACACTTACAATCACAATTATCTGTTCAAAGTATTTAACCATTTCATTGAAACAGAACCATAAACAGATAAAACAATCTCAAAAAATTGAGGTGAAAAACTCAAAAATACTCTGTATTATTGAATTCATATGATTAAATTGTACAAGTTTTGAGACAATCTGAAAACATTTATGAATGTGGAAACACTTTGAAGACATTCATGATTTATCTGCACAAACTAGCTGATATTTTCCCATAAAATATGAATTTACAGCTTACAGACTCAAACTATAACTCATAACTCAACATTTTCTATCTACCTAGCCCCATACATAAAATATGAATTTACAGCTTACAGACTCAAACTATAACTCAAAACTCAACATTTTCTATCTACCTAGCCCCATACAAGAATTTAGAACCCAAAATAATGAGAAGAGAAGAGAAGAAAATAAGAATAGAAGGCTCCAGAAGAAAATTTGAAAATGCCATCTGGCAGCTCCATTCCTGTTGATCAACACAATTGTAAAGCCTCTCTCATCTGTCTTCAGCAACAAAATTTTTGCCTCCAATTCTTCCTTTGCTCCAAGTTGTTAAGCAAGAAAAAAATTTCCCATGTGAAGAAAATCTCCATTTTACTAGCAGCTGCAAAATATCTCTGTGCCGGTGAAAATTTTGTTCTTCCCTTTATGTGCTGCAGCAATATTTTATTTCCTAGCACATAATGTCTTTTATAAAGTGAATAAATTTACTTTATCAAATACCTCATGCCTTCAATGTTTTAAATCCTCCATTTGAAACATTCACTCATTCTCACGTGCCTTTTAAAATTCACTTAGATAAACATTTTACCCACTCTTTTATTTCCCATTTTCTATGCATTGTTTTTCACCAGCATTATGTTATCCTCACCAGATAAAATTCCTTCATTTAAAATGTTTGTCTCAACACCACTGCGTAAAATATTTTACCCATTCCCCATGCATTTGTATTTTAAAGTATGCCCCTTTTTACTTTTCACGGGCAAAACATTTGATAGTATGCCCCTTTTTACTTTTCACGGGCAAAACATTTGATTTAAATGTTTTCATATTTAAAATATGATGGCCCACCGAAGCTTTTATCGGGCATTTTAAATTTTAAAGACCCTTTGAAGAAAACAAATGAGGCCCCTTTAAACATTAAAATCATCGAGCAATATTTAATGTCTCCAGGCTTTTATTTCATGGGACCCACACCTGCCACGTGGCACGTTCTCGCTGATCACGCAGGAATTAAACTGCTTGCATTTTCAACCTGCGAGCTAGCGGGGAAGGGTGGGGATTTACCCACATCTCAGTGTATTGAATTATTACAGGAAAGATTTTAACTTTAAATGCTTTGCAATGAATAGAAGTTTCATTCAATATTTGCATTGGGCAAATTATTAAAACCATACCCGTGTTGGAGCCACTCCCATATACCTTCATCTCGCCAGCCCCGCGACACTAATTTGTGAGCATTTAATTTGGGCGACCTGGCAGGGAACGACTATGATGTTGCTACATTTTCATCTTTGATCTCCTCTGTTGCTTTACCTTCTATCTCTTTCACTTCCCTAATTCTTCTTTCCACGCATCTTCTTGTGCTCTGTTTGTTCTCCTGACCATGGCGGCACCTCTTTGCTAACAGACCCTTTATGTTAGTTTTTTCTATGGCGCCTTTTATCATTCATTTTGCTATGCTTCCCTTGCTAGCAAAATTTTCAACAAATCCATTTTGTGTAATGCCGCTGTGGCATTCTATGGAATTACATTTATTTGGGGAGTCTCTTTAGCAGAGTATATGCCTTCTCTTGCATGCTTCGATGGATTCCCACATCTTGCTCTAGGCTGCGCCTATCCTCTGTATTTTCTTTAAAGTTTCTAAAGCCTTTTCAATAAAATCACTTTGTGTATCTATTTTTCCTTTGTAGCATTCCAGGAGACCACATTTAGAAGGTGTTTTGAGCCAAACATTTCATATGCTTTTGGCTGGCATCTCCTTCAGGTGCGTTTAACTCCAGCAGCAACTCCATGGTCATCAAGCCTCTTTCTGAAGCTTCGACTGCTTCTCATGCCCTAGCGCCAGTCATTGTCTCACATTTCCACGCCTTGGCTACATAGGGATGTTTGCAATCCCTTTATTGTTGTGATGTATCTTCTTCCATCTAACGCAAATGGTTATGCTCCACTTTGATGTTCGTATTGCAGTCTCCAAGGCGTCCCATTCACTTCTATCTTGGCGTGGTGGAACCTCCAGTTGCACGCGTGCCAACTTTGCTTAAATTTTTTTGCAAAGTTTTCAACGAAAACCATTCTAACAGAGTAGGGTGTGACACTAAAGTCTATTCAACGCATTCATTTTGTGAACATCCTACATTTTATGCGTTCTTTGTACAGCCTCGAGGGTTTCCTCAAGCACCATGCATACAACCGGTTTGATGAGTTTCTATGCATCCAATTTAGATAGCGTCCCCTTTTTGTTTTCTTGAAAGTTATTAAAGTATTTTCAACAATCTATTTTGTGCAGATGATGCAATCACCATGGTGCTTCATGAGGCCACGCATTTTCTTGAAAGCCTCTAAAGACTCATCAAAAAATCTATTTTGTGCCATCGTTAGAGATATAACATTCCCTTTACTATGTCTGATCTTTTTTTTTTTCAATTTCATATGTCTTGTCTTTACTTGGCCGATCTCCTCTATGACTGGCGCCTTCTCTGTATCTTCAGATTGGGGGCCCCGTCATTGCACTTGTTTGAAAGTTACTAAAACATTTTCAACAAATCTGTGTTTTGTGCCTTTGCTGTCAGCAATCATGGCGTTTCCTTTTGCATCAGCTGGGAGGTTTCTAAAGACAATTCAACATATCCATTTTGATGCATGTTGTGGGCAGCATTCTGTGTGCTTTGGATGGCATCCCATGTCCTTCCTCTTGCTGTGCAGCCCCAAAATCCTTCATTTATTTGGCATTTGTTTAATAGTTTCTAAGGTGTTTTCAACAAATGGATTTTGTGTATATCACTGCTCTGTTGGCCTTCCATGATATCACATTTGCTGAGGGTCTTCAAAACAGCTTGCATGCCTTATACTTGCCATAAAGTTTCTAAAGACTTTCAACAAATCATTTGTGGAGTGCGCACTGGCCTTTATGAAATCTTGATGACTTCTCAATATTCAGATTCCTCCATCTTGGCACTGACCCACTGTAAATTCCAACATTGTTGTTCTCACACGTTAACAAGGGAATTTGTAATTACAGTATCTGACAATCCCTTGTGTGCATTCTCATATAGTTGAGAGCACTGTGTATTCAATCTTCTTGGTGCAGCTTTAAATGGTTCCTTTTGGCTTGAACCAATCATCATTTAGATCTCACATTGCCAAGCAAGTCTACAATATTTGGTGAATATTAATGATTCAAAATGCATCTCCAGTCACATCTACATTTAACTGGATCCAAACTGAACCTCTGCCCAAGCAGCAAAACTATAGATATGCATCCTCACAATCAGGAAACTTGCACAATATTAGCCTGATGAAATATTTCTCTTTCCATTTCTCTGAGATTGAGGTATCTCCTCATATACTAAATCTGAATTATATGTCAAAGTTGTTTCACCATCCTTCAAAAGATTTTGTCTATGATCAAGGCTATTCCATCTTCTCCTTGCAGAAAGCAGCAAATCAATTTCAACTCCAAGTGGAAGATCAACTTATGAGTCATTTGCATCAAACTCACTCCTTTATGTAGTTAGAAATTGTTTTATTACTTCAAGCCTCTGCCATTAATTCCATGCCATTACATTTGAAATTTATTTATATTGTTTATGTTTTGGGTTATTGAATATCAACACCATAAGAGTAGTGAGCACTGCTACATTGGCTCATTCTTGGGGAGACATTATGTAATAAACCAAAAAAAATTCCTGCTCTTGCAATGGCCCTGATGCTCTCTAAGCATTGTGTCCTCCCTTTTACCAATGCCACACCTACAACTCTATATTTGTGTAAAGCATGTCGGGCCCTATGTGGCCCGACTAAAAAAAAATTCATTTTCAAAGAAATTTTGTGCTCAAATGACTCAACATTGCCTTTTGAATGCATCTGGAGTGGAAACTTGAACTGGGGATTAAAATTTGTTTTCTGACTCATTTGAAAAATGATGAAAACTGGCCAAGTTGGCTTTGGAATTGGCCTTGAAAACTAGGCAAACGACTTCCTGGAGTCATGAAAACTTATTGGAATGTAGGCATTTGTCTCGAGAATAGAGTGCAAACGATGGATCAGAAAAAGAGATCCCAAGGTGAAAGTTATTAATCAAAAATTTTCTTAATTGAACTTTCTGCAACAATCAACAGTTCAAAACCAATTAAAACTCACGAAATCACCTCATTGAAAAAATACCAAATCAACTCCTGGCGAGTTGCCACTGGACACAATAGCTCATTTTGGTGCAGTGAACATGTGTGCAAGAGGGATTAGCTTGAATCATCTACCATCAAAATATATTAATGGTCAAAGTTGACCTCTCATAAAGGTTTCAGGAAATGCAAGTTCAAAATTGAAGAAATTGCATTTGGTATTGACCTGGTAAAAATAAAAAATGAGGTCATGAGACTCTGAAAACTGACATGTGAGCTCATCTTGGTATGGAGAATTGAGAGAAACAATTATTTTGATTTGAAATTCATCTGGTTGCAAAATGCAAGCTCAAACGTGAGACTACTTTACAAAATAGAAGGTTTGCAAACAACAAAAAAATGTCGAAACCCTCCAGCTTCGCTTTCTGAAACCCTGACAAAACTTATCATGGGAAGCTAAAAATTGACATGCATACTCACATAGGACACATTAGTGGGTGTGCAAATGGGTTTTGCTTGAAAATAAACAAGCTCCAAAATATGACCTTCCAAAGTGGGTCACTCAGGCAGATTCATCAGGTGCACTTCTGAGAGCAGAGGCAATTTTTTTGAAATGGGCACTTCAAATTTGCAAAATTTGAGAGTGCCAACAGAATCCAAATATTTAAAATATGATAGGAGTTGAAATGAGAATGAACACATTTGTTAAGGAGGCTAGGGCTTTGATTGATGCAAGGTATAATCAACACAACACAAAAGTGTAGAACTTGTTGGACATGAAATGGCCAGTTGAGGTTGAATATAACACATGGCTAGAAAAGTTTACAAATTGAGCCTATGTTATGAAAATTGATAACAAATGTGGTGATGTGGATAGGGGAACATAATTTTAGGTTTTAAGTTTACAAACATGGCGAATAACATATGGGAACAAAACAATGCATAGCCTAGAACCAATACAGATTAGGCTTTTTCTAAAGTAATGCAAAATATTGTTCTCTCCCCAACATGAAAATTGATGACAAAGGTGTTGACATGGATGAGTTTGCCTCTCTCCTTTTAATTTATTTTCTTACTTTAAAGTTTTGTTGACTGAACGTGCATGTGGATAACAGTTTTGGATTGTGAAGAAGATAGTTTGATGTTGTTACAATGGATGAAAGATGCCTTTTAGAAGGTGGGTAAATCTTCTTTAGCGAATGGAAGAAAATTTTGTCTTATATGTTTTCCCCCTCATCAAAGGTGCAAATATAACCACTTGGAGAAGTTTTGAAATTGAAATTAAAATGTATGTCAAATGAAAATATGATTGTAGGTGTAATTTGGCTCGAAGCTTGTTGCTCCCATGTTTCTATAAATGGGAATTGAGGGCCAATTGTACAGGTATTTGGTTGGAGAAAGTTCAAACTCATGTAATAGAGATTTTGTAAATCAAGCACAGATGAATAGAACAGTATTGAGTCTTAGGTGTGCATTCTAGTTTGTAATAGGCATATTAGTTTTACAATAGCAATGACATATGAATGAGAATTGGAAATTCTATAAAAATTTCTCTCCTATGTATTTTGTTTCTCAAATTATGAATAAAATGATCAATGATCTTTTATTTGTCTTCAATCACTTTGGTTGAATGTATGGTTTTATTTCTTCTTTAGTTCAAAGCACTAATTAAATGCTTTAATGAAATCGTAGGTTTTTGAAATGGAATTCAAGGATTACTAAGTAGCTTATGTTTTTGGATATCTTGAGTTGTGTATTGTAAAGCAATATAACAATAGTCTATAAATGTTAATTGCTAATGTATTATAGTTTGTTGAAAATGTGAATATGTTGCCCATGGATAAACCATTGGTCTATTAATTTGGTTATCATAGATGTAAATGAGTCATCTCGTACCTATCAAAGAACAAAAATATTAATGAAAATCACTAACACACCTTTAATTGTAGTAAAGTGTTATGAAGTACCACTCATTCCTTACTTTAGGTAATAATTTGCTAAAGGTTCATCCAAATCCTTCAAGGATTTTATCTAATTAGTAGCTTATATGAATGTATCTATATGTCACAATGTTCATGATAAAATGGCACAAAAGTATCATCTAAACATTGTTAGGATCACCCTTCCTGGGTCTTATAGAGCTTGAAGTGCAGAGGTATAAGCCTAGCAAGCCTCTACCTGTTTGTTGGAAAATCCTTACCTTTGATGATCATTGAATTGTGGCAAATCCAAAGACATTTGGTGAGATTAAGTTTGGTTCTTAAAAAATAACCAACACTTCCAACCAACTTACTTTGTCTTATAAGACCTCGATTTCTTCTACAAAAAAGTCTTCCGTCTAGGAGATTTCATTGGACTTGTCCTATGTGTCTTCCTTAGGTATGTCATGGCTAGGAGAAGTGTTCATTGAAATTTATAAATTTGAATCTTGTTCATAAAAATCACAATCATGGGGAGAAAGACTAGTATCCTGAGTCACCAAGTTTTGTTTCACCTTTGGAGAATTACTTTCCAATTCCTACAAAGGTGTCTCAGTTGAAATGTTTTCTTGTTTACTCATGTCGCTCTCTTCGTGCGTTGGTTATGAGGACCAGTAGATATCTCTTCTTCTTGGTTATTTGAATCTCCTTGCTCCTTAGAGGTTTTAGGCTTGGTTATTCCCTACCTTGTTTTGTTTTTGTTTTGTCATCTTTGTTCACGACCCTTCCTATCTTTCCCTTTCAAGTGATTGGTGGCCACAATTTCACCATCAGGGCTTTGATTTATGGTGCAGGCAATAGTAGCCAATTGTTGCAAACCAAAAGTAGCCTCTTCATACTTCCTTTTAAATCTAGTGTTATAAGGAGTTACCATAGGAGGAGTACTAACACCAATATATCTTTGAATTTTTTAATACAAACCCCTAATTTAACCCTTTTTATCACTACTACCCCGTATTGATTTTTCTAGTTGTAAACCCTCAAATTCTTCACTAGGGTTTTCACTTCTATAGGTTTATGTATCATGATCTGAATACCCTAGGTTTTCATCAAATTCATCATCTTGGTCTTCATATTTTTCACTACTATCCTCGGTTTCATGAGTCACAAGCTTATTTTTTGGGGTCAAAAACTTAGAGGGAATATCTTCTTTTGAGAATATGACCCAACTAACCAAAGGAATAGTTTGAGCTAAAACCCTCATAATGAGAAACTTTATCAAACCATGGTGTACTATAGAGTTATGGTGTCCTTTTTGCACATCTAGACTCATTCTCTTAATTTAATTGAAAAGATAATGTGGAGATTAACCAAATCATTATGGCACAAATGAGAGAGCAACTTGAAATGATGGGAAAAGACATATGCATACCTTCCTTCTCCTATAACATATTGGGTTACAATCTTGGTCATAGTAGCCAATGCTCAGAAAGGGAAGATCGTAGAGTTTTTTTCTTAGGAGTGGTTTGCAACACTTCACCTTGTCTCAAGAACCGTTGGGATTGTAGTTGAAGCTCAGTGGCCCTATTCACTGCTGATGGAAAATATGCCTCCCCCATCTCAAGTAACCTTGTTATCTTGACTATAACTTGTGGAGTAACTGGAAAGGAAATCCTCCTCACTTCCATGGAATTGATGGCACTGCTAAAGGCCATGGAAAACTCAAAGGCGACTGCATCATTATACCCACATAACCGTTGAAAGAAAACATGCCATCCCGTATTTTCAAAAACTTAATATACTATCAAGTCAGCTTTCACATGCTGCATATCTATTGGTTCCTGGCACTTATGGATACCACCACCCATGGTGATGAAGATTAGTAGGAGATGAAATGAAAAATATTAGCAATAGTGAAATGTAGTTTGTTTGAAAAAAGGTTAAGGCTGATGTACTTCACATAATATGGACTCTATAGAAATAAACAAGGTAGTTATCATAATAGGGTAAGTTGTTTATGACAGGAGAGTAATTATGACTTTACATGCCCACTCCCCCCTAGTTAAGCATATGACACCATCCTCGGGGTTTCCAGAATAAGTGTAAAAAGATAAAAGAAAATTAGTACAAAAAGAAAGGCATACAATACCTCTGGCATGGTCACTATCTAGATAATGTCAATTGCATCACAAAAACTAGCAACAGGGGACATAGACAATCGGAGTTCTGAGGTGGCTAAATCAATTAGCAACAACTGAAGAAGATCCTATGGAGGTATGTCAAGCTAGCGGTACTGGAAGATAAGATGTGGTATCAATATAACACATGTGTGTTGAAGCATACCAAAGGAAATCAACTTAGATGTGAAAGGAAATAAATGAAACGAAAGAATGGAGGAAATCTGGTGGTATGGTGAAAAGGAAAGGACAAGGTGATATGATGGGTGCATCAGAAATGAAGCGATCACTAGGGTGGCTGAAGTGACATATGCAAGAAGCCACTATGTGAGAGGCCACAGTGGAAAAATATTAGACTAAAAAGGTAGGAGATCCCATAAGAGGAAAGTAGGATGTTGACGTGATAGGTGAAATGGATGAAACAATGGATAAAGGAAAATAGTGGCAGTGGAGCCCATAGGTAGAGTGAAAAAAATGTAAAGGTGCCAACATACCACTGAATAAAAGAAGCTGAATGAAAAAAAAAAGGTGAAACAAATAAAAAATGTCCACGTGGCAGAAAAAGACACAAGAAAATGGTAGAGGTGAAATGGATACGAATAATGGATAAAGGGGTGAAGGAAATGAAGTAAGGGTAAAAAAGGTGGTGGAAAGAAAATGAGTGGGTAGGTGGCCATGTGGATGAGGACACGTAGTGATGACAAGAGTTCTAGAGAAGAAACATCCAGTCATACAATAGGATGTCAACCAGAGTATGCCATCTCCTACCACGGTCCAGCAAAGCGTAGTCATTTTTTTTTCTGTTTTTAATTTTAATTTATTGATGATAATAGACCATTGATATCTTGGTTTTTAGTCTATCATCACCTAGAGGCATCGAAAAACCAATTTTCACTTCTAGGTTTATTGCAATTTTTTAAAACATTTTAGAATGTACCTAAAAGGTACGTGAAAAGGCCACATGAACCATATCAAATAGATGGAGCTCCTTTGGAAAACTTGAAAAAAAATCCTCCCTAGAAATGGGCCTCTTGTACAACTTTAAATGGTGGCCATTGACGACTAGAGTCATATGGTCGAAGTCCATGATGCGAAGCTTAACTGCACCATTATCATAAACCATCTCAATCTCATACAGCTTGAGCCACCAAGTGTGAAACTTACCTTTGAAATCCTAGAAATGGGAATCATACAAGAGTGCCTAATCACCAGGTTGAGCACATTGTTTCTGGACAATTTCTACATGAAAGAGTTCTTGTTGACGAAGTTCATCCAATGAGTGAAGTTGTACAATTCATTCTTTTTGTGCATTAGTTAGGCTCATACCTAGTTGGAGTGTGATATGAAGAGTCTTTACCTCAAACTCAATAGGAAGACCAACTCTCTTACCATAGAAAATTTTGTTAGGTGTCAAACCAGTGGTGGCTTTCCACGTGTGGTAGGCCCACACTCCTTCAGGAAGTCATGCGGCCCAATCTCGCTTATGGAGGGAAACTGTCTTGGTAAGAACGTTCTCTAGTTCTATGTTGGTAACTTCATCCTGGTTGTGGGCTTGAGGATGATAAGGTAAAGACTTGCAATGTCGAATCTCATACTCACGAACCAAAGTAGAAATGAGGTTGGTTGTGAATTGTGGACATTACTCCATGAATATCTCTTGTAGAACACCAAATCTAGTAAAAATATAAGAATAGAGGAAGTCAGCTACCTTGGTGTCCCTTGCATGCTTCAAGGCAATGACGTCAACCCACTTGGTTACATAGTCTATGCACACAAGGATGTATTCCTTGTTCCGAGATGGTGTGTTGATTGGTCACAAAAAATCAAGTCCCAATTTTTCAAAGGGCTCAATGGATAGCTGAGGATGTAGAGGCATTTCATCTAAGTGCATGGGGTGGCCCATCTATTGAAATTTATCATAGTGTTGAACATAACACTTACAATCCCTATGGAGTGTAAGCAAAAAGTAGCCTGTAGTTAAAATATTTTGGAAAATCCTCTAAGTAGAAAAATGTCCTCCACAAGGTTCTTTGTGGCATGTGTGAAGTATGTTGAAGACATCATCTTCGGGCACACATCAACACATGATGTTGTCAAGGACATGTCGAAAGAGCAATCCATTGATCCATGTGTAGTAACTGCTCAGTCCAACCAATTTTTGGTGTTTCTCTAGGGAGAAATGAGATGGGAACTTGCAAGTAACCAGGTAATTTTCCATGTCTATGTACCACATAATTTTTGTTGATATAGAAAAGAGATGTTCATCTGGAAAGGCATCATTGACCGAACTAGTTCATCATCCTATTGTTGTAACCTGGACAAAAATTTTGTAACCAAATTCTCTCAATTAGGCTTGTTAAGTATAGTAATGTCAAATTCTTGAAGAAAAATTAACCATCTAATAACTCTAAGGGTATGTGCAGGATCATCATGGAAAAAACATGGCCTTAAGTGGTGAAAAATTTAGAAAAATCAGAGTTAGGCAACTTGACGTAAAAATTTGAATAAGTTATCTATATTATTTCAAAAATATGTAAGAATAGAATTTGTAGAAAATTGAATGTAGTTTCTAAACTACTAGTTTTATTTTAAAAAAATCTATTTAGTGAAAATTTGAAATTTCAATGTAGTAGTACTTAAATTTCAAGGAAAAATAAGTAAGTGTCTGTCTGACCACCCTAACCACAATAAAATGATAATATTTTTTTATAAGATTTTGGATATAAGTATATGACTCATGTCCCAATGTGATGCATATATTTTTTAAATTTTTTTCCAAGTAAATAATTAATTATGATTTTTTTATTACAACTTTTAAAAAATATAAAAAGTTGTATGTTTGACCACCTTAACTTGGTCAAAACTTCATGAAATTCTTTTTTTTTTTAATCCTATAGTATGTGAAGCATAGAATGTGATGCATGTTTTAGATTCAAAAAATGTGATACCGTTTGAAAGCTATAGATTTTTTTCAATCAACCTATCAATCAGGACTTTAGTTGTAATTCAAATAGAAAATGAATAATAATTATTTATTAAATTCAAAGTAAAGCATAATTTATATTGGTGGAAATATGAGAATCTCCTTTAAAAACCCCTTTCGTTTCATCAATTTTGGGAAAAAAATTTGTTGTCAACCACATACCCTACACATACCCATCATATCGCCACTTTTTGGCCCATCATGATTGTGCACATACCCCTAACATTTAAAACAAGTTTATTCATTAAAAAGTGAATTGTAGAATGATTAGTATGAAAAAACACTTTATATTCGGTAATATACTAATGAAACATATTGATTGCATAAAAAAAATCTAGAAGCTCCTTTTTAGTTACCGTATAGTTTACCTTAGCTCCCGTGAAATTCTTGTTGATGTAGTAGATGGAATGGAAAAGGTTATCTTCTTTCTATCCAAGGACAACTCACACGGAACAATCTAAGGCATCAATATGAATATGAAAAGGTAGTTCCCCTTTTTGACCTCTAAGTATAGGTGTGGTTACTAGCTTGTTCTTAATGGTTTCAAAGGCTTCTTGAAATTTTGGTGTCCAAGAGAAAATGACATAATTTTCTTAACAAAGCAAACAAAGGGGAGGCAATCTTACTAAAATTTTGGATAAACCTCCTATAATACCCTACATGGCCTAAAAAGCTACACACATCCTTTTGGCTAGCAGGTGTAGGAAAGTCCTGAATGATGTGTATATTTTTGGGATTGACTTGAATACCCTTGGAAGAAATATAATGACCAAGTATTATCCCCTCTATCATAAGAATATGACACTTTTCATGACTTAATGATAAATTAGTGTCTATAAAGTGTTTAAGTACCTTTTCTAAAAACATTTTAGCCTCTTCATAAGTATTACCATGGATAGTAAAATCTTCCATATACACCCCAACACAATCATTTACAAGATATAAAAAATACTCAAAATTTCCCTTTGAAAAGTGGCATGGGAATTACATAAACCGAACAAGAAAATGTTATAGGAAAAGGTGCCCCAAGGACAAGTGAAGGTAGTTTTGTCTTGGTCTTTAGGTGTTATGCAAATCTGGTTGTAGCCACTAAACCCGTCTAGAAAGGAAAATAAGTTTTTACCTACAAGAGTGTCCAAAACTTGATCAATAAATGGTAATGGAAAGTGATCCTTTTTAGTAGCTTTATTAAGTGCTCTATAATCAACACAAATTCTCCACTTACCATTTTTCTTGGGAACCACAACTAGAGGGGAAAACCATTGACTATCTGAAATAGGACATATAAACCCAACATTTAATAGTTTTTGTAACTCATCTTTTACTATTTCATGCAAGATGGGGTTGAGCCATCGTTGTTGTTTCCTAACTAGACAACTACCTTCTTCAATTTAAATATGGTGGATGTAGGTGTTAGGATGAATGCCACACATATCTTGGTATTCCCTAGCAAATTCATCTTTATTAGTTCTAAGCATGAAAATAAGATCTTGGATTTTCAGCGGTTAAATGTGGATTAATATTAAGTGTGTGATTAGATAAAATATCCATGGCCTCTGATTGTGTAGATGAATTGATGGATAGTACTTGTAAAGTGGATGGCGTATTTCTAGAATTTGCAAAGGATAAAAATAAACTATATTAACAAGTATGAGGTAGCAACTAGTGTAATGTAATAAAGTGTTGTACAAATTGTGACCTACCTACCAGTGGAAAATTTCCAAAAAGACAAGGATTATTTATACTTGAATGAAGAACCATGCTTTCAAAGTATTCATTAGATGCATATATATTCTAAAGAAAATTAACAATAATATTATCCTCAGTAGGTTCTTCAATATCTAAAGCTTGATCAATTGTCAAGATTGGTAATGACTCGTCCATGCCACTATCCACCCATACTAGATCCTTTGTCTCCAACAAGGGTTGTGCTAGTGGGTATAAAGTCAACTATTTTGTGCACTCACCATTAGAGATGGCCATGTTTCTTGATAAAAAATTAATGAATGCATCCACAGTTGCTAACCAAGGTTGTCCCAAAATCAAGGGGTACCCCCCAGCTTAATCTTTGGATGCAAAATCATAAAGTTAGTTGGGTATTCCCATGATTCAATAGAAAGGCCTACATCTTCAATCATACCCTTGGGTTTGACCAAAGATCGGTCAACCACTTGGAGAACTGTGGAAGTAGGTCAAAGTCCCTTAAGTGGCAATATTTCCTTTGTTTCATTCATCATAACATTAATTTCCACACCCAAATCAACAAGTGTGTTAGGAATAATAAATTTATCAATACATACCTTGATGATAAGACTCCTAAGATCCGAATACTTAGGAATAGTTGTATTCCCAAGCATGAGGTCTGTTAACTATTTAATGACTTGGATGGTCTTTAAATCTTGCTTCTTCTGCTTTTGAGTACATAAATCTTTTTTTTTTTTGTATATACGAGGATATCCTTAATGGTCTACAACAAATGAATCTTAATATTAACATTGTGTAACTCATTGAAAAAATAAAATTTAGGTTGAGATATTTCCTTTTGTACTGGTTCTAACTGAAATTGTTCAAGGAAAGGAGGTTCCTTTACTAGATCATCTTTAGGTTATTCATTAATTTCAGTGATGGTGGGCCCTTGGAGAGCCTTCCCTGATCTTTATTTCACTCCATCTATTTCTACAATATTAATAGGATAAGTAGAATAACTTGTTGCCTCATTATTATACATGGGTTGTGTTTCCTTATTGTTGGGATTTGGGTTTGGTTGAGCTGAAATTTGTGTAGATTTTGGTGGTTGTGTTGGATTGGCTAGTTGAGTAGATGATGATGGTACATGAGGAATAAATTGTTGTGGTTGTTGATATGGATTGATCATAGGACTCGGAGGTGGAAATTGTGATTGTGATGGATATGGTTGTTGGTATGGTGAAGGTTGTGGCGATTGTGGCCTCCATGCTTGTTTCCATGGTTGTGAAGCATAATGGTATTGTGGCATCCATTGAGGGTATGGTGGAGGTTGTTACCAACCCCCATACCATACCGGTTGATTGGAAATTTTTTTGGATTGGCTAGATCCTGAAGAAAAATAATCATTTGTCATCCCAAGATGCAATAGTCAAGGTGGAAAAGGTCACCTAGGGGCCATGTAGTAGACATGCTCCTTAGAATATTCAATATCAAGTGCACCTATTGGAAGAGGCCTTAAGGTAGAACTTTTGATGACTTCTTCTAAGGATGACACATTTGTTCTATTATAAGGGAAATCCTCACTACTATGTCTCTTTCGAAAGGTCAAATAGAATACAACAAAGGCCTTTTTGGCTTCCTCTTACTTCTTACGAGTATATAAAGTGTATATCTATTTACCCATATGATTTAACAAATCAGTTTTAAGATCCTCAAGTAAATTTCATATTTCACACTTTGTTATACCTATGGAATTTCCTGAAGAAGAAACCTTACTTGAATAACTCCTCCTTAAATGTTGATACCTTGATTAATTCCTAAAAATGTGATAAATATTGTCAAAGATCAACTTAGAGATGTTACCTTTACCTATTAAATTCAATGCATCCATAGTATAATCTCTTATTACCCTAAGAAACAACATTTTACTAGTATCAGAAGTTATCCCTGGTTTTCATGATCATTGTAGGCTAAACATGAAACATTCAAGATAATCTTCCACAGACTCATCTTCAAACTGTGTCATATGGAAGATCTCATCCGAAACCTCTTTTGTTTTACAATATTCCTAGTAATTTGTCAAAATAGCTCCTTCATGTCCTCCCCTGTTCTTATGTTTCTAAGGTTCTTGAACCAATGTAAGGTTGCATCCTTCAATGTGGTTGGGAATAACTTGAGCTTCTATGCATCAATTTGATAGTCATAATTGCGGCACAACACATCAAACTCAAACAAAAACATATCAAGATCCCCAATAGAAAGACTATGAAACACAAGCAGAGTGGAATGGGGAATATTTTTCATAGGGACATCCTCTTCAGGATGTGCAATTGGAAATTCAAACGTGACCGGGTTGTTGTGAGCCAATTCCCTCTCATTTTTATTTTTGTTGTTGTTGTTGAGATCAACTATGAATTGAGATGCCCAAGGAGTGAAGAATGTTTTAAATGGATTTTTCTTTCCTAAGGATGGACTAGCTCTAGACTCATAAGATTCTTGAAATAGCTTTGCGACCCTTTTTTTAATTCTTCAAAAGACTTTGAATGGATATTGGAAGGGGTTTCAAGGGGTCTCAACAATGATAGACTCAATAACACACTTTTCGATGTCTTGTTCAGGTAACTCTTTCTTAGGTGATGGGTGTACAACTAATGGTTTGACTAGTTCTTCCTTAGGTGTAGTGTGCACAACTATTGGTTGTAATTTTTTTTTTAATTTTTTCTATTGTGAGCTACTCCCTTCAACGGATGGGTTTGAATTTTTTTTCAATTCTTCGAGTTGTGAACCCTCAATGGATGGTTTTGATTTTTTCTTAAATTTTGTAGTTTGTGAACTAGATCCCTTAGCTTTCTTAATGAATCTTCCTCAACTATATCTACTACATGCACCTATTTATAATTAAAAAAATCAGGAGTATTAACCTTCACAAGGTCAACAATTGTGTAGGATTTACTCTTGACATACTAGTCCTAACTCAACTTACTATGGTTTTGGGCCTTTTATACCTTCCCTAACAACGGTGCCAAAAATGTAGGGAAAAACTATGGACTACAAACAAGGTAAAATTTTATCTCTTATAATCTTTTCATATAGTTTTATGGATCCAATTGGTATGAATTTCCCTCAGTTTATTCCTATGTGTCAATCTAGGGAATGTAAACAAATTAAAGGTATTGGGGATTTTTACCTAAGGGCTAGAACTACTAAATCAAGTGGGGATGAATGCATTTGGGTATTAAATCAAAACACACTTCTTAATCTAGGAATTAAATCAAAACACAACTTTAATCTACAACTTTAATAAAATCCTATATTTAATTGTCACCTCCTTATTCTAAATCAACACACATATATCTTTAAGTCCTCATCTAAACATTAATAACTTCAAATCACTATCTTGGAATTACACACACTCTTAGAATCAATATCTTGGAATTATACAATGCTTTTAAATATTAACAATGATGATAGAAAGGATGTAATTCCAAAAGTGCATTAGACAATTGGGGCAACAAGAGTTGCACAATTTGGACAATAGGACATGGTAAAGTTGTGCAGGCTATTTTGGTGTTATGAAAACATAGTGCAGTTCAAAAATTCACTTATACATGTTGTCCCTACAATATGTACTTATGCCATGCATTATCAATCTTTCCCAAAAATAATTTACTTCACACTTCAACAAATGCAGCCACACTGATTAAAATTAATTCAATAACATGTATACTGGATTATTGAACTTAATCAAATCACATACATATGAAATCATTGATCAAACATAGATGATACCTCACACACAATAATAGAAAAAGAAGTCCAAACGCTAGGTAAGGAGTGGGCTCTTTCTCCCAACTGGCTGAATGGAGGAAAATGTTACACAGTACATGGATTATGCACTTTAGTTGTCTTTTCTTATATTAAATTCAAATTTAGGATTAGGATTAATATTGTTTCCATTCTCAAAAGAGATCATATATTATGTCTTGATACAAAACAAAATATTAAAATAGATATGTCCATGTTTACAAGTTTATAACTAGAATTACTCAATCAATTTTGGAAAATAGTAACGTGCCCTATGACTTACTATTTTCTAAATACTCTAAAACTTACTATACAAATTAATTACTAAACTATTAATTAAACAAGAATAGAAGACAATAACTAAAAAGACAACAAGATCCTCCAGGCAGTCTCCATTACACATTCCTTCAACCTCCAAATACCTCTATTCACAATATCCATCAAAATTAGCACTCAAGATCAGTTAATTACCAAATGTTTTGTATTCCTCTATTCATATTAATTAACTTTAATCTTTCATAAATATCATGGGAAATTAAGGGGAAAAGGGAAAAAAGGTAAGCTTATAATGGACACAAAACTAGCTGAATTCAAACTAAAATTGATGATAGAATTTAACTCATCACAATCCACGAAGGTAGAGTGAAAATTGCAATCAAGACAGAACTAGGACATGGACCCTTGAAGAAGGATCTAGTCTAGTTTAGGACTCAATTCTGAAACACACACAAAAAGATGTAGGGACTGGGATCGGGTTTGGACCTAGAACATGAACCCTTTGAAGGAGAAAGGTTTAGGTTCCACCTCAAAACCTAAGCCTTACAAATCCAAAAGAAAACAAGAAAGTAGGAAATGGAGTCATGGAAAGACCTAGAACATGAACCCCCAAAGGAGAAAGGTTCAAGTTCCACCCTGAAACCCAATTTTGAAATGAAGCAAGGAAAGGAAAGACAATGGGAATCATATTCAGAACAACACTTGAAACATGAACCCTCTTTCGAGGAAAAGTTTAGATTCCATTGTGAAACTCGACCCCAAAAAAGAAAAAATGAAAACAAGGCACGAGAAAAGATAACTCCCAAGGCCAAAAAAAAACCACAAAGGGGCAACCAAAACATCAGAAACAAAGGGAAAGAGAACACCAAGACAAAGAGGGGGACCCATTTTGATTAGGAAGAAAATGGGGTGGTTATACTAGGCATAACAAATGGCAACTCGGCTGGGGAAAATGGTTTACCTATTTCCAAGATACTAAGGAACTTAATCACCCTAGAATCTATGGTTTATGACTATTTCAACTTAGTACAATCAATTAATATGGACAAGAGTGAGTTGAAATCTTGAACATGGCTTTATTGAAGAAACATTGAATCCTAGTGTGTGCAATTGATTAGTTACCCTACTCTGAGGTTCAACAATTTTCAAGATGAGCACACCTTGGCTTGAGCTACGTGAAGTGGGCCATATTACTATTGTGCAATGATATCCTAGGCAATGCTCCACTGCTAGATAAGCATCTATAGCCCTAAAGGAGATACCTCTGGTTTCCCCCAAGCATAGCTCTATTGCCAACCAGGAATCCATAGCCCCAATAGAGATACTGGATTACCCATGTTCAACTAAGCCTTTGCAGTGACATATTTCTTTTATTCCATTTTGATTATTTTCTCTCTTTTGTATCTCTCCCTTTTAGTACCTTTTTGCATTTTTACAAATTACTCAGAGTCCCAGAAAAGAATTTTAGGAAACAAGTTGGAAACCATGGTGGATTTCATGATAACATTGTGACACCAAATTTTTCATTGAAAAAAAGTTTACACCCTCCTTTGAACAAGAAATCTTGAGATATTTTATGCTAAGTGTTGGATTCATTTATCATCTTCATAACCATTTTAAGTGTTTCCACCTTATAGAAATATTTTTATTGGAATTGAGACAACCATAAAACACAAATTCTAAAACAAGAGGGGACCAAGATATCTTGAGAATGCTTAAACCAAATTTTCAGCTACAACCACCCTATGCATTCCCTTGATAACCATCCAACCATCTAATCAACCAAAAAGGGTCACTCATGGAGAAAACAAAAAAATGAGAACAACAAGCCAAAAGGAAACAAAAAGCCAGGGAACCGAGAAGAAAACAAGAAGTGATGATGAGGAATGGAAAAAAAAAGAATAAAATAAAAAAATAGAAAAAGAAACAACACCTAAACTACTAATATACAAGGGAGAGGGAATCAAACCCTCATGAGTCAAAATATTGCTTCAAGAACTTCCCATTGATGGGAAATGGAATAGGTTCCTTTGTTAAAGTGGTCAACCAAAAGGAATTATCTTTAAGGATCTCATCAATTTGGTAAGGGCCCAAGAAGACTTTGTCTAATTTCTAGTGATCCCCTTTCTTTTCTCTAGCTTTATCCCATAAGAGCATGATATTTGATATTCTAAAGGCTTTCACTTTGGCTAATTTTTCAAACCAGTGCTTGAAAAAATCTTAGTGCTTGGAGAACTATTGTAAAGCATCATCTCTTTTCTCTTCTAAACTAAATAAGTTTGTTAGCCTAACTTCTATCCCATTGTTCTCGGTGAACAATTCTTGAATAAGCTTTAAACTAGGATTTGGAGAATGACTAGAAAGATGAGATCTTGGCCATAAACTAGGTTGCAAGGGGAGTTTGCTAAAGAATCCTCAACTCTAGTTATGTCTACCCAAAGGCTGAACTTTAGTTGTGTATTCCAATATCTAGTGTTGCACTCTAACGGCATTTTAATGGCATCCAACAAGTTCTTATTGGTAGACTCAGCTACTCCATTCCCATGTGGATAATAATTTGAATAATATTTTAAAATTATCTTATATTCAAAATCCCATTGAATGAACTTTGCAGAAGTAAAAGTAGGGCCACTATCACATACCAGAGAGAATGTTACCCAAAACCTGGTGATTATATGCTCCTGGAGGAATTTGGTGACAATTTCAGTAGTGCAATTTTTGCATGCTTGGGCCTTTGTCCACTGCATGCCATAATTTTTCACTGTTAAGATGAACTTGTGACCTGAAAAGAGTTTGGATTAATCACTTCTATGAAGTCTAATTCCCATTGGGTGAAAGGTCTCACCTTATAGACTGGTTGTAAGGGCATTGCTAGATTGCATTCTCTAGGAGCTGATGTTTGGAAAGTATGAAATTTTTTTACGTGTTGGTGAGCATCCCTCAACATATTAGGCTAATAATAACCTGATCTAAGAATCCAATTTTCAACACCATCTACAGACCCTTGATCAATACCATACTTCCCATGAAATTCATTCAAGACTTGTTTGGCTCATTGTTGATCCAAGAATCTTAAGTATATTCCGTCAAAAAAAAAATTGTATAAGGTTCCATTCTTGATCATATAGTGAGCACTTTTAAGCTTCAATGCTCTTCTCTACATGGTTGTCATCCCTTTAGGACATTTTTTCTTCAACAACAAGAAAACCAAATCTGAATACTAGGGATCTTTGGTGAATGATTTCTCTGTATACTATTGATAGACGATTTTAGGGTCCAGGTCTACTATTGCTTTGGACAGTCCTTGTCCTTGAGCCAATTTCATGGGATGGATTTCAAAGTCAAACTCTTGTAGAATGGCCATTCATTTTCCTTTTCTCTCTCCTAATTCACTCTGCATCAGGAAAGACTTTACTATCGGATTTGGAACTACAACAGTGATTTTTCTACGTAATATGTAATGTATAGACTTTTTTACTACTCTCAACAAAGTGAAATCCTGATTTTTAAGATAAAGATACCATACTTTAGCATTCTTTAAGGGGGATCTCATGAATGTGATTGGCCTCTTGTCCCCTTCCTTTTGTTGCATTAAGATAGTTGTGCAAGAATATTTTGAAGTGAATGAATATATGAAGAACTACTGGGAGTAATTTGGGTTGGTTAGAATTGGAGCCTTTAAGATGGACTGTTTAATTTGTGTCAAAAAATTTCTTAGCTTCATTGGCCCATTCAATCTTTGCATCCTTTTTCATCATTTAATTTAAGGGATTAACAATCTCTACAAACCCAGTTATAAATCTATGAACGAAATTCATTTTTCCAAAAAATTACCTTATTTCTTTCTTGTTTCCAGGCATGGGAAACTTCAAGATTGATTCTACTCCTTTTGGATCAATAAAAATCCTCTTCTCTGAAATTATGTGCCCTAATATCTTTCCTTCTAAAACTCCAAACACACACTTTTTCAAGTTCAAAGACACACCATAGATTTTACATCTTTCCAATTTTTTTGCCAAATTAGTAGCATGATCATTTCTATCCTTTGAGAAGATTTTCAAGTAGTCCATGTAAATGATGATGCACTTTCCAATCAATCCTTTCAATGCTACATCCATTGCTCACTGAAAATTTTCTCCTATGTTGATCAAACCAAATGGCATCCTTCAATATATAAATGTACCCCACTTGGTTGTGAATGTTGTTTTCATTATCTCTTCATATTTCACCATCACCTGGTTGTACCCTAAGAATCCATCAAGAAAAGAAACCATTTGAGATCCATTGACAATCTATAATACCTCATCCAATGACAAGAGAGGCTAATTATCTTTCTTTGAAGCCTTATTTAAATTCTAGAAGTATACACATAGCTAGATTTCCCCATTCTTCTTACAGATTGGCACCAAGTTGGCTACCCAAGTTGAATGCCTAATTGAAAAGATTATCCTTTTTGAAAGAAACTTTTGTACCTCCTTGAGGATAATAGGTTCAAGTAAAGCATTGATTGGACACTGCTTTTGATGAAACAAATTAGACTAGGGTTTCAATAGAATCATATGAGTAATAATTGAGGTGTAAAATGTCTTCAAGTCTTCATATACCTACGAAATCACATAAATATCTCCTTTCAACACCTTAATTTTTTCATCACATACATCCTTTGGGAAAGTTTTTCCAATGAATTTATTTTTCTCTGGACTAGATTCTACCAGGTTTTAGGTCTTATATTTTCCTCCTTTAGTTTTTGTAGGAAATTTGTCCTTAGCCCTGAGGTTTAAATCAAAGGTTCATTCCAACACCACCATTCCTTTTGGAATAGTATTTTTTTTTATATTAAGGATGCCTTTTGGGTTTAAATCTTGAATCCAAATCTCTTAGATCCTTATCAAACTCATCAATGATTTGTTCCTCAAAAACCCTTGAATTTTCTATAAAAGCTAAGATATGTTGACCATCCTCAAACACTTGAAAGTTTCACACATTATCTCGGATGGTGAGAAATAACACCAATTCCACCAAGAACATTGTTAGTCTAGAGTGATTCATTAGCTCTAAGGTACTTGCAACAACTACCTGTGTATCCACAATCTAATTCTTTTCCCTTGGAATTAACTTTATGCCAAATGCATCAAAATATTTGATCAAATTCCATGCCCTATTTTGATGAACTTCCAATTTATTATTATGGAAGGTGTATTGAATTTGAACCTTTTTCACAACCACTTCTAAGTCCCCCAATACCCTAAGACATTGGGCTTTTTTCTGGTGAGAAAATATGAGTCCTCTAGTCAATGCTTCATATTTTGTGACATTGTTAGTGCACCCAAACTACAAATTTTAAGAAGCAAAATATTTTTTCCTTTGGGATTAATTAGCTCAACTCTTTCTCTACTCCCTTGTTTGGATTTAGAACCATGAAATTTTAGTGTCCCTAACTAGTCATGGGAAAAGGCGTCTTTCTTGAGGTTGGTTTCAAGCTACTATGAGTGAGGGGTAATGTGTGCACCTGGTTTGTTGAGACTACCCAGATTGCAATTTTCTTCTACTACAACTTAGAGAAGTATCTCTTTTGGGCTAGGAAAGTGAGTAAGAATAGCCTTATGCATTTCATCCACTTTTGTTAATAATATTGTCATACTTTGATGAGGCTAACTGATTGATTCCTCCAACTTATTTTCCCTACAATTCGTTAGTACTTTTTCACCTTTAAGAAATTCAATTGGGATTGGAAGATGAGTAGGGGAAGGTGTGTGCACTACTTCCTGTAATTCCCTTATTTTTATGTGTAATTTTTTTGATGTGATCTAGGTTCAATCAACTAACTTGGAGATGTCAATTGGGTTATCGACCTCTGTTATGGAAAGTACAACTTTAGTCTCGAGGGGTGGTTGATATGAAGGTGTCATTGATTTGTTGAGTTGATCATCTCTAGATTCGTAAACTTGGTTTAGGATATCCAAACAAGGTTGGAAGGTTAATTCTAAGTGATTCTGGTAGTGTAATTTGCACCAGTTGGGGAGTAATAGAATCCACAATTTTGATTCCTCTCCAAGAATAGATTTGTCCTGATGTAAATTTTGTGTTAGAACATCTTGATTGAAGTTCATCATACATTCGTTGTTTTCCATGCATGGGGGTGTCTGTTCATTGGTCATTAGCAAAAAGTTCATGATCTCGTCAACTCTGTAAACCCCTAGTTCAATTTTAAGGTATGCAATTTCATTAGGATGTTCATAGTTTTTTATCATGTGTTTTAGTGGGGGTTCACTATCAATCTTGATTTGGTTATCCAGCTTGTTCCATGGTAGCCACATGTGTGAAAAATGCAATGCTAGGTATCCTCCTAAAATATTTTCCCACTCCATACTTAGAACCATTCCATACATTTCTAGAATATTAGCCACTTGAATATCTATGTAGTGTTGGATTCTTGGGTCTGACCCTAGTTGCACGCGAACATCTTTCAATCTTATCCAACTGTATGACTCTCTTGTTAGTCTAGATAGAGGTCAATCCTAGCTTCTTGTAGATAGAATGGAATTACATTCCCTAAGGCCCTCAAATCTAGCAAGCAATTATGTAAGTTCTTTCCAAATATTCTCAAACTAACCAAAAATGGGGGAACACCTATCCTTCCTTAATACATAGTTGCATTAATATTTTTAGTGGGCACTAATTTGGAATTTCCTTTTGAAGAGGTGTCCTCTTTTAAAGAAGCTATAAATTGATCACAAATATCAGGACAATATTTTAGAATGTCCTGCATAGACATGTTGGATCTAGCCTTCTTTATTTCCCATTTCTAGTCATAACATGTGTTGTTATAATGTTGGGGCTTGGTAACAAAGACTGGATGACCTTGATTTATACTTTTAGTTGGTCCTTTGGGTGGCAAAGGAATATTAATTTCCTTGGTGTTGGGTGGAACCAAATAACTTTTTGAAGGTTTAGAAGTAGTGAATGGACCTTTCTTCTGATTTCTCAGAAAATGACCTCCCTTAGTTTGAAAATCTTAGGCATCATAAATTTCAACTTCTAGTTTTTTTTCCTCTTGAAAAATGTGTTTACAACCCTCAATTGTTTCAAAAAACATAGCTATTTCAAGGGGGTTCTTATTTCCACCCACATTGTTTTGGATATGTTGAGAATCAACTTGAGCCATTTTAACCATCTTCTCCATCTATGGGAAATTTACTTCAGAATGGGTAGAAGTATCATGTAGTCTACACCAATTATTCATGGGATTTAGATCTACTAGATTAGCTATGTGGGTATGTCCCTTTTTATTCTAGTTACTACTCATGATCCCTCTGTTGTTTGGCCTCGTATCCCATTGCCTATTGTAGGGCCTTTGGTTGTAACCATGATTCTGGTTTTAGAAGCTCCTTTGGTTTTGATTGTTGATCTGATTTTGGTAACCTCCCTAATATTGATATTGATTTTTATTTTGAGGGGGATTGATCCTTAATTGAGACATCTCATTGGTCATTTGGGAGAGTTTTCTTCAAAATTTTCACATCGAAGGATAAATGAGTAGCCTATTCATTATCCATGATGGCTCCTATTTGGTTCATCTATTGTATTGTTGGTAGATTTGTTTGTGGATTATTCCCACCATGGTTATTTGGGGAATGTTGTTGAAAGAAACTTGCAATTCCTGATTTTGTTGTTGAATGATCATGCCCATGCAACTAGGTTAATGTGGGTGAAGGGCATATTTCAGCAAATGACCCATATGCAGAAGTGGACATCCTAAGGATAGTATTCATCAATGAGGTACCATTGATGATTAAATTATTAGTTGCAACTAGTTTATTGGGAATTCTTATCCTCAAGAAGGAAAATTTCCTCCATACCACTGGGTGATGGAGTAATCCATTGTTGCAAGCGAACAACTAGACTATATACTTTTTCTAGAGTGTCAATTTCTAGTGTGGTATAAGTTCTTTGGATGAATAAAGTCGTTAGAGAATATAAGGCCTTGAGGTACACCTAAATTGCTATTTTTTCCATGACAATATATAGTGCTTGTAACATTTTGTACATCCTTTGGAATCAGGTATTGAATATGGGCAGTGGCTCATTGGGTTCTTTTTGAATGGTAGCAAACTGATGATAGAGGATTGTTGGGTTAGTATATACTCAAAATTAATTGATGAAGGCTATATGAAAATTTTCCCAGTTGAGTATGGATCTAGTAGGTAAGTTCAAATACCAATTGTAGGTGATATCTCCTAAGGAATATGGAAAAAGATCATAGGACATGTCCTCAAGTTGTATATTGCCTCTCACACATGCATCTTTAAATGCCTAAATATTCTCTTTAGAACTTCATGATTCTCCATGGGAAGATCTAGGACAGAAATGCTCAGGGTTTTAAGGAATATCATGGATCCCACCTAGGGATGGTTCTCAATGGTGAAGGGTTTTGAGTGAATAATTCCATTGGTGGTGGTGGTGGATTTTGTTGTTGAACTTTTCGTATAGTAGGAAATACAGGTGGTGTAAGTGGTGGTTGTGCTCTATCTCTATGAGACACTTTGGGTTGAGTAGGAAATTGGAGTTCCAAAAGCGACTCCTAGCAAGGAGTAGATCTCAAAACTCACTCAAACCTATTAGGTGAGAAAGACCCAATTCACTTCAGCTTGATTCCTTGGGCCTTCATTCTAGCACCAATTACATTGATGGAAAAATTGACATAGAAACATACAAGCGAGGTACTACTACCTAACTTCTCCTAAAAAAGGTAACTAATCCAAAAAAACTAACTACCCACCAAGGTCTCAGTTGTTGGTTCAAAACAATGCTACTTCACTCAAGGTTCAACATGACTATAATTTTCATGGGCCCTACTAGTTTATGAAAAAATGCTAGATGTATTAATTTTAAATTTAAATTAACTACCAAATTTTAAAAGAAATAGAGAAAGATAAGACATGAATTAGAGAAGAAAAATGTGAATAGCAATCATCTTCATCGAAACATGCAATTAATCAATTACTTATATATTTTATTTCTAGAACAAAATTAATAAAGGAACTAACTTGCAAAAATTACACAATTGAGTTCATTCATAGTGAAAATATTAAAGCATAAAACCATTTATTATCAGTAGATAAACTCCATAACATTGCATTTTTTTTTATACTAACTCATTTCAAAATTTGTAAATAATAAACAAAAAAGAATACCATTCACAACGACATAAAATTAGTACAAAACTGACTCCTTTTATTGATTAAGCTCAAATAAGTAGCATTTACGCTCAAAAAACTTCACTGGCGCATGGAGAAAACTTTTTCTCCAACATCACTATCTAAAAACTAAAGCTTAAAATTACTAAATAGCAAAAAGTTTAACTAAAAGATTTCCAAGTCTTAGGATGCAAATTAGACTTCAGTTTTTGGACCCTTACAATGAGGAAAAACATACAATATATAGACTTATCACAACATAAGTTTCCCTCCAAAAATGACATTCAACCAAAATATTAGGGCACCCAACATGCAGATCCACAATAATAAGTTCCGCTAGACTGAACTAGAGTGAATTGCCATGCAAAAATGGTCAACAAGGAAAGTAACCTCCTTTTCTAAATTTGTTGCAAAGGTACGCTATTGAATTGCTACACATGTCCTATAAAATAGGATGCCTAACAAAAGATTAATTTTGTTGACTTTATTCTATTTCAAAAATAGAATATTCTCCATTTCATTTTCTTTCCTTACTATGCTTTAGATATTTATCAAAATTGTTGAAAATTTTCCCTAGAACATCTTCATCATGTTCATCTATCTACTCCACTTTAAACCAAGATCTTTCAAAATATTTTTTAGTTGTATCAGTAGTCTCCCGTAGCTGGCTGAAATCCTTTGAATCCCATTGAGTATCAAATCTGACCATCATTAATTTATCTAGGAGAGTCTCCTCTAGACCATCTCCTTCCTCCATTAGCTTCTCTAACCACTTATCCCAATCACCTTTTATTTCTTGCACATAATTTATTCTATGATTCAATGGTTGGTCCTTGGTGGTGACAAATGAAACATTCTCCTCGAACACCCCCATGTGACTACACACATCTTTTTGAAATTTAAGAAAATTTATTCTATGTTTGATGATAATTTCTAACTGGAAAATAATTATATTAATAGACTTATTAATATAATTTGGATCCTCATCCCCCAAGATCCTGGATTCAATCATTGTTTCTCTGGGTAATTTGTTTATGATTTTCAATTTCCTCAAGTATTTCGTATACTTCTCTTACACTTCACATAGCTTCTAAGTATATTCTTCTATTTTTTTAGAAAGAGTATGTGCTTCATCATAATGCTTATAACCTTCAACGAGGAGTTCGTCTATCTATGTCTTGAGAGAATTAAATCAACTATCAAACAATTGATCCTTTCTTTTCATATCATTTATCTCATCTACCTCCTTGCAACTCAACAATATAGACACCTCTAATGATGCTAGTTTCCCCAAGGCTAGTGAGGTAATCTCCTTCAAAAATCTCTTCAATTTTCCCACTTGAGCTTTTAACTCATCTTTCATCATTCTTGATTTTTCCAAACTTGCTGCAATGTTGATGAGTGTCATCTATTGATTTCTTGTTTTTTTTTCTAGATTGATCATGTTCAATTTGTAATTTGAATCGTGCAGCCCTCAGTCATCTTTGTAAACCATTGGGGTGGAAATATTTGCAAACAAATCCCCATCATCTGCTAACCTAGTGGAGTGTATAGCCCTTGGATTTTTCTTGGGTTTCATCTTATGCACCTCCTTCATCATTTCATCCCAACTCATTGGTTGAGCCTTGACCTATTGCATCTTCTCCAAATTTAGCTTCAACCAAGTTGGAGCACTCAGTGGAGCTATCACTTGTTGAGTAACTATAGGAGTTTGTTTGGGAGGCTGTGAAAGTTGTTGAGTTGGACTAGTCACTTGTGCCGAGGAAATTATTTTTTGCTCGAGCTTTTCCTTCTCAGACTTCTTGTTCTTTTCTCAATGTTTCCTCTTGCTCAGCCTTTTTTCGAGCTTCCTTCTCTTTTTTTGATACATGCTTTTCTGCTAGTCTTTCTACACTATCAAAAATTTCCTAAGTTGTATTCTCCTTTGTGAGCACGTGATGCAAGTTAATACCATTGCCTTCCTCAAAAGACATATCTTCTGTTGAAAACCCAGAATACTGAGAGGGGGGTGAATCAGTATTCTACCGAACCATTTAATTACTAACCATTCAATAATTAAAACATATCTAGCTACAACTATAAATAGGAATATGAAATGAAGCATAACACCACACAACAAATGAACACTAGGATTTTTATGTGGAAAACCCAAAATGGGAAAAACTGTGGTGAGGATTAGCTCACAATATGCTATAACCAGTTATAAGATATTACATGGCACACTGCTAAGACTCACTGTCCTTGAAAGACTCACAACCTGAGATAATTACAAAAAGGAGTGTGAATGACTGCCAGAAAGATGAATTGATGAAATACACCTTTTTTGCTTCAATTTTAGTTCTAATTAGGCTTTGGAATACAAAATCATTTATCAATTTGCAAGTACATAGAAAATACATCAAGCGTATATAACTTCACACAATAGTTGCACATCATTTCTTATAACCTTTTCACATGTCACACACTAACACATACATATTTCTATATATCTCTTTCAATAAAGAACGATGTTTCATATATATGCACTATTACAACTTCATACATCAATTAGGTTGGCCTAATTCAATGTACACACGCTTAATTAAATGTAACTTTTTAGCTCAACTCGAAACAAATTTTTATCAAAACAAAATGTGCAAAGCATAAATTAGGTCAGCTCAGACCTAATAAGAAACTCATTAAATTACCAACGAAGTACACACCACTTATAGGTGTCATCCATAAGAAAACTCATGCCATTCGCACAATTATTGAGAAGAATATTGTAAGTCAAAGTTTTTCATCTGTATCTTCCATTCCTTTCAACAAAAACTACTGAAAACTTATACAAAGATGCAAATGATAGTCTTGATCATCATATTAAAATCTCTTGGAGTGATCTTCTATTGAGAGCATTTCCAGATTGAATTACCAGATCAAAATTATAGAAACATAGTTTTCCTAGATTGAAAAAACTATTACTAACCAATGTTGGGATCAATGAAAACACACCAGAGGGATTCTTCTTCATTCTTCCTACAATATCCCCCTTTTTCATTGATGTAAACTTGTTCCAAAAATGAGACTTAAAAAATCCTTCACTCCCCCTTTCAACTATATAGACTAAGCAAAAATTCTTCAAGACAAAAACCAAAATTTTCACATATACTTCACACTTATTCTCCACCTTTTACATCTAGGACAAAAGGAATCTCAATGATGACCTTAAAGAAAACAAAAATAAATGTAGAAATTTTTTATTTGGAACTGGAGACACCTTGTAATTCCTTGAGAATAGCTTCCCAAGCTGGTTTTCCTTCATCCTAGATCCCTTTTCTCTGACAAGAGTTTTGTGCAGTGATTTCAGTTCAACCAAACATTCTTCTCCTTCTTCCAGAGTGGATGGGTTAATTTTTATCTTATCAAGTTTTTCTGCATCCACGAGAGCATATGAAACATGAATATTTCTGGACATAACCAGATCTTAGAGTTGACCAAACCATCTTATTTCATCCTCTTTCTACTTTTGTAAAGTGAAGAACTTGTTCTATAAGTCTACAAGAGAATTCTAAGTAGTATAACTTGTGTCATCTAAAATTTTGTAGGCTTAAGAGGCATGCTCTAGTTGAGACTCTATTAAGACCATTAAATCTTTGATGCCTCAAGTTGTGTTAGGCCATCGTATGCAATATACAAACAATTCCTAGGCTTCCTCTTCACATTCCTTTACTTTTTTCATACTTAGCATCACTTTTATATGTGTAATTGCACATCTATTCATGAATCTACTTCTTTCTTAGTTTGCAACTTAAGATCAAAGGAGTATTCTTTGATTGAATCAACTAGAAACTTCAAGTTCTCAATAGGGGCTAAGGAGGTATCAATATTAACATTGGGAACTAACTCTTGTAAAGCCTTAATAGCATCATTTATTAATTCGGTCCCTTTCTGATAAGTTTCAATCATTTCTTCTATATCATAGTTAAGAAAAGTACCACAAATTTTTACTCTTTCAACTTGTGAGATCTTTCTCAAATCCACACATACCCTAGATGTGAAGGAAGTTGAATCAGCTAGGGTGGTAGCATAGGTTGGATCTACGATTTCCTTATCAACAATACCTTAAGAATACTTCTAGATGATTCTCCAAGAGGCTTTGAAAGCTTAGCAGACTTTGACATCACTTCTTCACTTCTTCCAACCTCTATATCCTCCTCGATTTCTTCTTCCTTTTCCTCTTCTTCTTCTTTTCTAGAGGATTTTTCTGAAGCCCTATCTTTATTTTCTTCTTCTTTCTTGTCTTCATCATCCCTACCACCATTTTCATTTTCACCTTTATTTCATCCATTTTCATTCTTGTCTTCTTCTTCTCTATTTCCAATATCCTTAGTAGCCAAGACACTACATGGGATTTGTGAAAATGCACACATGGGTTCCATTTTGTAAAATTTCCATGAAAATCTCCTAAACCTAGGTTGAGGTTTCTAGTAGGTCTCAACAATAGTTGGTGTGGTCATATTTCCTTAATTCTTTTGAATATGCTTATGATAATTGCTTCTAATTCAAAGTAATAGATTATCAATAACTATAAATACCTCTTTCAAGCTTTGACGAAAACTAGGGTTTGATGTTGATTGTTTTGGATCGCCTTCTACTTGGTTTAGCTTTCTTTGCTTTCTTCTATGTGTGTAAAAGTGATTTAATTCAACTTGAGCTTTCACTTTATGCTTTATCGATTTTCCCTAATTTTCATTAAATGCATTCCACTTTCAAAAAGTTGATAAACACTTTGTGAAATACACTGTAAACTCTAAAAAGCTCTACAAATCTCTAAATTTTCCCCTTTTCTACCAGTAGTTTTTAGAAGAAGTATCTACACCAGATGTAGGTACAAATGCATTTGATTCATCCTTATTCTCATGTTCTTCCTTTTTCTTCCAAATATTCTTCATTTCCTTTCTCACTTTAGTAGGATCCACTTTATTCATAAGTTTATTATTTTGTTCCAGATCAGGTTTCTTCCCATTTTTGCTTCTGCAAAATTTTGAGATATGACTTGGTTTGTTGCAAGTGTAGCAAACAACATTTTTCTAACCAAACTAATTTAAACTTATTCTTGATCTGCACTGATTAGATTTATGTCAAAAAGCATAAAATGTGTAGCAATATCCTTCAAAATATTGAATCATTCTACTAGTATTGAATCTATTCATCATTATCTGACTTTTGCACTTAGTAGCTCTATGTCCAAACTTTTTGCAAGAAAAAAATTATCCAACAAAGAATCCAACATTTATTTTCATTCTACTTCTACATTTTATTTCCCTATGACCAAATTTATTTGATGCAAGGACAGAGGTCATAAACAACTCTACTCAATTTTCTCTTGACAAAAAAACAATCTACCAAACTAAAGTTTTTATTGAGACAGCCAACTTTCAATGTAATTCTATTTTTCAAGGAACTTTTCCTTTACACAACCTTGATTGAAAGCACTCCAATTGAGAATAAGAATCAAACAACTTATTGATTCTACACAACACCTTTAGACAACAACAAATTGATGGAACAAAATTCTTCTTACAAACTCTTAATCATGTGCATTTACAAAGGTGATTATCCAAAACAACAATTAGACCCTTTAGGCCACACCCACAAATAAATATCAATTTCCAAGGCCCATTTAACTCTACTAACAACACAAAATAGTGCAAATATTCATGCACAACATGTTTAGTCCACTCCACATTCTGTTTTCATAATATTTCATCTAACCCTCACCTTAAACCATCAATTTATATTCCAAAGAATTCTGTCATAACTCTATTTCAAAAAAATAGTATATATAAATGCATTCAAAAGTTTATAAATCACCAAAACCACTTAAAGAAAGGATTACAACACCTTTACAACTTTTATAATCATAGTCACCAAGTGGAATATCATTTACATCATCAAAATACAAAAGATTTCTATCAAACTAGGTCTGTCAACAAGACTGCCTTAACATAATAGACTTCTAAATGAATTCAAGAACTTATAATTCTTCCAAACACAATTCAGGAAGGGTTTTCGTGCCACCTTAGAAACCATTTAAAAAAATTAATCCCATGTTGGATTCATGCAACACAAACAAACCCAATAAAACACCATTATGCACTATGATTTTTTAGATTTTACATAATTTACAGAGTTAGGGATTTAGAGAAATAGTCCAAAACCTCACTCAAAACCTCTACAAATTTGGAATCTCTTAAAACAAACATAAAAATATCTACATACCAATTTTTAGGGAGATCCACTGGTTAGATTTGAAGAAAACATAATTTTCTTGACACACTGTTACCCTAACCAGAGTTTTACTTGCCTGTAGAAAAACCTTAATATCTTCCACAATTTTAAATGGATTTAAATAAAACCAAATGAAAATTAAAGGAGGTTCATGAGGCTTTCATCAAAAATGGAGGAGGAGACGTTAAGTGCTCAGAATATGGTTGTATAGTGGCATGTTATCATGACATTGCAGAAAATTAATTGAACACAAGGTATTTTATTAAATATTCTTCCATATGATCTTTCCCCCAACCTTCCTCTAGATTGATAAGGCCTCATAATTCCTTAAATAAACATATCCAATGCATAAAACCAACTCTACAACTACTTTTTCCTTTCACCTTCCAACTTCTCACAAATTGTTGCATTTTTCAATTTTGCTTGACAACATTTTGTCAATATTTTGCAAATTTTACATTTACACCCAAAATGACCCTAAATTACAATTTAAGACCTAATACAATCCTTATTACAACATAATATAACCTAAGAAAAATCAAAAACCTAAAGTTCCCTCATGGAGGCATGATCATGCTTGGGTGCACCTGCACCATTATTGCATGAAAAATAAACACCATTAAAGGATGGGTACCTTTGTGCATTTGGTTCCCAGATGGGAGTTCTTTTGGTATTGCTTCTCTGGTTCTTGAACTATCTATTATTTCCTTGAGTCTTCCTTTGATTTTCAAAATTTTTAGGAGCATGATTTACCTTTAAAATTTGTCCTTCTTCAAGTCCTAAACCACTTTTTTCTTTAGAGGGTTTCTAAAATGTGATAAACTCATCAAGCATTGTAGTACTTTTTTTGTATTTTTCTTCATGGGCTCTTTCTTTCTCCAAGTCATATCTTAGGGTTACCACTTCTTGTTAAAGCTTTGTACATTCATCATTCTTGCTCTGGATTTTAGCTTTTTGGTATTCTTCAATTCTTTTCTTTTCTTCCACTTGCACCTTTAGTCTAGTGATTTCTTCATTAGTTTTCTTCTACTGATCACTGAATTTTGTCTTCCTTTCTTTTAACTTCTTGATTTTATCTCTTAACTTTCTGATGCATTGATTTTCTTCACTTAAGTTTTCCTTTAGAGTTTCTTTCTCATTTTCACTTTTTTCTAGGTCTTCAATAGCAACATGGAGTTCCTCAACTACAAAGATATCTTCTAGAGAAAATAGATACTTTTTGTGAGCCATGTGTTCAAACTTCAATATATTCCTTAAGTTGTCAAACTTTTCCAAAGGAACGAAGCTCTGATACCAATTTTTGAACACCCAAAATAGTGAGTGGGGGGTGAATCAGTATTCTACTGAACCATTTAATTACTAACCCTTCAATAATTAAAACATATCTAGCTACAACTATAAAAGGGAACATGAAAGGAAGCATAACACCACATAGCAAATGAACACCAATATTTTTATGTGGAAATCCCAAAATGGGAAAAACCACAGTGAGGATTAGCTCACAATATGTTATAAATAGTTATAAGATATTACATGGTACACTTCCAAGACTCATTATCCTTGAAAGGCTCATAGCTTGAGATAATTAAAAAATGGAGTGTGGCTCATTGCCAAAAAGATGAACTGATGAAATACACCTTTTGTGTGCCGAGTTTAGTTCTAATTAGGCTCTAGAATACAAAATCATGTACCAGTTTGTAGGTATACAAAAAAACATCAAGTGTATACAACTTCGCACAGTAGTCACACATCACTGCTTATAACCTTTTCATATGTCACACACTACACACATACATATGTCTATATATCTCTTTCGATATAAAAGGATGTTTCATATATATACACTATTACAACTTCATGCATCAATTAGGTTGACCTAATTCGATGTACACACACTTAATTAAAATGTAACTTATCGGCTCAACCCGAAAAACCTTTTCATCAAAACAAAATATGCAAAGCATAAATTAGGTCAGCCTAGACCTAATAAGGAACTCTTTAAATTACCAATGAAGCACACACCACTTATCTATTTCATCCAAAAGAAAACTCATGCCATTTGCAAAATTACTGAGTAGAATACTATTAGCCAAACTCTGTCATCCATATCTTCCATTCCTTTCAACAAAAACCGTTGAAAACTTATGTAGAGATGCAACTGATAGTCTTGATCATCATTGTGTAAGGGGAAAATCTACAAGTATAAATAAGATCAAAACAATGAATAGAAACTAATCTAATCCAAAACAATGATCAAGATCTATGCCCATTACTCATGAAATGAAGCTTTCTGGGTTATTGAAAATAAACAATGAAATCCTACGATATCATAATCAATTCAAAAACAAAGGAAAATTTTCCATCCCATGTCAAAGTGTGTTCATGAAGATGTTGGGTTGTTCGTATCAATGTGAAGCCTCCATTGTTGCATTTGAGAGCTTCGGAAAAAGTGCGTGTGTTGTTGATCGAAGATGTATTGAAGCTTTTTCAATGTTGATTAATATCTTAGCATTACTTCATTTCATAAACTGTATTGATTCTCTAATCCCTTTTTTGTGAGGAAAGAGGTTTGTTATATAGAATTTGTGATTTCAAATGAATGCTCTAGATTGCGTAGTAGAATACCTTGATTGACGGTTGAAAGATGTTGAGAGGATTTAGATGGGAATAATCTATAAAAATTGATTACATAATTAGTGTGATTGAGGAATGGATTGATTTTTTAGGAATATGGATTGATCTGTCAAGAAATAGATTGATCACTTAGGAAATAAATTGATTAGTCAAGAAATAGATTGAGCAATCAATGGTTCATAATTCACTCAATCAGAAAAGTGGGTGAGGATAATTAATTAATTCATTTAATTAATTAATTCTTTTTGGAGTTGAATGTGCAAATCAAGTTTGACTTTTGCAAGAAAAGTTGCATTTGTTTGATTTGTTTTTTTATGATGTTTTTGAATAGTTTATTCGATTATTCAAATTTGGAGGGAAAGTGACAATTAAATTGTTATGTTTTAATAATTTAATCAACTTAGGGGAATAAAGTGAATTAGAAAAATAATTAGATAATTGGTGTTATTTAATTAATCAGGAGGAATAAAGTGAAGATTTGGAATTTATTAAATAAAATGAAATTTATTTAATTGGTCGAATTTGATGAAAAATTAAATTAATTAAATAATGTCATATTATTCAATTAATAGCAAAAATTAGGGTTTTAGATGCTTTTGATGTGAAATATAGTGATATTCAATGATAATGATGTCGATGATGCAAAAATGCCATTTAAAGTGTGTAATAAGTGTTAGGTCAATTTTACATGTCTACATCTTGCCCCTCTTTGAGACAAAGTATTGGTTGCTTTGTTTCAAAGATTCGGTGCTAAGATCAAGTTTTGAAATTTTTTATATGCCCCACTATGCCCCAATGGTCAACGGAATGAAGATAGGACTCTAGGCTACCCCCTCGAGAGGTTGGCCAAAAATGTTAAATTTAAGGTCAGACTCACAACACTATTTTATTTTAGTTCAGATGCGTAGAGGGTGAAAAATTAAGTCTATAGGTCATTCGTTGCTCATCCAAATGTTCTTAGGGGCTCCTAATTTTATCCTAGGAAGGTTTCCTAAGTAAAAATTAGGGTTTTGGGGGATCAAAATAGGTAATTAGGGTTCTAATTTCCTCATTTTCACTTTGAGCCTATAGAGAATTATTGCCTCTAGTTTTCTTGGTTTGTCAGCTGTTGAGGAGCTATGGCAAGGATTCAAGAAGCCCCATATTGTGTGGACATAGTTCAAGAGTTTAGATGGCTTGGAGGAATTGTTGCCCCAATTTTACCCCTTTTTATTTTTGTTTTTCGTCTTTCCATGTTTTCATAATTAATGCACAAAGAGGAAGTAGTCAATAGCACAAGTTTTAGTTTTTTGGTGCTTTTGAGTTAGTTTTGACACTTTTGCTCTTGTAATTTGGCCACTTTTGATTTTTCATTTTGCACTTGTGATAAATTTGCACTTTTGACTTCAATCTTGACTTCTCCAAGTGCCTTTGACTTAATTTTGTGCTTTCATTTTTTTTCCCTACTTTTGTGTGCACTTTTGGTAATTTTTCACCTTTGAAAAACTTTTGTGCATTTTGACATTTTTCACTTTTGCAATTTTCCCTTACTTTTGATAATAAACTCCTTGCATTTTCCTATTTTCAACACTTTTGCTAAAAAATTCATTGCTTTTTCTAAAAATGTTTCACTTTTGACTTTTTGAACCCCTAAGTCAATTTTCTCATTGTTTTAGGTTCATTTTGTGCTTTTAGAGTGAACCCTTAACATCATTGGTTGAATGATTACAGGTGGTCCTTAATCCACTCTAGTCAAGGGAGCAATGACCACGAGGTCTATTTGATTTGATCACGGGTTTCAATGTTTTAGAGTGATATTTTCTAGATGTTGTCAGTTGTGGCACATTTTTTACATGCCCACCATTAGATGCCACAGTGTGATGATGACTGCACTTGTGGAGAGGTGGCACTTGGAGACCTCTTCATTTCATTTACCTACTGGGGAGGCCACCATCACTCTTTAGGATGTGTGGAGGATCCTATGCATACCCATTCATGGAGAACTTGTTACATACTCCATTCAATGGGAAACCTGTGCTATGTGTCACATTCTTGGTGTGAGACATCTATAGGTTTGACAGTCGATGATAGATTTATCATATTTTGTTGGTAGTGGAGATCCTATTTCTCTTGTTCCTAGTGGTTTGGTTTTAGGGCTTGTTGTTCCTAATAGGAGAGCCCAACAGTTTGTTGTGGGATGGGGTATATGAATAGAGTAGATGTTTGAGCATGGTAGTATATACACATGGGATTTATGTCTCCTTACCCATCTGTACACAAATATGTATGAGGTTACATATCATGGTGGGAAATCTATTTCTATCAGTGTCTCTCTTCTTCATGTATGGGTCTGGGAGCACATCTCAGTCATGTGGCTTGATGGTATATTGGATCGTACTATTGAGGATATGTACTCTTATCACTATGGAGATATTTTTCATTATATATTTCCTAGGAAACTTCTCGATTGGCACCGTATATTTGATGATATGTTAGGTTTTGTATGGAGACCATATATGGACTATGAGGCATGGCATGATAATTAGGATTAGTTGGTATATTGCAAATAGAATAGATGGTTGATCAGTCGCATGCACTCTCTTTTGGAGAGAGATAGGGTCGATTTCTAGATAATTATGAGCCTCGGTTTGGTTGGACCACCAAGGAGGTCTATGTCTGGCATTTATAGGCCAATCAAGATGCTATTGTTGCTATGTTCAAAGCTCTGCCCTAGTCAGATGGGGTTGGCTAGTGGGCTTAGCGGATCTAGGTACTACACTCGATTATGAAAAGTGGTGGAAGCAACACTTCCAATTGAGACTCATAGATCCTAATGGTGATCTCGTAGTGGGTAGGGTAGGAATCACAGGTCATTAAGGAGAGAGACAATGCATCGAAATATTAGCAGAGTAACTTGGTAGGGCTCAACAGGACGGTACCCAGGGTGATCTGATGTAGGTGGATTAGGGACAAGTTCCAAGTCCCCCTCCACCACCTAGGGATGGAGGTGCACAATTAGCTGTAGAGATAGGGTGGTGATAGGTCGTAGAGGCACAAATTATTACATTGATAGTGAAGAGAGACACTGCTCAATAGGAGTGAGATGATTTTAGGGTAAAGCGTGACATAGAGATTGGAAATCATTTTGTTGCTGAGACGTAGTTGTAAGTTGTTACTACTAATAGGGATAGTCTGAGGATAGAGTGTGATAGTCTCCATGCTGAGTGAGATCAGTTGCTATAGAGGGATACATATTACCAAACTTTGTATGATTCCTTTGTTCCTCGAGCATAGTGACAATCATGGTTTGGAGAGCTGAGTACTACTACTAGTGCTATGCCAAGTGTTTAGTCCATCAGACAAGCTGATCCTGATGCTCAACCTGATCCTTAGAGTCTTCCTCCTCTGGTTGGATAGTGGCCTATTTGTATTTGGTTTTTATGATGTTCATTATTCAGAGACTTTTATTATAGACATGATTTTGTATATATATTCATCAGCCCTATCGAGGCTGTGAATATATGTATATTTTTCTATTATCCTATCACACATGTTTCATTGATGACGTTGTACCATGACATTCTCTTTTTTTTATGATGATATATATGTGATATACATGTTTCTATTTGGCTTCATTATGTGTTTATGTGATGATTTGTGGATGACGATGTATGATGATTTATGTTGATGTATGTTTATACATGTATGATTTTTTGCTTATGCATATGATGTGGATGGATGAATCATATATTGTCCTATATGATGGTTTAATATATATATGATGATGTTGATATATGATGGGTTTATGCCATATACATGATACATGATGTTTTTTATTGCTTTGTTATCATCATGATATGTATTGACGATATTATTGATGTAGGATGGATGTTAGTTAGAAGAAATATTTGATGATGGATAGAAATTTGATGTTGTTACTACTGATGAGTTTCTTTCACTTTGATTGGAGGCTTCGTATTTTAAAAATCCCTTTTGATGTAGCAAATAGATACGATGTGCCAGGGTATTAATGACTAAGGTGACTTTGTATCCATTGTGTGGACTTTGACTCAACATACAAAGAATATTCTTTCTCATACCAGACATACAAAAACTTTGTTTAAAATATATGGTTGGGTTATGTTGAAACTTTTCAGACCAATCATAGAGATAGGTATATAATTCCTAACATGCACCTGCTACATGAACTATTTCAAAACAACTTTCATACACTCAATAAAGCAAGTATTTTTCATAGTAGTATTACAAAAAAATATTACAAACAAAAAACAAAAATGATGCTTAATTTCCCCCATTCTTTCTTCTCTAAATCCTTATGGACATACTCGAGAGATCCTAGGAGTGAGTCAATAAAATAAATCATAAAAATAAGACTATAAAAAGATAAAAACAATGTTGCAGTCTCACTGCCATATCTATTCTGAGGTTTTAGGCTATTCTTTGTTGTTGATCATGTCTATTTTAGGAATGAATCTATTAAGGCATATCTCAAAATGTTGTTGGTGATTTGTCAAAAGATAGGTAGTTAACACTTTGGCATTTGTTTTTATCAATTTTTTGATCAAATATTTGTGATTGTTTTCTTAAAATTTCTAGCTTTTGATGTTTGCTCTGTTTGTTTTTTTTTTGTTTTTTCAAAGGGTGAAGATGATGATTTGTTTATTATGGATGAAAAGTTCATTGCAGATTGTGATGATGAAGCTAGGACTTTTTGATTTTATGAATTTTATGATGTTGTTTTTGTTATTTTCAGGGGACTAACCTAGGGTCTCAGGGGCTCATCAAAGATAAGCCTTGCCTATGTTGTACATGTAGAGGCTCGTAGTTCTCTTGGTTTGACATGAACATGTTTTTCGATGTTTGTGATATTTTTTTGTTTTGTGAATGTTTTTAGATTTTGGATTTTGTATTTTTTGACTAAGTTGAAATAAAGCATGATAGAAACCTAAATGAACTGACCTAGGGCCTTGGGGACTTATCAGAGATAAGCCTTGCCCGAGTTGTACATGCAAAGACCATGTAGTTTGAATAGTGTTGACTCAAAGCATAACATGTTTTTGGGTTTCAAACAACATTGATAACTTGGATTGATATTCCACTTCTGTTTCTAGAGAATATGTTACAGGAAATCTACTTGAACTAGCCATGAGGTTCAAGAAAATGTTGATATATTATATTTGTTGAGTGAAGGAATAATCCAAAATTGCTGTTTTGATTATTATTTTTTTCTAGATGTTTTTGATTTTGTTGTTTTTGACCATGATAATATGAATAAAGATCTAATCCATGACTAGCTTTGAGAATTTTCCCCCAGTTGGAGTTAAGACTAATTTCTTAAATTAGAAATGAGTCATTGCTGGACACATACGTTATTATGGAATGAATGGGTGATTCTTTGGATAGTATCAATAGATAGCGATGCAAGTCTTATTCAAACATAGTGCCTATTTGCCATATTTTCACTATGGTACCTATTCTAGAAGTGTGACAACGTGGTTTTTATGAAAATAACACTTTATTTCTCTTTACTATTTTTATTGCTTTTTGATTTTTTTTGTATTTTTTGTTATTTTTTTTCCTTTTTATCTTTTTTATTTTTTTGGATTTTTACCCTTTTTCCTGGGGTATTCTGATGTTCTTAGTGTATAGAACTTCTTGAGGTGGCTCCAGAAGCATAACTTGTTATGATGATAAATGGTCCTAACCAATTGGGTTTAAATTTTCCTTTGCCATCTTGATTTAGTTGTATCTCCTAATTCTCTTTAAGGACCAAGTCACCAACCTAAAAGGTTTTGTCCATATTTTTGTCATAGCTTCATTTGAGTTGATTATGATAAACTTGAAGATGGTTTAATGTGCTCAAATACCTTTTTTGTAGGAGCTCCAACTCAGTTAATTGGGATACCCAATACTCTTCATTGTTGATCATGCCTTTTAGTGAGATTCACAATGAGGATATTTTGACCTCAATAGGTAAGAATACTTTCAATCCATAGACCAAGGAAAATGGTGTGGCACCTATAGGTGTTTGGATGTTAGTTCGGTAAGCCTATAGGGTTGAGTTCAGTTGCAAATTCCAATCATGAATGGTGTCATTAATAGTTTTCCTTAGTATCTTCAATATGGTTTTGTTAGATGCTTCAGCTTGATCATTTCCTTGGGGGTAATAGGGTGTGGAAAATCTATGTTGGATAGAGAATTTGGAAAAAAGTTCTTGAACATCTTGATTCTTAAATGGGGTTCCATCATTTGTCATAATTATTTAGGGAATCCCATACCTACAAATGAGATAATTCAAAATGAACTTTGATATCTATTTTCCAATGATGTAGGTCAATGAAATTGCTTCTATCCATTTAGTGAAGTACTTTGTTGCAGTAATACTAAACTTATGACCATTAGAGGAAGTAGGAGAAATCTTACCTACCAAGTCTAATCCCCATTGTGAAAAAGGCCATGGTGTTGTGATGGGTCTCAACTCCTATGCTAGTGCATGAATGAGGTCACTATGTTGTTGGCATTGGTGGCACTTTCAAGAATATTGAATACAATCTTGTTCCATGGAGAGCCAATAGTACACCATTCTCAACAACTTTTGGACTAGGTTAGGTTTGCTAGAGTTGGACCCAAAAACAACTTCGTGTACCTCTTGCAAGGCTGTTTGTGCTTCTTCTACATTAATATATTAGCGTAATATACCATCTAGACTACAACGATATATGATATCTCCTAGGATCGTAAATCAGGAATTCATATGGGTGAAAGTCTTCTTTTGGGTGTGTTGATGGCCAAATTGACATATCAACATTTAAACAGAATATTTCTACTCTATTTCTCCTAAAAAAGATAACTGATCTAAAACCACCTATCTTCCAAGGTCTCTGTAGTTGGTTCTCAATTGTGTTGTTTTGCTGAGCGGTCAATGAGGCTGTAATGTTCAAGGGGCCTGCGAGTTATTGAGCTTCTTGATTGTTGTATGATCAAACTTCTATCTAAACCTACTCTAACCAGGGGGTATAAAAAAAAGGGAAAAAGATAGGTCAAGGATGCAAGAGTGAAAATAATTTTGAATCATTCAACTAATTAGACCTATTACTTTCCAAGGAATTCCTAAACTAGAACTACAAAATGAATCAACCAGTAATAACTACAAAGTCATTCATTCACAATGCAAAAATTAATGGCAGATTGCAAATCATCATTCAAACAAAAGAAAATATAAAATTTATTCCTTGAAAACTTTCCAAATCAAATGATTAACAAAACAAACATCATTCCAAAATAAAACTTATAGTAGGTTTAAATTTGGCTTCTTCTACTGTTGCAAAACAGATAAACAACATTTAAAAATCTGGCAAGATTCACCAGTGCACAAAAACCAATGTCTTCAAATTGATTCAGCTAAACTAAGAATTGCAAAAAACTCTATTAACTATCCTACTGCTAACTCTAATTAGCTAATCTGTAAAAACCTCTAACTCCTTTCCTAAGTGTCTAACCCTTTTCAAAGTGAGTAGATTTTACAATTAATAGCTCAACTCATTCCATAATTTCTACTAAAAACAACTCATCAAAAGTTGTAGCTTTTGTGTGCATTCAATCCCCATAAAGGAAATTTTCTATTCTCAGCTTTTGTTAACTTCAGTTTGCTTCAGTTCGACAGTTGGGACTTCTAGTTTCCTCTTTGAGTTCACTTCTAGTTCAAAAATATTTTAGAAAGCTTCCCTTTTGCACAACCTAACTTTACAAATCGGCTTCAAAGATCTGTTGCAAATTTCATTGTCACGTAAGACCCACAAACATTGAATATTTTGAATCATCATCCATCTAACCTTCAAAAATACCTGAAAATTAGAAATACACATTAATTAATTTATAAATTATCAATGAATAATCAATTTCAAAAATTAATTAACTTTAGACATTTAGGGAAATAGTAAATTAAATTCTCTTTTATATTAATGTTACTTTAAATAAAAAAACATTAAACAATGTCTTATTTGGATTTAAATTCATGTTACTACCTGTTCCTGAATCTGGAAGTTACCTACAAAACTTCCTTCTATCTCCTATTTTGGGGTAATGCATCCTTGCCCAATTTAGCACAAAACCATAAATAGTGTCTTCTAAAGCCATGTGCAATTCACCACTAGATAATATTGCCTCAATTCCTATTTGGACAAACAACAAAGATGCTAACAAAATATTGTGCAGTTTGCTCAAAAGTCATTGAAGCTTTTCAACGAATGAGTTTTTATGCACTCCCCTACAACAACAGAATCCCTAAGGGTTGTATCTCTGTTTGACCATTGGAAGCATTCTATCATATAATTCATCTTCCATTTCTTAGCCACCATACCCCATAGATTACCTGTGTTTGAAAGTTTGTAATGCCCTTTTCAATAAAACCATTTTGTTAAATCCTACAATCATTGTGTTCCTTTCATAAGATCACATTTTCCTGAGGCATTTTTAAGCAAAACTTTGCAACTTTTATTTGTACCTCCAGATTTAATCTCTTCCAAATCATTTTCAATGGCCACGAAGATGCTATTTAAGGCTCTTGAATTCGACTTGTATACTTGCAGGTTGCATTTACTTGAAGTTTTGAAAGTCTTCCAAATAGATCAGACTCGTATTATTCCTGAAAGATCATTTCACCTGAGACCACATTTGTTAAAGGAATTTTGTCAAACATTTTTGCGGGTTTGCATATTTGATGATCAGTGCATTCCATGAGCTCAAATTTCTTTAAGGTGACCTATCAAACAATTTACACCAGTGATCTTCATTTTGTTTGCAAGTTTTCCAATTATGGCATTGTGAGGCCATATCTCATTCACGTATTTCCATGAACATTCCTTGTGCATAACTATGCCTTTCTCCTTTGTGTGCTTGTTTACCATGGCAGATGTAAGTACAATATTTGAAAAAACTAAGCTCTCATTTACACTGGCAAAGAGTACCAGAGAAGATAATTGAAGAATTCAACTCTACACTAGCTGATTGCATTCATCTGAGGCATTATGTGAAATCCCATAGCCTGCACTACCCATGCTTCCACATTTGTATTTCTCAAAATGAAATTTCTCTTAGGCACCCATTTTCTTTGAGGCATTCTATAGATATCCTTCACTCATCGCACTTTGAAACCACGCTTCTTTGAATCATTTCTCTAAGGCGGCCTGTCAAACATTTGAGTGCCATTTTCATCATTCATCATTGCTTGGGTGTTTTCAAAGCCTTTAAACATATCTCTTATGTGTAGATCCTCCAATTCCACTTTGTGAGATCACGCCTCTTTAAGGCATCTAAACAAATAGTTCATGTCTCTGTTGGCGCTGCCCTCTATTGTGCAGATCTGCCAATTGCATTTGCATCAAAGTTTTTAAAGCCTTTTAAATAAATCAAATTTTTGGGGCATTCCATAAAACTTCTCATTTGCTTCTGTTGTTGATGTTCCCTTATCACTGCACAGGCTCCCCTCGTTTCATTCCATCAAACCTGCATTTCCTTTAGAGGTATTCTATAAAATAGTTCATGCACCTTGCTATGCTTCAACATTTTTCTTTATTGGCAGGATCAGAGTCAGGTTCAATGCATGCACAGAACTAGAATCATGACATGATAGGGTGGAAGCAGAAAAAAGTCGAGACGGTGTCATCAAAGATAGATTTGAGTGGGGTCAGAGCTAGTTTTGGGTGGGAACGAAGTCATTTATGGACCAGAACATTTCTTTTTTTTGTTCCCAGATCAATATTCATTTCGGCTCCGATGCAGAAGTGGGACTATTTAAAGAGGTGAATTTTTTTGTGTGCCCAGTTCCTATATGGTTCCAGTTCTGACAGACCTTTGGTGGGAGATTAGGTTCATTTTAGATAGAAATTTTGCATTTTTTTACTTGTTCCATGTTTCTTCTGGGTTCCGACTCCACTTATTTCTTCCTTTCTCTTTTTTTTAACTTCTTTATTACTTGGCTTTACCTTTTTAATAGATTTTTTTTTTTAAATTACTTTAAAAAAAAATATTTATAAATTTTTGTGTATTTTTAAATCTTTTAAATATTAAAAAAATTATTCAATTTTTTAATTTTTATGATTTTAATCTTTTATCTTTTTTTTGTTATTTTAATTGTTTTAAAAATTAAAAAGTTTTATTTAAAACTTTTAAATTTAACTGTTTAAAACTTTTAAATTTAAATTCAAAAGACTTTTAAATTTAAAATTTTAAGAAAAATCGAAACTTTTTAAATTTAAAGGTTTTGTTTAAAACTTGTAAATTTAGGAAGATTTAACTTATTTTATTCTTTCATTTTCATGTTTCTGTCTTTTCTCTTTTCTTAGATGTTGATTCTTTTATAGTATAGTTTCTCATTTCTCTCAATCCTTAAGCAGTGAAGCCTAAGTAGCAGGTTAAGAACCACAATGGACATCGTGAAAGAAATGCATCACTTTAGATTTTTCACTTGGAATAGAGCCACCCCACCCGATGTAAACTAACTGATGGATTTCTTAAGGTGTGCATATCATGATAGACTTTCAAAAAAACTCCCCAAAACTACATAATGTACCAAGTCCTAATCCATGCTAACATTCCCCAGTTTGAAATGGATAAAGGTAAATAAAAGTTTTCAAAGCTACTGACTAATCAAGTGTTTGAAAATACAAGTAGTAGACTCTTAACAGATTCATCTTTTGACATAACTTGCATATAATAACTTAGATTCTATTGTGAATGAGAGGAACCCCCAAAAGAAAGACAAAAGAAACAAACAAAAAGAGAAGAGAAGAAAAAAAAACACACAGACAGACATGGTGAACCAACAAAACCAAAATAGAAAATGAGAACAAAAACAACAAACAAATAGAAAAAGATCAAAACAGGGGATAAACAGACAAACCTGGAAACAAAACAAAAACAAGAGGACAAAAAAAAAGAAACAACAGAACAAAAGAAAACAAACCAAAACAAAAAGAAAACTAACTAAACCAAAAACTAACACTAACCAATCCAAATCCTAAACTAACTCTAAAACCAAGCTCTATAAACATAAAACTATGAAAATTTGTACATGAACCAGACTAATTTTTCATTATATGCAGAAGCATTAACTTACTAGGTACAATTCTAAATCTAGAAAATTTATCTTTATACTCAGAAATGTAAAATTTATGTGCAATAAATTCATTCTGAGGGTATAAAGTTTTAAATATTAACAGTTGTGGGTTCTCAGGCATGTCATGTTTTTCCCACAAACACATTTTATTGTCCCCAACGTCATAACCAAATTGAAAATCATTAAAACACAGAGGGTAATGGAAAGACACCACCTAATTTAGAGGATCTTCAGTTATTGTTGCATGCTCATGTTGTATGATCTCCTGTTCACAAGGTCTTAGCTCTTGGAAAACCATTCCATTTCAATCCAGTATATGCATGTCAACATAAAGGACAACTGTTAGAGATGTGCCATTACCATCTAGAATTTCAAAACAACGTTCAAAATTTTCATGCATATCCCTATCACAATCAACACTAGGCTCAAACAACAAACCAATATGCTTGACTTCACTAGGATTATCAACCTCAATTGCACTCTCAACAGCATAAACTTTACCAATTACATGGTCAGCTTCCTCAACCTTTAAATCAATATGTTCAATATTTTCCTTACCTGACTTAGCAATATTTTGGGACAGCAAAAGATAATAACCTACCTCAGGATGTGAACCATGAGGAGGAATCTTACATGATTCATCTACAACAAGGTTTGTTATGCAACTGGAATATTCATGTGCTAACATTGCTACTTTCATCTTGGGCACAAATTCACAAATTTTCTAGGTCTCCTTAGAAGGACCAAGCAACAAATCACCCAAGTTGTCAACTTGCAAGTTTCACAGACCTACCTCCTCTTGAGATGAGGCATCATTGTTAGCACTCTCTTCAAACATTTCACCCAAAAGAGTTTGAAAATCAGCATCAAACTCATCATCATTAATTCCAAAAATACTAGTACATGGTACACTAGGAGTTTCTTCGAACAACTCATTTGAATGCATGGAGTCAAACCCAAGAAAAAAATTCTTAAGATCATGTTTCTACATATCATCAACTAGAATGTGTAAATCAATGTCAAGATCATCATTGTGAAGATAAAATTCATTAGTGGTTGCTAAGTAATGGCTTTCCTCAAACAAATCACTTGAATAAATAGAATCTAAACCAAGAAAATACTCCCTTATTTCGTTCTCTTCGTCATGTTGAAGGGATTCAACTTTCAAGACAACCTCTTGGTCACTTTCTTGACATTCTTCTACTTCACCCAACTGAATCTCATCATTGTTCACTCCTTGTTGCAACCAACCACTAATTTCATCAATGTTAGTATCTTGATTAGCATTGAGATCCAATTTATTCTCCTGACAAGGGTAAGTCTGATCTGAATGATTATCAAGAAACCCTTGAATAACTTGAACATCCATTTGATCTTCCTCCTTTGAAGAATCAATTTTGCATTCAACTTTGTGTCCACCACAAGATCTATTTGCAACCTCATTCGTAGTCATTATGTTCTCAGTTTCTATGTGTTCATTATTCAAATCAGCAGATTCATTTTCTTGTGTTAACACATCAAAGGGTGTTTCTCCCTTATTCATTATCATGAAAGAATCTATCAATGCATTGATAAACTTGTTTCCCAGATCTATCAAGTCTGCACCAAGTAGGGAAACATTTTCAACTATTGGATCCATCTCAATGCAAAGATGAAGGTCATCGAATGATGAGGAAGAATTAAACATCTTGTCATAGCTACTCTCAACGTTGTGGATGGAGTCATTATCATTTTCATGGGTGCTAGTTGTTTCATCTCCCTCATCGAGTGGATACGTACTCTAGGGATCTTCCATAAGTATTTCTTCAACAGTGATATGTTGTCTGAAATACAATTCCATCCTACCCAAGAAAACATGGCAATCCATCTGGGAATGTTGATTTTTTGGATGTATCCTACATCTATTTGGCCTAGTGAGTTTTGATATCCTCGGATCTCCTAGTTCTTCCAATTTTTCCCTTACTCGATTTTGCATACATGGGATATCTAGCCAACCTGAACCGTGCTCTTTTGTCCATCCCTCATCATACTGATTCTCCACATGATCAAAAGAGTTGTTCAAAGCGTTGGAAGGTACTGTTGATTTCTCATGACAACAGTCTTGTGTTAATATCTCATCTCTTTCAATACCATATGTAGTATTAACATTTACAATGAAACTAGATTCTAATATGAGATTTCCATTATGCTTTGAATTTATATTTGTTTCGTGCTCTTTTTCAAATAAAACATCAAAATGATATACTTTCTTATCAAATGCTTCACTTAAAATTTCATCATTATTCAGTGCATTATGCTTTGGAATATGATTGAAAAGAGATGATATAGTCACAACTTCATTGACGGGTGGAATGCTTACCTTTGTGGTTGGATTTTGCAGAGATAGATTCTTCCATTGGTCTTGTGTGGGATTGACTTGATATGAAGCATTGGAAAACATGTTGTTTGGAAGATTAGGAAGGTTGTAGTTGCATGGTGAGAATGATTGAACCTAGGTAGGTATGGTGGGTAAAGTGGTATAAGGCTGCAAAGGACAACAACTTGCAAGCACACGGGTATTACAATTCTGATTTTGGCTGCTTGAATTTATCACGTCATGTCCAACTTGTGCCAGTAAGAGAGATTTTTTTAATACATCATGTAGGGAGGTAATCTCCCCGCAACGTCTAATTTCTGTTGCAAACAAAGGATTCAAACCCCAATAGTAATTTTCCTTTAGCATATAACCATTAATAAATAGATTTAAATTTTGAACTCATTGATACATCAACAAAAAACTATGATTGAATTGGTATATTAATTCCGATGGTGTCCTCTTTGTGGTTGCAAATTCAAATGATATGTCTTGTGTTCATGCATAAGGGTCAAACTGATCTACAAATAAAATTTCTAACTCCATCCATGAACAAATATAATTTGGTACAAGATTAACATACCATTTCCATGTTGTACCTTGCAGTGTTTTGACGAAAAGTTGATAGGTTGTATCTTCATGAAGAATCTAGTGAAGAGTCATCAAATCCCTGCAAATCCTAACATGATCTTTAGCAATTTGTCCACTGTTAGTGAAAAATAATGGAAGCCTATTATGCATATGATAAGTAATTTCATTAAGAATCCCAGGAATACACAAAGGGTTGCCCATCAGAGCTGGGTTTTCCAAGATACAACCCACTCCAACTCACAACAATCCAAAATTGCTCATGTTTCCCTCCTTCTAGTGCCAGTCCTATTGATGGCTAAATTGACACAACATTTAAATAGAATATTTCTACTCTATTTCTTCTAAAAAAGATAACTAATCTAAACCCACCTATCTTCCAAGGTCTCTGTAGTTGGTTCTCAACTATGTTTGCTTGTTGACCGATCAATGAGGCTGTAATGTTCAAGGGGCTTGTTGGTTATTGAGCTTCTTGATTGCTGTAGGATCAAGCTTCTATCTAAACCTACTCTAACCGAGGGGTATAAAAAAAGGGAAAAAGATAGATCAAGGATGCAAGAGTAAAAAGAATTTTGATTCATTCAACTAATCATACTTGTTACTTTGCAAGGAATTCCTAAACTAGAATTGCAAAATGAATCAACCAATAATCAATACAAAGTCATTCATTCATAGTGCAAATATTAATGGAATATTGCAAATCATCATTCAAACAAAAGAAAAGATAAAATTTATTCCTTGAAAAATTTCTAAATCAAATGATTAACAAAACAATCATTCCATAATACAACTTAAAGTAGGTTTAAATATGGCTACTTCTACTATTGCAAAATAGAAAAACAAAATTTACAAATCTAGCAAGATTCACCAATGCACAGAAACCAATGTCTTCAAATTGATTTAGCTAAACTAAGAATTGTAGAAAACTCCATTAACTATCCTATTGCTAACTCTAGTTAGCTAATCTGTAAAAACCTCTAACTCCTTTCCTAAGAGTCTAACCCTTTTCAAAGTGAGCAGATTTTACAATTAGTAGATCAACTCATTCCATAATTTCTACTAAAAACAACTCATCAAAAGCTATAGTGTTTGTGTGCATTCAATCCCCATAAAGGAAACTTTTTGTTCTCAACTTTTGTTATCTTCATTTTGCTTTAGTTCAAAAGTTGGGACTTCTAGTTCAAAAATCTTTTAGAAAGCTTCCATTTTGCACAACCTAACTTTACAAATCGGCTTCAAAGATTTGTTGCAAATTTCATTGTCATGTAAGACCCATGAACATTGAATATTTTGAATCATCATCCATCTAACGTTCAAAAATACCTGAAAATCAGAAATACACATTAATTAATTTATAAATTATCAATGAATAATCAATTTCAAAAATTAATTAACTTTAGATATTTAGGGAAATAGTAAATTAAACAGTGCCTTATTTGGATTTAAATTCCTATTGCTGCTTGTTCTTGAATCTAGAAGTTACCTACAAAACATCAAAAGAACATAATTAATTAATTCATGGCTTGTAAAAATCAATGCATTAAGACTTATAAAGCAATTAATCTCCACAGAATTGATGGATTTCACTATTAATTTATCTATGAAGAACATTTCCCATATTAGAAATCAAGGAACTGCATCCTCTATCAGTAAATGTGTAATTTCCTTTGTATTTAACTATAAAATCCCATGATGACTTTGTTCGTGCAGTGAATTCATATTCCACTGCAAAGCTTACAAATCCCTTTTCTTGCATACCAAGAAACAGTCCAAAACAAGGTAATCTACTTTGTTGATCCATATTACAATGGGTTGACAAAAAGAATCCTTGACTACCAAGATGGAAGGCTTGGGAATAAATACATCTTGAAGGATTGGGAGAGGCTGCAAAATTTCTTCTACTGCTAAAAAATATTTTTCTGTGTAATGTTTCTGCTTTGAAGAAAAGTGCATCCAAGACAACCTTTGATGCAAGCTCATGATCAAAATCATTGTTAGTAGGAACTTTCCTAAGCTTTCGACATGTCATGTTTAGAAATCGAATCAAACATCCAAGCCGAACACCCAAAACTTCCTTCTATCTCCTATTTTGGGGTAATGCATCCTTGCCCACTTTAGCACAAAACCATAAATAGTGTCTTCTGAAGCCATGTGCAATTCACCAATGGATAATATTGCCTCAATTCCTAGTTGCATAAAAAAAAAAGATACTAACAAAGAGATTGTGTGGTTTGCTCAAAAGTCCTTGAAGCTTTTCAACGAATGCATTTTTATTCACTCTGCTGCAACAATGGAATCCCTCAGGGTTGTATCTCCATTTGAACATTGGAGGCATTCTATCATACAATTCATGTGCCCTTTCTTAGCCTCCATATCTCGCATATTACCCAAGTTTGAAATTTTCTAATGCCCTTTTCAATTAATCTATTTTGTTAAATCCTGCAATGATTGCATTCCTTTCATAAGATCACATTTTCTCGAGGCATTTTTAAACAACGTGCAGCTTTTATTTGTGCCTCCAGGTTTAATCTCTCCCAAATTATTTGCAATGGCCATGAAGATGCTATTTAGGGCTCTATAATTTGGCTTTTATACTTGTAGGTTGCATTTACTTGAAGTTTCAAAAGTCTTCCAAATAGATCAGACTCGTATTATTCTTGGCAGATCATTTCGCCTGAGACCACATTTGTTAAAAGAATTTTGTCAAATAGTTTTGCGAGTTTCATATTCAATGATCACTGCATTCCATGAGCTTGAATTTCTTTGAGGTGACCTATCAAACAATTTACACCAGCGATCTTCATTTTGTTTGCAAGTTTTCTAATTATGGCGTTGTGAGACAATATCTCATTAATGCATTTCCATGAAAATTCCTTGTGAATAACTATTCCTTTTCCCTTTGCGTGCATGTTTACCATGGAAGATGTAAGCACAAGATTTGAAAAAATAAAGCTCCCATTTACACTAGCAGAGAGTACCGGCGAAGATAATTGAAGAATTCAGCTCTACACTATCTAATTGCATTCATCTGAGGAATTCTATGAAATACCACAGCCTGCACCGCCCATGCTTCCACCTTTGTATTTCTCAAAATGACATTTCTCTTAGTCACCCATTTTCTTTGAGGCGTTCTGTAAATATCCTTCACTCATCGCACTTTGAAACCATGTTTCTTTGAATCATTTCTCTAAGGCAGCCTATCAAACATTTGAGCTCCATTTTCATCATTCATTATTGCTTGGGTGTTTTCAAAGCCTTTAAACATATCTCTTATGTGTAGATCCACCAATTCCACTTCGTGAGATCACGTCTCTTTGAGGCATTTGATCAAACAGTTCATGTCTCTTTTGGCGTTTCCCTCTGTTGTGCAGATCTACCAATTGCATTTGCATCAAAGTTTTTAAAGCCTTTTAAACAAATCCATTTTTGGGGGCATTCCATAAAAATCTTCATTTGCCTATGTTGTTGATGTTCCCTCATCACTGCACAAGTTCCCCTTGTTTCATTCCATGAAACCCACATTTCTTCTAGAGTTATTCTGTAAAACAGTTCATGCGCCTTGCTATGCTTCAACATTTTTCTTTATTGGCAGGCTCAGAGTCAAGTTCAATGTGTGTGCAGAACCGGAATTATGACATGACAGGCCAGAAGGGGAACGAAGTCAAGACAGGGTCATCGGAGCTAGATTTGAGCAGGGTCGGAGTCAGTTTCAAGTAGGAATTGAGTCATTTACGAACCATAACATTTCTTTTTTGTGCTCGAATCAATATTCATTTCAGCTCCGATGCGGGAGTGGGACTACTTACGGAGGTGGAAATTTTCATGTGCCTGGTTCCTATATGGTTCCGGTTCCAACAGACCTTTGGCGGGATTGAGTTCATTTCAGATAGGAATTTTACATTTTTTTACTTGTTCCATGTTTCTTCTGGGTTCCGACTCCGCTTATTTCTTCCCTTACCCTTTTTTTAACTTCTCTATTACATGGCTTTACCTTTTTAATAGATATTTTTAAAAAGTGTACATTAAAAAAGATTTTATTTATAAATTTTTATGTATTTTTAAATCTTTTAAATATTAAAATATTTTTTATTCTTTTTTAAACTCTTTTTAACTTTTTTTAATTTTAAAAGATTATTCCATTTTTAGAATTTTTCCTTAAACTTAAAATTCATTTTTTTAAAAATTTAAAGTTTTAAATTTAAATTCAAAGATTTTAAATTTAAAATTTTAAGAAAATCAAATCTTTTAAATTTAAAGGTTTAATTTAGAACTTGTAAATTTAGGAAGATTTAACTTATTTTATTCTAAAGTTTTATTTATTTGCACTTGAACATTTTAAAACTTTTTAAATTTTAAAAAACATTTATCTATTTTATTTAAAACTTTATTTATTTATTTTTTGATTTTTTAATTTTTATTTTTTTTGTATTTTCTAAGTTTTTTTGATTTTCTTTTGTATTTTCTAAGTTTTAACGACAAGACGATGATGTGAAGATAAAAATGAACGACGATGAGAAACAAAGGATGAAGAAATGGAAGAGACCAAATGACAACCAGAAAATGGACACACGAAATGACAAGGTGACAATGAAAAGATGAGGACCAAGACGAATGAAAATGAACAAAAATAAAGAACAACGCACCGGTGGAAGATGAGATGAAGCAAAAATGGGCTGGAGAACAAGACGGGGACGAGACAGGACCAGACAAAAAATGGGAACCCGAATGACACCTGAAGGTGAAGCAGGGATCGGAGTCGAGGTGGAACCAAAACTTGAAACCCCAAAAGGGTGTCAGGTGCCATATCATCCTTGACTCGATCCCTACAAAAAAAACCAGCAAAACAAAAGAAAACAGAGGGGGGCCTCGACTTTTCCAAGCAAAAAGTTGGTGCGTGTATGCAAGGCATAACAAGGTGGTTGTTAGGTCAAGTGGTATGATACCATTTTGGATGTAATAAAATGTGTCTTGGTAACATGGGGAGTTAGGGCCAACAACAACACACACTAGTTCTAATTTTGGGATGTCAAATGCTGGTATGAGTAGTTGCTCCACTAGGAACTCATATTTAGGAATATTCTATGAAATATCAAGAAGCGAGCCTATTATTTCCATGGCATCGACTACTCTATTGTTGATCTGAGGAATCTATTCAAAGGTTATTGTGACAAAATATTCTTTGAAGCTATCCACCATTCTTCTATATGGCATCATCTTAATGTCTTTTGTTTGGTACTCATCATTCACTTGTCTGATCACTAGTTGAGAATCTTTGAAGACCTATAGTTCCTTTATACTCTATTTAATAGCCATCTTAAGGCCCGTGATTAGAGCTTCATACTTTGATATATTTTTTGTGTAGGGGAAAGAAAAATTTTATGCCTTGCGTGTACTATCTCCTTGTGGTGTGAGAAATAGAATACCTGCTCTAGAGCCATGTTGAGTTTAGGACCTGTCAAAGTATAGGATCCAATGGCCTGTCTATTCTATCAGCAATATACTCTCTTCTAGGAAGTCTATTGTGAGAGGCTTATGATCCTCCATTGGTGCATCAACTAGCTGATCTTCTATGATATGTCCCTTGATGGATCTTCTATCCACATACTCTATGTCGAACTCACTCAGAATCATTACCAATTTAGCAATTCTACTTGTTAGAGTTGCTTTTGGTAGTAGGTACTTTAGTGGGTCTACCTTTGAAATCAACCTTAATCTTTTGTTTAAGATATAGTGTCTTAGCTTTTGATTCACAAATACAACTGAGAGACATGTTCTTTATGTGGGTGAGTAGTTCAACTTGTAGCCCACCAATGTTTGAATAATGTAGTAGACTACTCTTTCTTTGTTATTATTATTTAGCTGTGCTAGGAGAGCTCATAACACTGCTTGTGTTGTGGACACATAGAGTATCATTTCTTTGTCTGGAATAGGCGACATGAGTACAAGACCTAAGTAAGTAGGTATTCCTTGACTTTTTGGAATGCTTGGTCGTATCTCCCATCCCACTTGAATGCAATGTCCTTGTATAGGAGATGGGTGAATGGGTGACATTTTTCTGCTAGTTGTGTGATAAATTGCTTGATAGATTGTAGCTTTCCTTGTGAAATTCTCAATTGTTTTAATGTATTTGGTGGAGACATTTCTAGTATGGTCTTCACTTTCATAGGATCTACTTCAATGCACCTTCTTGACATTATGCACCCTAGTAACTTTTTGGATGTTACTCTAAACACACATGTTTTCAAATTGAGTCTTGAGTTATATTGTTCCAACCTATCAAACACCTTTGCAAGATTGGTCAAGTGATCTTCCCTTTTGAAATTTTTTTCTAGAATGTCATCCACATAAGCTTTCATCATTGTATGTAACATAAGGGTATGTGCAAGATCATGATGGGCCAAAAAGTGGCAATATGATGGGTATGTGGCTGATGACCTTTTTACCCAAAATTGATGAAATGAAAAGGGTTTTAAGGAGATTCTCAACTTTCCACCAATATAAATTATGCTTTACTTTGAATTTAATAAGTAATTACTATTCATTTTCTATTCAAATTATGACTAAAGTTCTAATTGATAGGCTGATTGAAAACATCTATAGCTTTTAAACCGTATCACATTTTTAATCCAAAACATGCGCCATTCTATGCTTCGCAGATACTATAGGATTAAAAAGAAAAATGAATTTCATGAATTTTTGGCCAAGTTAAGGTGGTCAAACATACAAATTTTTTATATTTTTAAAAGTTGTAATAAAAAAAAAATAATTAATTATTCACTTGGAAAAAAATTACAAAAATATGCATCACATCGAGACATGAGTCCTCTACTTATATCTAAAATATTATAAAAAAATATTATGATTTTATTGTGGGTAGGGTGGTCAGACATACACTTACTTATTTTTTCCCTAAAATTTAAGTACTAATATATAGAAATTTCAAATTTTCACCAAATAGATTTATTTTTTTAAACAAACCTAGTAGTTTAGAAACTACATTCAATTTTCTATAGATTCTATTATTAGATATTTTTGAAATAATATAGATAACTTATATAAATTTTTTCGTCAAGTTGCCTAACTCTGATTTTTTTTTATTTTTTTGCCACTTAAGGGCCTGCTTTTTCCATGATGATCCTGCACATACCCATAACATCGAATATCATTTTCATTGCTCTTTGATAGGCCACTCTTGTGTTCTTTAGACCAAATGGCATTACATTCCAACAAAACGTTACCTAGGAGCAAGTAAATGTCATTTTGTGCTGATCATCGGGGGATATTTTTATCTAATTATACCCCAAGAAACCATCCATTAATGATAGCATCACATGCCCTATTTTTAGATTCACTATCATGAATATACTTGGTAGCAAGAAGTCATCCTTTGGGAAGGATTTGTTCAGGTCTCAAAAGTCTATGCAGATCCTTATGCCCCTAGTGGGCTTTGACACTGGTACTAGATTTGATATCCATTCCAGATAATCAATAGGTCTGATAAAACCCACATATAGTAATTTCTTTAATTCTACCTTTACTAATAGTGGTATTTGAGGATGCATTTTCCTTAGTTTTTGTTTGATAGTTTTTCTCCAAGGAATATGGAAAAATGATGCACTAGTAGTGTTGGATCTATTCTAAGCATATCTGCATAGGTTCATGCAAATTTTATCTTTCTATCGTTGATGAATACTGTGAAGTTTTCTTTCTCTTTAGGATCAAGTGACGCTGCATGGTATCTGATCTTTGGGTTCTTTTTTGTGCCAACATTTATAGATTTTTCTTCTTCCACTAGGAGTTTTGATCTTTCTTGGTATTCAGATATGGGGAGATTAAATCCTCCATCCTCGGATGCCTCGGTGAGGTTTTCACCCTCAAATTCATCCTTTATTTTCTTCTTTTTAGGATTAGATAGAGCCACATTGTGGTTTTCTCTAGGGATTTTTTTTTTATCTTTATATTTTATTTTTCACTTTTGTGACTAGAGGATACAATCTCCCCATTGAAGTATGCATCTTTTTTGAGTTCCATTGCAAACCTTGATTTGTGATATCCTATTGGTATGTCTATTTGAAGTCCCATGAAATTTGAAATTTCTTTAATGTTCTGGAATTGATCCAAAATAGGTGTATGATGTTGTTGGTCCTAATCTATTAGTTGAGGGTAGCATAGGGGTAGGCTATCATCATTATCTGTAAAGCTTACAAAGCTTGTTGAGATGGTTAATAAGGATTTGGCCTCTTTTTCCCATTGATTGTCTAGGTCATCATCACTTGAGATGGGGGAATTATATTTAGTGACAAAGGAAGGAGAATCCCATTTGTATTCATTAAAATCTATTCTAGAATAATAATAGATATTAGGAATAGTTTTGATGGATTGGAGAGGGAACCTATCAATGCTAAAGGTTTTGAATAATTCTTTGACAGGTAAATAATTTTCCATAATGTGGTAGATATCCAATGCCTTAACACTAGTAGAAGATGCTTGTTTCTTAAAAGAGGTACATCTAATTTTTGGAGTTACCACATCTTTTGAATCATAACCTAGTCCCATATTTTTCTTTCTATGTTCCACTATGATGGGCTCCCACCTACCTTGTTTGTGTAGCCCAAGGCCACCCATTCCTTCATATCCCATTTCTTTAGCTAATTGATAACCCTTACTATTAGGATAAATTAGAATGGGTTGTGGCTTTTGTGGTTCCTTTTTGTCCTCTTTGTAGATCATGGATGACAAGTCTTCTTTGAATATATCTTCATCCTTCATATCCCCCCACTTGGAAAAAATTGTGGGTTTGGCTATCATTTGCACTATTTGAACATATTTGATCTCCTATGGGCCTCCATAAACTTTACATGTTGGTGGAAGCATGCCAATGCAAAATGATTGGTTGAAGTGATAATTCCCATTACCCTTGTCAAGTACTTGAACCTTGGTTTCCATTTTTGGTTTCTCACTTGATGTTGGTGTGATTGAGGTTGATGGTAGCGCAGAAGGGTTAACATAGGAGAATGAATAAAAGGATATGTCATTGTTGGATATACACTGGATTTTATTGTACTTCTCCTTTAATTTTGCACAAAAGTGGAAGGGTTCAAGATCAAAATATAATGTCACTTCTTTTCCTTCATGAGGAAACTGAAGGCATTGGGGAAAGGTTGAGGGAACAACTTGTAATGTGTGAATCCAAGGGCATCCTAAGAGGATGTTATTTGACAACTCAAGGTCAAGTACTTGACATGTAGTTTCCATGATGACTAGTCCTATCTACACCGGTAGCCTAGTTGTTCCATCTGAATTCCTTTCAAGGTCATCATAGACCCTTATAGTAATGCTCTTTTCTTTGTCTATCACATCATCAGAATAACCCAACTATTTCATGAATTTCAAGGTACAATTGTTTAGACCTGTACTATTAAATATTAACACTCTCTTGACCATGTTCTTGTGGACACCAACCTATATGTAGAGGGCTCGGTTGTAAAATGACTTTTGTGGAAGGTCTTTCTTAGAAAAGAATAAATGGTGATTGGTTGTGATTTTTCGAACCATGGCTTGGAACTAATATACATTGAGGTTGTTAGGGACCAATGCTTCTAATGCTTTCTCTAGTATCTCCCTATGTGCGGGTGATAGTTTTAGCAATTCTAGGATTGAGATCAAGCTGGGAATCTTCTTCAGCTACTCCACAATGTTGTAGTCATTTGATGACTTTGTTGTGAGTTTAGGAGGGGTTACCTATATTGTAGCTCTCCCTCGATGGGTAGTTATGTTAAAGTTGTTGGCTCCACCTCATATAGTCACTACATCTACCCTAGTGTCATCTACTTGAGAGAGGGTACCTAGAACTGTGTCACCATGTGTAGTTAGTATTGTGATATTCTTACTCCTTTCCTTTGTCATTCTTCCTAGCATGGATTAAGTTTGTGTATATCTAGAGGTTCTTATTTCTAGTATAATGTTTGACATCTACTTCTCCTTTATCTATCAAGTCTTGTATGATGTGCTTGAGTCTCATACAATTGTTTGTGGTATGTCCTTTGATTTTATGGAACTTGCATACATCCTTCTTATTGTACCATGGTGTTTTGAACCTTGGCTCCTCATAGTTTGGGTGATCATTGACCTTGATGAGGCTTTGTTGCACTATCTTACGCATGACTATCTTAAGTGACTCTCTTAATACAATGAAATTCCTTCTTGGTTGATTGTATTTTCTTTTCTTCACTTCTTGATTTGACTATTGGTTGACTACTTGATTGTTTTGGGGATAAGTAATTTGAGTGTTTTGTGCATTATTAGGAGTATAGCTTGTTTGCGCCACCTAAGGTTTGTTTTGAGGTACATTAGAATTTTTTATAATCCATATTTTTCTAACATCCACTACTCCATCGTTTGTAACATTTTAGTTCTTGGCCCAAATTTTAGGTTTCTAATGTGAACTAGAAGGACTATCTCTTGGGTTGTTTATCTTGATCACTCCTCTTGCTATGAGGGCCCTTTCTATGTGCAGTCCCTCCTTAATGGCCTCTTTAAATTTTGTGGGACACAACATGTTAAGTTGGTAGTTGAATTCTACTTGGACATTTGAAACGAATATGTTGACTAGTTCCTTGTCGGGAATAGGTGATTTGCATCAACTAGAATTATGTCACCATCATTGAAGGTAGGAGGTGAAGGATTCTCCTTGAATCTACTTCATTTTGTATAGATCTGAGATGGTGATTTCTTGCTCTATATTAAAGGAGAAATGGGTTATGAATTTCGTAGATAGTTCATCAAACATTTTAACTCCTAGTTATAGATGGGCGAACCAATCCATAGCATGACTAGTAAGAATTTGTGGAAGGAGCCTCATGAGGTAGGAGTCATTGTTTTGTACTTCCATGCATGCTACCGAAAATTCTTGTACAAGTTTCTACTGGGTCCCCCTTTCCTTTGTATTTTTCAAACTTGGGTATTTCGAAATTCTATAGAAAAGGAAGCATAGTAATAGAATGATCAAAAGGAAATGGACATATATCCTGAAGGGTATAAGTCTTCTTTGGTTTCCCTATCTACATATAAGTTATCTTTTGATTCATTCTTGTCATTGAATTTCCATCTTTGTTTTTTGTATGCTGGTTTGGGGATCTTGCACATAATAACCTTTTTGTCCTACCATGTTTTGGTCATAGATTAGGTATTACAAAGGTACAAGACCTTGGAAACCATCTTGGGTGGAAGGAGGGTTAACTCCTTGTTGGATGTAAGGAGGGTTAGCTCCTTGTTGAATGTAAGGAGGGTTAGCTCCTTGTTGTTGGGGTGAACTATACTGAAGGTTTCCTTGATGGTGTGTTGGAAGGTTACCTTGTTAGTGGGATGAATTGGGAAGGGTACCCTACGGTACACCTTGTTGTTGGGGTGAACTATATTGAAGGTTTCCCTTATGGTGCATTGGTGGGTTACCTTGTTGGTGGGACAAATTGGGAAGGGTTCCCTATGGTACACCTTACTTTTGGGGTGAAGTATACTAAAGGTTTCCCTGATGGTGCATTGGTGAGTTACCTTGTTGGTGAGATGAATTGGGATTGTATTTCCTTTTTTTCGCTTCTTGATTTGACTATTGGTTGACTACTTGATTGTTTTGGGGATAAGTAATTTGAGTGTTTTGTGAATTATTAGGAGTATAGCTTGTTTGCACCACCTAAGGTTTTTTTTGAGGTACATTAGAATTTTGTATAATCCATATTGTTCTAACATCCACTACTCCATCGTTTGTAACATTTTAGTTCTTGGCCCAAATTTTAGGTTTCTCCTTTGAACTAGAAGGACTATCTCTTGGGTTGTTTATCTTGATCACTCCTCTTGCTATGAGGGCCCTTTCTATGTGCAGTCCCTCCTTAATGGCCTCTTTAAATTTTGTGGGACACAACATGTTAAGTTGGTAGTTGAATTATTCTTGGACATTTGAAACGAATATGTTGACTAGTTCCTTGTCGGGAATAGGTGATTTGCATCAACTAGAATTATGTCACCATAATTGAAGGTAGGAGGTAAAGGATTATCCTTGAATCTACTTCATTTTGTATAGATCTAAGATGGTGATGTCTTGCTCTATATTGAAGGAGAAGTGGGTTATGAATTTTGTAGACAGTTCATCAAATCTTTTAATTCCTAGTTATAGATGGGCAAACCAATCCATAGCATAACCAATAAGAATTTGTGGAAGGAGCCTCATGAGGTAGGAGTCATTGTTTTTTACTTCCATGCATGCTACCGAAAAGTCTTGTACAAGTTTCTACTGGGTCCCCCTTTCCTTTGTATTTGTCAAACTTGGGTATTTCAAAATTCTCTAGAAAGGGAAGCATAGTAATGGAATGATCAAAAGGAAATGGACATATATCCCAAAGGGTATAAGTATTCTTTGGTTTCCCTATCTACAAATATGTTATCTTTTGTTTCATTCTTGTCATTGCATTTCCATCTTTGTTTTTTGTATGTTGGTTTGGGGATCTTGCACGTAATAACCTTTTTTTCCTACCATGTTTGGTCATAGATTAGGTATTGCAAAGGTATAGGACCTTGGAAACCATCTTGGGTGGAAGGAGGGTTAACTCCTTGTTGGATGTAAGGAGGGTTAGCTCCTTGTTGAATGTAAGGAGGGTTAGCTCCTTGTTGTTGGGGTGAACTATACTAAAGGTTTCCTTGATGGTGTGTTGGAAGGTTACCTTGTTGGTGGGATGAATTGGGAAGGGCACCCTATGATACACCTTGTTGTTGGGGTGAACTGTATTGAAAGTTTCCCTGATGGTACATTGGTGGGTTACCTTGTTGGTGGGACGAATTGGGAAGGGTTCCCTATGGTACACCTTGTTGTTGGGGTGAAGTATACTAAAGGTTTCCCTAATGGTGCATTAGCAAGTTACCTTTTTGGTGAGATGAATTGGGAAGGGTAACCTGTGGTACACCTTGTTTTTGGGGTGAAGTATATTGAAGGTTTCCATGATGGTACATTGGAAGGTTACCTTGTTGATGGGATGAATTGGGAAGGGTACCATGTGGAACACCTTGTTCATGGTATTGTTGACTAGGAAGGGGATCGTGTGGCCCACCTTGTTGGTTGGAAAGGGTACCCTATGACACACCTGATTGTTGGTATTGTCGATTAGGAAGGGGACCATATGACCCACCTTCTTGATTAGAAAGGGTACCCTATGGAACACCTAGTTTCCGGTATTGTTGATTGGGAAGGGGACTGCATGACCCACCATGTTGATGGTACTGTTGTGGAAATTTCCCTTGTTGATTTGCTTCATTTTGGGAAGGGTCAATATATGACGTGTTTTGATGTATGTATTGTCCTGGTGGAGGATTATTACTTTGCGGTATGTATTGGGATGGACCTCCTTGATGTTGTTGGGCCACCATTGCTTGTTCAATTTGAGTTGGTTTTCTATACAACGAATTTTCCATGGGTTGACCATTGCCTTATGAGAATATGGGCGACATGTTTGGAATCTCTACAGGTTCAAATATCTGTCTCACAACTAAGTTATCTGCTAAGGGAATAAGGTTAGGATCCTTGAGGGCTTTCTCATTAAAGTCTATTGGAAATTTAGCACCACTTTGTGCTAATTTGAAGAAGTAAGAATTTGGGTCTTTTTTTGAAAGTTTTCCATCAATTTGAGCACCTTGGGATTGTTGGAATGTTGAAATAGTTCTTCATCATTTATTTCCTCCTCACTATCCACCTCTTCTATGACCACACCTTTTGGGTTTTGGTTTGATTGCTCCATCACTTCTTGTCACTTGGAAATGTGTCTCTTTTGTAGTGTTTCAAGGTCACTTGGCCTATGGCCCCATGGGCCACTCTCATCATTTGTGGTGTTTTTTAGTGGTATGGTAGTGTTGATATTTTTTCCTTCCATGTTCTTTCTATGTTGTGACCTCACAGTTTTCATAAACAACTTCCAAGCTTTTTTGAACGTTTTGTAACTCCTAACTATGGAAAAAAATGTGTTTATTTTTTTGGATTCTTTCATTTTAAGAAAAATGAAATTGCTTTTGTTTTTGGGATTTTATATTGTGTATTCAAGTCTACTTTTCCCATTGAAAAGCATATATAAAATTTTCTTAGCAAGATATTTCAGTTGTGGTAAGACATTAGATGTGACCCTTGGAAAACTTTAGACTAGGACGCTTTTTTGAAAGGTAGAATATGGATTTTCGTTTAAGGATTTTTCTCTTTCTAAATATCATGAAGGATGGATACTTATTTCCACACAGGAGGTGGTAACACGAGTCTTCCAACTGTTAGGTATTCTTTCTCTTCCTCTTTATCTAGGATGTTGGTTGTGTTTCTTCAATGGTTGGGTGTTTCTTTTGTTTTAAATATGAAGCTTCTCAAACTACTGATTATCTCTATTTTTGTCCTTCAATCAGCTCAAAGTTTGGTTGTATGATAGCTAGTGTAAGGTTTAGTTGTTGAACTAGAGCATCTGGATACCAAATGGTCATAAGGTGAAAGTGTTTGCTGTTTTGATATGGTTATTGTGATTCTCAAGACCTTAAAGTTTGAGTGATGTTTTGGGATGGCACTATTCTTGGAAATCAAAATATTGAAAGGATTGGATCAATACTTCACTTCTTCTTCTAGAAAATATATTGCAGAAAATCTTACTTGTACTAGCCTTGAGGTTCAAGCAACTGTTGATATCTTTAGAAGTGTGGGTGATAGAATAATCCAAGTTTTTTTTTTCTTCCAAAAGTAGGATGTAGTTTGAAGATGGATGAAGGACTATATGACGTATCTAGGTTTCTAATTGTTTTGTTTCAACAAGGATATTGTAACCAACTTTGGTTCATTTTTTAATTTTCAGTAGGATAGAGAAAGAGCGATATGATTGAGGAAAAAGTGGCTAGTTTTGAGAGAAAAAGTGACAAGTTTTGTCGATTGCAACTAGGATTTTATCAAGTGCATAAAGTTTTGAAAAGAAAGTATGACCAGGAATTTCAAGTGTGACCTCTATGTATATTCCTTCAATTTTTTTGATTTACACAGTCAGAAGCTAGTTATTTGGGCAAGTGTGACCTATATTTGGTCAAGTGCGCTGGGAAAATTTTTGTCAATTATGGCACAAAAAGATCAAGTGTGTTGGGTTCCCCAAATGCAAAATATTTTCATCAGTAGTTGTTATTGAATAGAGAGAAAAAGCGAGCTATTTTTGGCAAGTGTGACCAACTTTTGGTCAAGTGTGGTAGAAATAGTAGTAGTAGTGGCCTTTGTTCAAATTTGTTTTCTAGTTTCAGTATTTGGCATCAACTTGGATGATTTTATCAGTTTTAGATGATTTTGCTTGATTTTTTTCAAGATTTGGCAAGTGATATCATACAACTTACCAATAAAAAATTGTGTGACCCTAGATGTCTATAATTTAAGCACGTTTCCCTCCATGAAAACTTAAATTTCATAGAGGTAAAAATGCTAAAGTTATAGTTTCCAATATTTAATTTTTCCCTAATGCGACTTGAAATGTGAGCCTAAATATCCAAAAAACCTTCAAAGATATTGTTTTACAATATCCTTTAGGAGTTCAAATAAATGGTTCTTTTCAAAGTATTCACACTAAGTTGAAAGGGTTTTCCATTTTAGAACCATGTTAAGTGTTTGTTTTGATGTGTTCATTTTGAATTTAAGCACAAAGTTTGATGTTTCAAAGTAACCAAGTAGATTTTTTGCAATTTTGTGAAGATAAATTACATCCTAGGGATAGAAATTTCTTCCTATATGGGCTTACCTCATGCCACAAAGGGATGATTTTATAGGTAACAAATGGAGAGGTTTTTACCCTCGACCATAAGTAGAACCTGGTAAGTAACTTCTTAGAAGTAAATTTTGATGCACCACTTTAAAGTATGTTTTGGATAAAAGGGGTGGCTTCTACAAACATTGGTTCTTAGTCATGTTTTTGGATAGCTGGTGTTTATACATGCAGTAATTCACTCAATTAAGAGGCCTCCCAACCCTTGTTGGTTTTTATGTATCACACAGATATTGAGGGAGACATTCGTCGATATAGAGCATCTGAACCAGGTGGGCGATGAACTTTCCTCACACCCACAATAATTTACATGGAAGACCAAAAAAAGGTATTGCTTGGGTTTCCTTTGAGTTCTCTAACATGGGATGTGTCTCAAAATTCATGCCATCTAAACATGTATGCTTTGAAGTAAATCAATGTGTGAAACTCAAGATGATTTTCATCACCCAAGATCGCTGAAAAGGCACAAGGGGAGAGGATAGTCAACTATTTTTCCAAACACAGATTACATGGAATGCACTTCATTGTAATTTTATTCTTTTTAAGTCCCTTGAGCGGTGCTATCTCAAAAATAGAGTGTGAATAACATAACAATTTTCTTTTTAAATGCACCAAAGTGAAATGACTTCAGATAAAGATATCATAGTGTGCAGGACAAGAAATTGATTTGTTCATTTTTAAGCCCAAAACTGAGTGTTTTCTAGACCTTTGTATTATTTGGTCAACAAAATGAAATCGAGCATTCATAAAAAATAATGAAATTTCTTTGGTCAACGAACATCAAAATATTTCCTTAGAGCTTTGAGAAGGTTCATTTTTAGAGAAAAAAAACTAAAATATTTGTTTGTAGGGTTCTTTTTAAGGACCAATTTGAAGTTCTCTAACTTAGAAAAGCTTTAAAAGATTCATTTTAGAGCACCAAAACTGAAGTGTTCATTTTAAGCACCAATTTGAAATAATTTTTCAATCTAAAAAGATTTTAGAATGTTCATTTTAGAGCACCAAAACCAAAATGTTCGTTTGTGGGATTCTTTTTAAGCACCAAATTAAAATTTTCTTAGGAAATCTTTGAAAATTAAGATTTCTTCAATTGTTCATCTTCTGTATGATGGAGCTCCTAAAATTTCTGGGATTTTGAGCTCATTCTTTGCTTGGAAAAGGCATGTCACATGTATGTCCACTGGTAAGGTCTAGGGTTTTAGCTCTTCATCCTTTCTTTCATGATCTTCGTGTTTTAAGCCTTTGGTGTTTTAATTTTGGGCTGACTTACTCTACCCGGTCACTGGTCATTCAAGTTATATCTTAAGCTATCGTGAACATCCTTTTACTAGCCCCTTTCACTTAGGTGTGTCGGTCACCTAGTTCTACATCTTTTTAAATAATTCCTAAGTTGGGTTGAAAAATCTTATAAAATCACTTTTACAAAATATCCACCTTGAGGGTCAAAACTCGTTAGCCTATGGTTCGCCCCATTTTAAGAACTAACCTTGTCGGCATGTGTAGGAAATACCATCCGTTCAATTTGAAGACCAGATCCTAACCGTCTATCATACACCGTGCAGGAGTTGAAGGCTACTTGCCAGAAGACGTGCGAGGTACACGATTATGCAACACATTTCCTCATTGTGGTGGGGTCTAGTCTATTTGCATTATGTCCCATGTCTAGTACTTCCATGATCGACGAATCACAAGCAATAGCAAGGAAAAATATTAGCCATCTATCATACACCTCGCATCATTAATATAATGCTCATTAGGAGACATGCAAGGTCTGTGAAATGACAACATGTGTATTGCTTTGTCTAATGGAAAAAGGAAGTGGAGGCCACAAAAAGAAATGACATGGTTTCCAATCAGCACTCTCCTATTGGCTGACAAGTTGGAAAAGTATCACAAAGTAAGTTCAAATTGTGTTGACTCAATCTGAGTCGCTCATGATGCCATCTCAGAATGAAATCGATGACTGCTATTTAAAATTGATCACGTGGAAATTTGAACCATTTTTCTTCACACAAGCGAGTAGTAATGGTTGAAAGGACACAAGCCATTATTGAAATTGAACCATGAAATACACAAAAATTTGATTTCTTCGCATTATTGAACGCTATGAATTGGTGTTGAGGAACCTGAAAGTTAATCAAAGTGTTCGAGTTAGAGCGTGCACAAGTTAGGGTTCAAGAAAATGTAAAAAGTTGTGAGTAGAATTAAAAAATGAATTATGTGCTTTATTTTCTTTATTTGAAATATCATGAGTTAGGGCTGGATTGAACTTGTTTTCTTCCAGTTGCTTTAACCTGCATGCTTTAATTGCTTTGCTGGGTTAAAAGTTGTGTATAAAATTTTTCCCCTTGACCAAATTTTTCTAAGTTTGTGTCTTGTATTTGTACCCTAAGCTGCTTAATAAGCGAATTTTTTTTTGAGCTTTTTGTTGTTTGAACCCTATCCCGTTGCAAACCCGCCTTAATATCCCTGGCCCCCAAAGCACAAAATTCTCAATATGAAACCCTAGCTAGGTTGCTCTCTGATGATATCATTCACCAGTTGAAACCCTCAACTAAAAAGAAGATCAATGGAGCAAGGATGTACATTGTTCCTAGAGTTTATGAGGGGTTACAAGATAGTAGGCTTGGATTCGAGATGCAAAATTTCCTTATACTAGTTGGAAAATTTTTAGAAATTGGTTTGGGAATAGGAATTGTGAATATCCCATTTTCCATACCTACAGATATGACATGGGGAAGTTGGTGGTCCCAAATGTATATGTGGATGTAGATTTACTCATAGATATTGCAGCCAAATATGATCCTATGTCTAGAATTGTAAGGGCTTGTAATGGTACTAAAGTTGTCAGGATTACCGAGGAGGAGATTGCAAAAAATTTCAAACTGCATGAATGGAGCTAGGATATGATTCCCATTGACTTGGAGACTTTCAAAAAGAAATATGAGAACATCAAAGTTGTGTTCCGAACTACATTGTTGCCTATGCATTGTGCTTCTATAGAATTAGGAAGAATAGGAAGCAAATTAGGATTGGAAAATATGAGAAAGAACCTTTCCCTCTGAATTATTTTACCCATTACTTCAATAGAATTGTTTGTTCTTTGTATCAGATTATTGGCTTTGATGTACCTAAGACAATGCACGTTGAATATATATACATGGCTGGCCATATTCAGTATGTAGCTTTTAATGTGGTTTATTATTATGCCACTTACCTACTATAGAACATGCATAAGTGCCTGGTTGAACTCAAGGAAGGAAAGCATTGGTTAAAATTCTAGTGGTTTTCTCTTTTAATCCATATGATTTTTTATAAGCAAGAGAAGTATTTTGGTGAAGATATGTCCTTAAAGAAGGCAAAGGGTGATGTTGAGTTACTTGTCCAATGTTGGACCCAATTCTGGATATGGATGACCAGAAGTATGACTATGTGATCTACAATAATTTCTTTGCATCTAAGCTCAGAAGAATGTTGGTCCTCGATCTTTCAAGGATCCCAAAAGAGATGCATGAATTTCTAATACATATGGTGAGGAGGCCTAAATTGAATATAACCCATAATTGGGGAGACATCATTACATACCCAGATAGAACTATATTTAGGATATATGGGACTTTCCCCTATCCTTTTGTTTTTCCAAGGGATGTACCCCTTAGGATGGGATTCATAGTATTCATAAGACAGTTGGCCAAAACCCAAGAGTGCCATTTTCCAAAAAGTAAGAAGAAGGGTTCATTCTTCCTTGAGTACATTGTATTTGCAAATTTTGTGTTGATAAAAGGAAAATGGAGCACATTGATAGAGATCCTCAAGCCTTATAAATTAGTGTCATCTTGCCCTAGAAACCATGACCCAGAAATATTAATCCATGAAGTAAAAGAAAAGAAGTCATTTGGGATTTTTTTTCATAACTTCTACTACCCCAAGGTTGTTATCAGAAACATTCTTGATTTATAGTTGTAGGAGGAAAGAAAAATAATGTACCTTTCTTATGAGAAGATGGTGACTAATATTCAAAATTCAGATCCAACTTATGATCCTCTGCCCAACATTGAAGGAAAATGGAACAAGGTGAAGTATGTATTGGAAAACTTTGAAAGTGTTATTGGTGTGTTGAGAAGAGAAGAGATTGTTAAAGGTAAGGGAAAAGCCTTGGTAATAGAAGAAGGACAATCTGTGCCATTAGATGAAAGACCTTCCTACTAGCCACCTAAGAATTTTAGGGTGTATACTAGGAAGAAGGAGATAATTAAGAAGGAGAAGGAAGAACCAACCCCTGTTGTATCAAAGGATTCAAGGCTAGCTTCTCCAGCTGGACCAGCTTTATTGCCTCCTAAGAAATATTCTCCTATTATAATTGATGTTGAATCCCCTCCAAGAAGTCCTCCTTCCTTAGAACAACCACCAATTAAGAAACAAAGGGTTGAAATAAGTAGGGTAGTTAATTACCCTGACAGTGATGTAAATGATATTGTAATAACCTTTGAAGATATGCAACAAAGTATTCCTTCTCCTCTGAGAGAAGTTGCACCAAGCTCTGGGACAAGTATCCTGAGATTCACAAAAGCCGAATTGAGTGGTGTAAGCAATATCGATGACATTAGGAAGGAAGCTTGCAAAGAGTTTATGGAGGATGACTCATTTATTGAAACACCAACTTTTAGGGATTTTATATGGAGAGCAAAGGTTGGAGAGTATGCAGAGAGGGTTGTTGTTGAAATAATTATACATCTAGAGTTGCTTGAAGATGTTGTTCAAGCCAATGTAAGACAAGAGATGAGAAAATAGTTTAAGGATATTACACCTAAGCAAGGAAGATAACTTGTATGAAAAAGTGGTGTATTATTATTGCTTGAATGGGATATTGCTGATGTAATGGTATTGGATACAATAAGGAGGGCTAATAAGAAAATATTTGAAATTGAAGATGAAGCCAGGTTGGCACTTCAAGGATCTGCATTTAACAATGAATGGGATGCTCTAGCAATATGGTCAATGTCTCTCAGTTCAAGGAAACCTAAAGTTGTAGAGGTATCAAAATTTAGTGGCACCCTGATTGTAAAAAGAGTTGCAGATACTCCAACATTAGAAGCTACTGATATGACCATAAATGCTGCTAGGTTTACAAAAGCAATGGTTGAGTATCTCATAAGTGGCAAGGATACATTCAGAAGCAAATACCATGATATTATAGATGAATATAACAAGAGTCAGCAGAGGGTAGATGAGCTTGAAATAGAGTGAGAGTTTTGGAAACAAGTGGAGATATTGAAGTCTTAAGGGTAGGTTAGTTCAAACCATACTACTCCCACTTCTCCTGTAACTCAACCTCAGTCCCATCCACCTAAACAATCCTTGTCAATTGTGCCTTATAATAGGGGTTAGCAGCCTTTTATAGTTGAGAAGCTGAGTACATTAGAGGCAACTCCATCATTTGAACCCACAAAAGAATAATTGCTTCAGCAAGTTGAGGAGTATAAGAAATTTCTTGAGGAAATATAGGTCATGATGAATAAGAACAATTCAAAGATTGTTCACACTGTCTTGAGGCACCTCAATAGGAAAATTCAAGGTAAGTTGAATAGTGTCCATGATAATTACTCTTTGATGTTGAAAATAATGGATATGTCTCAGAGAGATGGAGAATTGGGTACCCCACTCTTAAACGGGTGGATTCCTAGAGTCGGTGATCTAAAGTTGATGGAAGTTGGGGCAAAGAAATGAGAAGAAAAACATCCAATGGTGTTCTCTACTTACAACTTTTTTAGTGATGTTAAGGAACAACCATCCCATGGGTATGTTTCCCCATTGGTGTAGAAGATAAAAGAGTTAAGGATCAATTATGATCAAGTAGAATTGACATTTCTACTTGACGTCTTGCAGGCCTAGGATGAAGTGAAACCTTTGCAAATGTGGAAGAATTAGGTGGATGCTACAATTATTACTCATACAAAATTAATCTACCAAGATGTTAATATTGACATATTGAAAGATACTTTGGAGAAGTTATCTTTCATTATTAGATTACTAGAAGAATTTGACAAGGAAGCTAATTTAGTGATGGAAAAGTATGCTCCTTACAAAAATAAAATGGATGAAATTATTGAGTTCAATTGGCCATCTAAAGAGGAGTATGGAAAATGGAGAGGGATATTTCTAACTGGGTTAGATTAGTGAGTTCAGAATGGAACACATATACTTGGTCAAGTATTGTACAGGTCTAGCCTTGGAGGTTACAATGTGCAAAGTATGTGTTTCCTTGTTAAAGTGCTACTGGTAAATATTGATTACTAATGTGGATGCTGACTAGAAGTTTTGTCTACTTTTCCTGTCTTTGGTATTTTGTCATTTTTCCAAGTTGGATGGATGCTCTACAACTTGAAGGATATTCTTTTCAACATGTGCCTTTTGGAAGGTAGTTTTGCTTCTTACAAAAATGCAAATAATCTTTGTCTCATATGCATTCCCTCTAATTAGAAATGTAAATATAACTATAAAGGGAATATTGTCTTGTAATGGTCCAATTAGAATGTGACATGTGTACTATTGGCCCGAAGCTTGTTTTTCTCCCTTGTTTCCATAAAAGGGAATTCAAGGCCATTAGTATAGGTCTTTTGTTGAATTCTGGAGTCGAATTTTGTAATTGAAGAACACATAGCGAATATGTTAGGAGTCTTTATCTAATGCTTTGAGTCTATATAGTAATTTTTGTCAAATGAATGGTTTCTTAACATATCAGAATGATAATTGCACATTTTCTTAGTATGTAGTCTCTCCAATTTTAATCTATACTCAAGTTATTAATGAAAATATTGATTGAAGATCATTTCATTAATTTTCATCGTTGTTAAGATTTGGCATATGCTTTGATTTTAGCTCTGGTTCAAAGAATTAGTTAAAATGCTTAGATCTAATCATAAATTCATGTGTAGAACAACTAGATTTGATAAGTAGTCTTAGGCTTTGATTATAAATGGGTGAATTGCAAATTAATTTCACTAAGATAATTTATGTTCAAGATTAAATTTACCTTGCATTTCAATTTATGTTGACTCCCAGCCCATAGATAATGGCACTGATCACAGTTATTATAAGCACCCTTTAGGATTTCAGTTACCCAACTTGAGAACATCAATTTCAATAACTTTACAATCAATCTTTTATTTTTTGTGGTTGGTGTTGTTTGTATTCTCAATTATAGATTTGTATGTATTTCAAGGAAATTCTAATTTCTTGAAGGATTTCATCTTCCTAACCATTTAGTAGAATATATCTGCTTATCTATGCAATGCATATGTCAAAGGGTTAGAAGAATTGTATAATTTACATTGTGGGACTACCCTCCTCGGTTTTATAGAGTGTGAAGTGTAGGAGATAAAGAAATTGGTGCTACATCTCATTTTTTGGCCACTTATATTGTAGGTATTTGAGAATTGAGTTTGGAAAACTTGTAGGTATCTAGCGAGATCTAATTGGTTTGTTGAAAACAACCAACATAATGGCAACTCTACTGGGGACATAAGCTTTACAAATATTAGTTCTCCAAAACGTATTATCATAGATCACTATGTTATATGGTGGTATTTACTTATAAAATCAGTTAAATTAGAGTGTCTAATAAGTTTACATCAAATATTTGTTGTGTATTTCACCAAAGTTCCTAATAAGTTTCCCGCCTCTTTTGTCTTCAAAGCTTGTGTTCAAAATTCATGCAATTGCACATTATATGTGTCAAAGTTTGTCTCAGTTTCTGAGGATCTCTTGAAATTTTCATAATGCATAACAAAATTGCTACTAATTGGTCCCAAGGAGTTTGGGTGGCGACTTTGAAGTCTCTGCACCAATGTGAGTTGGTGTTTAAGGATATCAAAGAAGTAAAGAAGAAAATTATAAAGAAATCAAAGAAGGTGATGGATATGAAGAAGATTCAAGTACAAAAGAGAGGAACATGAGGCCACATGAAGAAGCATCGAGAGTAGAAGTTGGAGGGAGAATTTCCCAAGAACAAGAATGCACATGGTAAATGGAGAAAAGAAAAGGACACTGAAAAATATAAGTCGACTCCTCATTTGGTCCATGAATGTGATATTTGTTCTAGTTCTAGTTCAGAATGTGAAAGGAATCTGCTAGACTTTAGTGATAACACTTCTAATGAGAGGGGAGAAGTTTTTATGAAGTCTGTTTTAAATGAGCACTTCTCAGACCCAGGCATGCAAGCGATGAAAAGGAGAGAGAAAGATAGAATAAAAAGGGATAGAATACAAAAAGATAATGCTCACACTAGATGCACTAGAGCTGAAGGAAATTTAACCCTGCATTCTCATTCTTATTCCCCTATTCTTACCAACTTGCTAACTGGAGATGAATATTCCCATAATATTTTTCCCCATCAAGTTGAGACTCTAGTAGCATCTAATGGAGATTCTACTTTTCCAGAGGAAGAAGAAGTTCTAAATGATATGCAACTGCTCAATGCAAGAGCCTCCTGATGCCAAGAGAATAGAAAGAAGAGGGATGCAAAGACGGAGAAAAGAATAAGGGATGTCATGATGTAAAGGGATATGTTAAGAAAGAAGGTTGAGGAGATTGAGGCACTAGACATATTAGCAGCCAAATCTAACCAAAAATCTGATCCAGTTGTGCAAGAGATTGTAGGAAAAATTCATGTAGTTTCCTTAGCTGATAATACTACTACAAATCCATAAACCAATACTACTAAAAATGATTCTATCCCAGTTACTCCTCCTCCCAAAAATACAAACCGTGAGTCCCATAATGCTGATAAAGGAAAACAACCCATGGGAGAGAAAAAATTAATGAAGGAGGTCCTTCCAAGAAAGAAACACTGCAAGGTGATTCTATTCCATTGCTAGAAAAATTAATGAAAGAAAATGAAGGACATGGAGTTACTTGCTATAAAAAAAGAAATGAAGAGGAAACTTGGTTTCTTGGAGTCCACACTAAAGGACCCTATCCCTGAGAACCAAAGCCCTCAATCCCACACACCATCCTCAAGTCCACATATAAATGAAAATTCATCATCTGCTGGCAACCCTTCTAGCTCTTCCTCATAGCTCGAGGATAAAGCTAGCACAATTCATTTTAGTGACCAACATGATTCCCAACATATAAGGCCTAGAAACAATAATGATGGAAAAAGGGATCATGATAGCCAAGATGAGGAAGAAGGACCTGCTAGGAGAAGATTGCTGCACACTGATAGGTACTGGTAGCTATGTTTTGAAAACATCCCAAGATACCCAAATCTAGTGCTAGATAATGCCTAGAAACATGTACCCAAATTTACTGGTAAGAGTTCCCTCAGTGGTGAAGACCACTTAAAGGCTTTTCAATGTTTTATAGAAGACTTTGGGTTGTTGGATGAAGATGTGGCTATGCAATACTTTATGTAGTCTCTAATGGTGGATGCACATGATTGGTATAGGAGCTTGTCATATGAAAGCATAGATTCTAAGGATTCATTCTTTCAAATATTCAGAGAACAATATGGAGACCAAACTGATCCATAGTTTAGGTTGAATGACTTGAATAATATCACAAAAGGGCATAATGAGATTTCTACTGAGTTTAATGTAAGGTTCCATAAGGAAATGTATAAAGTTCCTACATTCTTGAGGCCTAATGAAATGGAATGCCTGGTTGTATATTGCAATGCATATGACTCCAAGATGTGCTATCTCCTTAGAGATAAAAATCCACAATTCCTAAGGGATGCTTATAAAATGGAAATTAATATTGAAAATAATCGAAGGCAATCAGGTAAAATGGGAAGAAGGGATGACCCTAAGTATTTGAAAAACCTAGAAGCTCAGAATGAGAAGGAAGTTAAAAATGCAATCCCTGATGAAAAAATAGATTAGATTCTCAATTTGGTACAAAAGGAAACCAAGAATGATAAGTCGTGGTTTCAAAGGAATGAAAGGCCTCCCAAATTGTAGGTTTATCCCTATCATACAAACTGGCATAATGGGAATCCAGTGAATAACAATCAAAAGAATACCTAAGGTACACTAGACCCTTTACAAAATCATTCCACTAATGTTGCCAAAAAATTTCCTTGGTGCTTAGTATGCCAAATGCCCCATTCCTCACAACAATGTGTTGTGGCAATACCACTAGAAGGATCTCAAGATGATCCAGAAGGGTCTAACCCTTTTCCAAATCAAGATGAAATGAAAAATGTACTCTTGACCAAACCAGACCTTGATTGTGAGGAATACTTAGATGATGATGAGCCAAATAGAGATGATGTTGATATTTAAAGGCAAGAGGAGAGATATTATCACTAGCAAGTATTTGTGGATGAAGAAGATGAGAATGACTATAATTTTTATACTTTAGAGTCAAATAATTTTTCCTTGAGAAAGCCTACAAATGAGGAGATCGAGAGGTATACAATTGCGCTAGCTTCCAATGTAAGAAATGACATTACTTTGAGAAATTGAACCATAAGTGGTAATCAAGGTAGCCCTAGAAGCATGTTTGTCAAAGAGAATAGTGTAGCAAATAAAGGAACAAAGGTAGAAGACAAGAAGGAAGAGACAAATCCCAAGGAAGCCAAAGAGATGAGAATTTGGGCCAATAAAGTGACACAAGAGCAAAAACTAACAGTGAAGCTACTCATCAAGCTAAGAAGGCCAAAGATGTGAAGCCCAATGTTGTGAAGTTCTAAGGCCAAGTTGACAAGGTAATTTCTCAATAATTCATAATCCCTGAGCTACCAAGTTATTCTCCAGTAGATATGTTGTAGGTACTATCTCAAGTCAGAGTTATTGTCTCGTTCCTAGAAAAGATGATGATAGATGAGCATAAGCATAAGACTGTAGCTCTCATTAATTGTATTGTGGCTAAGGGAAAGGATGAAATAATTGATCAACCTGAATGAAGTAAGAAACAAGAAAAAAATGTTAAGGACAAAGTTGTAATCAATGAAAATCCAAAAGTATACTTGGGGACCACCATCACTACCAATCCAAACCAATTCAACCCCTTTTATCTGAGTTTGATCATTGACAGTAAACTGTTTTGAAATTGTATGATAGACTTAGGAGCCTCAAATAATGTAATACCAGTGAAAATCACGGAAGAGATGGGCTTAAAGGTTGACAACACATATGGAAAAAGAAATTCCATGGACTCAAGGGAAGTCCCTGTTATAGGGGTAATCAATAGGGTTCCATATAGATTGGAAGCTCTCCTAGAGAAGGAGTTATTTATGAGTATCATAGTGGTGGACATCCCACCAACTTATGGGATGCTATTGTCAAGGAACATGAGTGCTTCCATGGGAAAAAGTATTCAGTGTGATTCAGTGTGATCTATCATTTGCAACCTTTTCAATAGATCAAAAATATGTTAAGATTGCAAGAGAACCAAGGATCTGCCACATGATCAAACATACTAGGGAGCCTAAAGAGCCAACAATAATCAACTTTGTAGACACTAGAATGGATAATTTTTGAGTGGAAGAGTTGAAGCAAGAAGAATAAGAAACTAAGCCTACATCGATTGTTAAAGAGGTCTTTGAAACACCACTGGAAGATGATCTGTGGACTATGTATTTTGATGGAGCATGTTCAAAGGAAGGCTCAGGTTTAGGAGTTATCCTCATCTCTCCACAAGGTAAGAATTTTAAGTACTTCTTGCTGCAATTTGCATGTACAAATAATGTTGTTGAATATGAGGCTTTATACTTGGTTTGAAGTTAGCTTCTAAACATGGGATAAAGTTGTTGAAAGTATTTGGGGATCTTGAGTTGGTAGTTTCTCAAGTTATGTTTACATTTGTCACTAAGGACAAGAGGTTGAGATAATATAGGAATGAAGTTGGGATACTATCGAGTCCTTTGATGCCTTCGGTATAGATTGGATAGAGAGAGGACAAAATGTTAGAGAAAATTTATTGGATAATATTGTTGTCAGGTTGGATGATGTAACCTTTGATGGTATCTCACAAATAGAAGTACAAACTCGGCCTACAATACCTAACAACATTTGCAATTGGAAAGTCTTTGCAGATGACAATGACATTTTGAAGCTCTTGCATTACATTGACTAGTATGAAAGTCAAGAGATTGACTTTAGCTCATATGTGGTGGAAGTTGATGGAAAGGAATTTTTTTTTGGAAACGAGATAATTTAGTTGAAAAAAAAAAAGATTCCTAAGGGACTAGTTGCACTAAAGAGGGTCTTTGATGGCCCAGATAAATCAAATGCCAAGCAAGAATCTACACATAAAGAGGACCTAGAGGAGATAAATTTGGGAACACAAAATGCTCCTAAAAAGGTGTATATAGGTAAAAATATGAAACCCCATGTCAAGAATATGTTAATTGCTCTGTTGAGGAGGTACAGGCTTGTGTTTGCATGGCCATATAATGACCTAAAAGCATATAGAGAGGACTTGTTTCAACATGAAATCCCTCTGAAACCTGATGCAAATCCTTTTGGGAAAAAACAAAGTCCAATTAATCCTACCTTGTAGCCAAAGATGCAAGAGGAGCTTAAAAATTTAAGAGATGCTGGTATCATTAAACCCATTAGACATTCATCATGGGTTTCAAACTTGGTTCCTATCAGAAAGAAAAATTGTGATATTAGGCTATGTGTAGATTTTAGAAATCTCAATGTGGCATCTCTAAAGGATAACTATCCTCTACCTAACATGGAAGCTATGCTGTATAAGGTCACAGGGTGCGAGATGCTCTCAATGATGGATGGATTCTCAGGATATAATCAAGTTATGGTGAGAGAATCTGAACAATATAAAACTACTTTTACAACACCATGGGGGAGCTATGCATATGTAAGGATGCCATTCAGCTTAATTAATGTTGGTCCAACATTCCAAAGAGCCATGGATGTGGCCTTTACATATTTTATTGATATTTTCCTAGCTATATATCAAGATGATTTGACTACCCACAACAAGAAGGAGGAAGATCATTGTTCCCATTTAGAGAAAAAATTTATCAGAGCATTGGAGTTTTGGATTTTTATTGGCCTCCTACAATGATTTAACAACTAATCCCTTATAGCTATGATTTAGAGATTGGAACTCTAAACTGAATAGCCATTCAATCATCATGAAGGTGCATTTAACTTGTCAAACCAAGGATGTGAACTTGAAATGGGTTAGCACAGTATGTGAACTAAGGATCCCAAGTGACCATATTCATTCTACAACTAAGAAAAACACAATGCTAAAGGTAAATTGCTTAGAAGGAAATAACATAAGTATTGAAAATCAACCAACAACTATGCTAAGTTGAAATGCATGACAAAAATGAAAATCTGAGTAAGAAAACAAGAAACTACTCTGTATGCTTTGGCTAAAGGAACAGTCACATAATGGAATTTTAGTGGCTTCACGAACAGTCAGTGCCAGATTCTTAACTAATTACTGAATAGAAAGTAATAACTAAACTAAACTAAACTAAGGATAAAATGTTCACCAAGTGGGCCCCCTTGGATGAGTATCCTCTAAAACTAATACAAAATTAGATGTATGAACTTATAACATCATCTTATTCACTAGAAAACATGAATACAATAGAGCAGTGTAAACGGTATTGCTAAAAACTAAGAATGCAAGTACATCATCAAATCGTGCAATCTCCTGAGAAGGAGCATCTGAATCTTATTTATAGGAAAAGAAGCAACTAACTAAGCAAGGTAGTCAACTCCATGAATTGGGAGGATGCCACTTTAGTGAAAGTAGAGAAAGTGGAGGGGTGGTTATGTGTGCATGAAATCTTGTGAGACGTGCCTACTTCAGTGTAGATTTAGCACAACAATAATACCTATATTCGCTCAACATCAATAAATATCACTTACAAGGTAGTTACAATTCAATTTTCATGAGGAATCTCCTATTGTCAACCTCTTTGAATGATTCCCTTCGTTGACCTTTGCATGACCACTTTGTTAGCTATTATGGTGAATGACCAACTGGCAGAATCTTCGCAATCTAGTGGCCTCAAATCATATTTGCATGGAATTATTATTATGCATAATAATCGCATAGCTATAACTATCTTAAAGAAAATTCATTAATCCACATGTAGAATTAACACAGATAGTCCATATAACATGTCAATGTCATTAAAGATTTGTAGAGATAAAATTAGGCCCAATGTCTATGGTTTCAAAGAAATATCAATATTCAAACATCAAGGTTCCTGACAATTTTGACAAATAGATCATAAATTCTACCATAATTAAACCATAAACTCCACCAAAATTAAACCATAAACTAGACTCATATCCCCCCAACCTAAGGTTTTTTTGGTCCTCTAGCAGGGGAAGGGTTGTTCTTCTGCTTAGTCAAAGCCCTGAAATTTGCAACTGCCAACTGTCCCACATCAATGGTTGTTGTGTGTGAACCAGGATCCCAATAGAACCCTTGTTGTTTCTCCAATCAGTTCCATCTTTGTCTGTTTGCAGCAATATCATAGTTGTAAAACTTGTAATTTGGCATGGGCCACATTAGGATGGGTGGTTGAAAAGTTAGTGGAAGCCAGAATTGTCCTTTTGTCCTCCCAATCTGCATATATCTGTCAATTATTTTAAGTGTTGCAACATAGTTTTGTATATAGTGGGGCTCATATTGCTTTAGCTCATCAATTAGGTTGTTCCATCTTTGTGACATGTATCTCTTCATAGTTTCCTCATACCCTTGATTCTCAACTTGTTCTGCAATATCATCAAGATTTTCCAATGTTATGTTTGTTGCTTTCTCAAATATATCCTCTTCCTCGACATTCACCTGCCCCATTGGAGATTTTGTATCCCCCTGTGATATTTCTCTAGACTTAGGGCTTTCCTATGGAGGCATATCAAAGGCTAGCCCGACTGGTCTTGATTTCCCAGGAGGTCTTTCATGTTTTCCTTTGGCTAGAGGATGAACAATGTCAGCCTTATGCTTCCTAGAGCTTGGTACTTCTTTTTTTTCCTGTTAGCTCTCAAAAATGCAGGAAGAATACCTCAAGAGGCTTCCAATATTTTGATACATTTTAGGGTAACAAACAAGGCCAAATGGTTTAGACCTTCTTCTCTTCAAGTGCTGCTAGACCTAGGCGGGTGTACCTATATGAATGAGACAGACTTGACTTATGCTTATTTCTTTTAAAGTATTTTACCCAAAGTGGGAAATGGGAGTGGATAAATAAAATGTGATTTGGTATAGATTGTATAGCAATATCAAATCTAAAACCTAATATGTCCAGTTAACAGATGTAAAAATGAGTAAAACTAAATGGTGAAAATGTAGAGACTAGTGCCTTATTGGGTATGCAGAGTCAAATGAAAAATCTAATTAACTTATTTTTGGAAAATATTCTAATTGTTCGACATATATTTTAGTTTATAACTTGTATAAACATGCAAGAATATGACTACCTAGTTCTTCTTAATGATCTAAATGACATTCCCTAATTACTATGATCAACTAAAAGGATTTAATCTTTTCTTGAAAAAACCATACAAATACAACAAATGTGCACCGATAAACTGAATATAAACTTGTTATATCAATTTAAATAACCAGAAAAACATCAACCTTGGAGACAACTTCAGTAATACTTTCAATGAACACAACAAACAACTAATACCAGAAATACGCCACCACATCAAATGATTTTCATTGATATCTCCATAATTTCAAACATGCATCAGAGTCTCATAGTATGACATTTTAATCTACTATATATTTCTTCTATATCCTATCTTCTCTCCTCTCTTTTGCTACCAAAACAGATATTTATACATCAAATACTTGAAAGGATGCGTCCTTTCAGAAATGTCATATTTTAAAACAATAATAGATTAAAAGATAATCAAGTTTTTTAAGCCATAAATGAATCTTAGATAGGTGATCCAAGTAATCCCGACGTTCATGTGTATCTGCATCTCCTACTACGTTTCAGATTGGGATCTCCATTCTTACCATCTTCTCATTTTTCTCGCACGCCTCATCGAATATTGTGTCTTCCACGGTAGCTATCTTCAGGATTTCTTGTAGTATTGACTCACTTTCACTTTTTTGTCTAGTAATTTCTTTTAATTATCCTTTATCATTAAAGAATGTAGTCAATCCTTTCCTAGTGGCATTTATCAATCCCTGCGCATCCCCTCACAATTCTTAAGAGAAATCTTAGTGCTTATTCACAAAATGATTTGTAGCTTCAATTGCTATATTATCAGAAACATCCCTCTCGTTTATTTCTTGAAACTTTTCCAGAATCCTTCCATCCATTCTTTCATGTTCTTTCAATGCAGCAAAGTTATGTGAATGTTTTCCCTAGAGCTTATTCAACCAAGTTGTTAGACTGGCCTATCTTTTCTTAATTATTGCTACAAGTGTGTCATATTTCCCTTGAGAGTAAGCACTTGATCCTTCCCAATGATCTTTTGACTATGAGCTTTCACCATGAGTGAGCAGCCTGGTTGATTTCATTGTAACACCTAAAAAATATTTTAGGTGGTCATTTTCTCTCAACATCCTCTCATTATTCATTTTGTGCATTTCCCTCTCCTTAATTAACATCTAAATTTGGGATTTGTTTAATTTAGCAACACTGATTCCAATTTCTGCAATTGCCACAGGATTAGCCTCTCCAATATTTAAATTCATAACATTCCCAAATGCTTTCTCAGTATCAAGGACAACTGATTTTCTGTGAGGTGAATATAAAGCCCAAATAATCAATGACCCTTCATTTGGATTGTACTTTGACCCTGCATATACTTTTGTCACCTTTTCTAGGCTGAGCTTATGTGTAGCATTGCTATCTTTCAAGAAACTATCAAAAACTAGTGCAAAATTGAGATCCAACCCAGGAAAAATCATAACACTGGCATTTTCTAACATTTTCCTCCCCTTTTCAGGGGTCATACCTGCCATCTCCTTGTCCACACACATCTTTAATTCATTTAGTAATTATTCTTCATTACCTGATGTGATATTGTCAACCCTTTCTCTTATTTCTTTTCCTTTTTGCTAGTACAAGAAAGCCTTAAAATCTGGAGAGTTTACAAATTCATCATCTGATACAAACGATATGTACTCTGCATGCCTTGCATCTGCATCTACATTCTCTTCAGCTCTCAATTCTCTGGCAGGGCAAGTATAATGCTGATTTCTCAATCTCAACATCTTACTTGGTTGGCCTTGTGGCACATTATCCTTAGATGCCTCCTCCCCAGAAGAAAACAACTTTGTGTCCTGCAACCCTTGATTATATCTTTTGACCACTATCTCTACTTCTTCCTCTTCCAAATTCTGGATCATATCATCAAATTGATAGGGCACATGTTGATACCTTCCAAAGTTTATCCTTATTTTAGCAGAATTAATGTACCCTTCTAGGTCAAATTTTTTTCTTGGTGGTCCTCTTTTCATATTATACTGCAATAACTTATCAAGGATCAAATTATATCCTTCTTTGGCTAATATAGTAAAATCACTGAAGCATAATGTACTGGGCATGAAATCCTGCTTTCCAAAGGAACTAAAATTCATAACACTGGAATAGTCCATTTTGTCTGACAATTTCCAAATATGCAATTCTGTCTAGGACTGTTTTAGGCAAAATGAATGGGGCATCTTCAAATCCATAAACCCTAATCATGGTAGCACCCTCCAAGCAATACCAATCCCCCTAGTTATGAATAATTGGCCTGTTGAAATCCTTTGGCCGAAGAAACCTCTTTATCTCTTGAGATAAAGAATAATCACATGGAAGATTATACAATTTGTACAATGTCTTCACAAAATACTCCTCAAAGTGAACAAAACTAGAATTAGAAAACCTACTGTCCTAGATAGCCATCCATAATTGAACTGGTAATGTCATGCCTTCCTTATCAAATTGCTAAATTATCATCTCCTGAGGCCACAGTCTCAACTCCTATCCAAAATATAACACTATGTGCATCAACAATGAATAATGCTTGAGATGAAAGATAGAGGCTTCACCCTTTATTGCCATCAATCTAGAATCAAGCCCCTTAAAAATGTATGAGGCATAATCAAATGGTCTAGAGTTGTGGTACTGGATATTTGCTGAAATTATCATAGGCACAATTGACATATACTTAGGGACTTCCATTCCCAATACTTGACCTACTGATAAATAAGTATACTTCATATAGGGTTCAAATAGGTCAACATGAAAAGGAGGTCCATCACTATCCTCTAGAGGAATTGGTTTGCCACCTTGTCTAATCCTATGAATTGGAAACTTCCAACCCTTATAAATTGTATCCATTCTCTCGAACTCCATTTCTAATTCTTCACATATTATTTTTCATTACAAACCCCTTCCAAATTGAAAACCTCCCCTATTGCATATTCTGATAAGTGTATTAGTGGTTTCCCAGATGGGTCACATATAGCTTTGAGTTTTGAATTATAATGGACAACCAACAATTTTACCAATTCTGCATTGAAAAATACATTAGGGCACACTAGTTTTCACAAATTAAGCTTCCATGGGTTGCTTACTAGTTCAAAACAATTTCTCTGATAGTAGTGAAAGCTAAACAACTCATACCCTCTTATTGAAGTCCAAACATCTCCTATGAGTTTACATTTATCATCCAGTTTATCTATTTCTTCCCTAAGTTGTGTAGATCTTCTGGCTTTAGGTCCAGAGCCAGGTAATTGGTTAATGGGGTCTTGATTTAATCTTCATTCAGTGCCCTCATGTTCTATTTCAATTTTCTATCTCTTTCCTTTAGGTTGACTGCTCTCACCATTTTTTCTACTTTTTGATTTTCCTGAGCTGGGGGACTCCATTCCTCAAAAGCTACATAAGTTAAATTTATAGAAACTAAGGCACAAGAACTTACTATATTTTTCTTTGAAACCTTCAGACTGAAAGAATGCCATGGTTCTTCATTCACCTTTCTGATTCTTCTGCTATCAATTCCACACTAATGTTTCCAATTGAATTCTCCTTACTGTGCTCCGTCACGCCATTAATGTGTTAGTTGAAACACGAGTGCAGTAAGTCCTTTTTCAAAACTCTCACTATCACATCATATAGTATTGTTGGTGAGACATTTTCAAATCTTGGGTGAAAGCTTTTAGCAACACTCATTAAACCATTCATCAAAACATCATGTGGTCTCCCCGACACTTCGAAGTCTCACTGAAAGTTATCATCTAGGTCTTATGTATATCACTGTGACATTTTGAGTCAGGAAGATGTTCCACAAATTACTTTGTATCTCACCGAGGTATATCCCTTGGTTTGTTTTCTAGTCACTGAGACAAAATTACTTTCTTTCCAATGAAACAACACTTGGCATGACTCTCATATCTTTCTTCGATGAAATTAGTCTCACCGATAATCAATACATACTACTGAGTCATTTACTAGCATAATCATGTCGGTGTGACATATGAGTCAGAAAGACTCCCTGAATTCATCCTGATAATCATCGATAGACTCCCCTTTTTCTTTTTTGGCAAGACCAGATGAATGCTCCAGGACATCTCACCGATGAATTTTGTCTCATCAATATGTCTTTATGTGTTCAATTGGTAAGACACCAATAGGCTCGATATAACTCACCCTGATGCATACTGTCTTTCTAATAGGATCCTTCTTTCGTTGAGACTACAAATTGTGTCTGCCTGACATGTATTACCAAATGAAATTTTATCAGTAAGACAATCCTGTTCTCTTGCCGATAGACTACAAAAGACACATTAGTACAAAAATGCTTTATGGGTCGGGGAGACCCTCACCATCTCTCGTTGATATGAATTATACATCAAAATGTTTAGGGTTAAATGGATTCTATGGGACCACATGACTGAATATGGGAAAAAATTATATGCAAAGCAGATTGATGAGCTTATGGCATGGACTTCCTAGCAAACTTATGGGTACAAACAACTGCAAAATTTTCAAAATTTTATAGTTCTAACACTGCCGACTATTTTGTAGCTTTTCCTTTTCTTATTGTTTCTTCTCTCTTCTATGCCCTAGTTTTAAATAGGATTCCAAGTGGAACATCATCATCAGAATCTGGGGAGGAACTCTCTTTGTCTATGTGCTCTGTCTCAGAAGCGATAATCACTATGGTTTGTTCTGTTGTAGGAGGGTTTGCATTATGACTTGCACCAAATGTTGAAGCATAGGAGTGGCTTCAGCTACACTCAATCTCTTGCTAGACCTATGGGGTTGAGGTAAAACCCTAGGTAACAAATGCTTAGGTCTAATTTGATCAATATTTATGAAATCTTCCCAAGTCATCTCAGATACATCATGTATAGATTCTCAAATAACAATTTAATCAAAAAATGGTGGGAAATTAAATTGTCCCTACCTTTCTAAGTCTCGACTACCATGATTGAAAGAAGGTGGTAAAGAATGTTCAACACATTCATCCTCCTCACGTGCCTCATGTGATTCAAGAATTTAAAGTGCACAAAATGTAGATTTGACTTGTGTCCTTCACAGGTGATATATTTTATGACATGAACAACTACTTGATACCATGGCTCAGATAGAGAGGTTATTTTTGCACCATTTTTTTTCCACACTCAATGGACGGTCACCAAGTTCTATAAATTTGACCCTAGCTGACTTGGCATCTCTAGAAGCAGGGTAATTTTCACCGTCTGTAGGAAACCCTATAACCTCTGCAATTCTTTCTTCAATAGCCAATACTTCCATCCCTTTTACCATGGCTTTTCCCTCAAACAATGTCTGGAAAAATTCTAATGCAATGTCTTTATTAAAACCATTCACCTTCATGAAATAGTCTAACCATCCATACTTTCTGAATTTAGCTTGTGAAGGTGCATCCTACAGTAATACGTCATGATCCATGGGTTCATTCCTGATTAAGCCACCTCCCATTGTTTGCAATCAACAATTACTCTACAAATTTTCCTTCCTCCAATACTGCCAAATTTCCAATACTAATGTCGCCTGAAATTTCCTTTTTTGTTTTACCTTTTCTTTCTTTCTATTTTACCTTTTGACAACTTAAGATTATGATAGGATCAATAATGACAGTAAATGAATAATAAAGGAAGGTTATGATGAAGAAAAATGGTGGAAAAAGTTGGTGTCACCTCACACGTATGAGCCATCATCTTACTCAGAATTCAAATTGGCTCAATTTAAATTTTGTTGATGTAGACTAGTATGGACCAACATGTGGGAAAAGTACTCACATCTTCCCCCCCCAACCTAAATTTGAGCATGTGTCATCATATGTGAGGTGGTAAGGATGATTTGATAGGGACAAGGAATAATGACATGCTATGGTGAATGTCCATATTAATTCATAGGAATTAAATGAATTCACTAAAGGAAATTAATAGATAGAAATTAATGCACACATACTTGGATTTGTGGAAGATTTGTTGCAACTATTGTGGAGAAAGTATCGGTCTCCTTTTAAGAAATAAGTTGAGCAATTAATGAAAATGAGGTGGAATGAGGTGGATTGGAATGAATTGAAGTGATGGAAGAGAGAGAAAGGTGCAGATGGATGGGCAGATGGGTGGATGGGTGAAGAAGTGGACTCCCAAAAAAGTGGAATTCTTTATTATGACAAGTACATACCTTAATTAGCTAGAAGGAGGGACACTAGGTCCACTTCCTTTGGTTGTAGGAAGCTCGGGTTTTGCCTATTGAGTGAATTTTTGTAGGAACTCCTCTTTGGATGTTGCCTTATGATACAATCTAAGGTGATGACCATTGACAAGCAACTTAAATATGAATGGGTCAATAGTAGTGAATTGAACAACACCATTGGGGTATACTTCAACAACCTCATATGGTCCTAGCCACCTTGTTTGCAATTTTTCTGCATTATCTTGATATCTTGAATCATAGAGCAAGGTCCAATCTCTTGGTTGGAATTTCTTGTCCTTGATGAATTTATCATGCCACCTAATTCTCTGATTTTGCACTACCTCTATGTGATGCAAGATTTCTCTCCTCATCTCATCCAAAGCATTTAGCTACATGATTCTTTCTCTTTGTTCCTTAGAGATATCCATCCCCAAGTCTATTGTAGTCCTAAGAGTCTTATGTTCAAATTAAATGGGCATCATTGATGTTTTTCCATACAACAACTCAAAAGGAGTGAAGCATGTAGTTGTCTTCCATGTTATCCTATAGGCCCAAATAGCATATGGCAGCCTATTTTCCCAATCCTTTTTATGAATAGCCATTGCTTTGGTCAGGATGGCTTCAATCTCCCTGTTAGTCACCTCAACTTGGCTGTTGGCCTGGAGGTGATAAGGAGTAGGATTTTTGTGTCTTATTTTTTACTCATTGACTAGTGCTACAACAAGGGTTGATGTGAATTGAGCCCCTTGATCAGTCACTATCTCTCTTGGAACTCCATACCTTGTGAAAATCTCCTCATAAAGAAATTCAACAACCTTATTGTCTCTTGCATGCTTCATGTCCATAACTTCTACCCACTTAGTTACATAATAAGTGGAAAATAAGATATAAGACTTACCATTTGATGGAGGATCAATGGGTCCTACAAAATATAGTCCCCATTTGTCAAATGGAGTGATTACTACCCGAGGGAAAAGTGTCATCTCATGAGATTTGGTTGTTCTGCCCATCCTTTGGAATCAATCACATTTTATTGTATACCTTCTTTCATCCTTATGAAGTGTTGGCTAGTAATATCATGTGTTCAAGATCTTCATTGTTGTGCTCTTGGCTACAGAATTTCCTCCACATGGTTCATTGTGGCACACATGCAAAATATCATATGTCTCATCTTATCTCACACATCTCCTCATGACATGGTCTGGTCCAGTATAAAAAAAACTTCCAACAATCCATGAAAAAGGAAATTATTTTTCAATGAGCGCCCTTCTCTTTTTTGGAGAGAAGTGAGGAGGAACTCTCCCTGTGACTAGATAATTAGATATTTTAGCATACTAGGGTGCTTATACACTTATGCAAAATAAGTTCTCATAAGGGAAAGAGTCATCTATTGCTCAATTTTCTTTTGATGTAGTCATCCTTGAAATAAAATATACAACATTGGCCTTCCTTGGTTTATCCACAATGGTTATGTCAAACTCCTACATCAACAATAACCATCTTTCCAACCTACCGGTGATCAGGGGTTTATTCATGAGATATATAATGGCTGCATGATCGGTGTGCATAGATATTTGATAGCCTATTACGTAGTGTCTAAATTTTTTTAGGGCATAGATCACTGCCAACATTTCTTTTTTTGTCACTGTATAGTTTAATTCAACTCCTTGCAAGCTTTTGTTGGCAAAATAAATGGATTTTTTAATAGCTCCTTCTTTATGTCCTAAGAATTCTCCTATGGTAGAGTCTGATGCATCAGTATGGATGTGAAAAGGAAGCTCCCAATTAGGTCCTTTGAGTACAGGAGCATGAGTCAAAGTTGTCTTCAAATCAGAAAATGCTTTGTCACAGTCTTTTGTCCATTGAAATTCAGCGTCTTTGGTGAGAAGAGTATACAATGGTGCTGCTATTTTGCTGAAATCCTTGATGAACCACCTATAATAGCCTACATGTCTCAAGAAACTCCTAGCATCTTTTTTTTTTGGAGGTGTGGGAAGATTTTTTATTACCTCAATCTTCGCAAGGTCTACTTGAAATCCTTTATGAGAGATGTAGTGTCCAAGAACTATAGGTTCCTACATCATCATGAAACACTTTTCACTGTTTAGAGAGATATTGTGATCTTCACATCTCTGTAGGAATTTTATGAGATTCTCCAATGCTTCATTGAAATCAGTACCATAGGTGGTGAAATAATCCATATAAATTTCCATGCAATCATGAGAGATGTTTGAGAATATGCTAATGATTTCCCTCTGAAAAGTTGCAGGTGCATTGCATAAGCCAAATGGGAGTACCAAGTAGGCATACGTACCCCATGGACAAGTAAAGGTGGTCTTCTCCTAGTCCTCAAGTGCAATTTGGATCTGGTTATAGCCACTGAAGCCATCTAGAAAAGAAAAGTATTTCTTTCCTGTAATTGAGTCCAAAACTTGTTCTATGAAGGGTAAAGGAAAATGGTCCTTTTTGGTGGTAGCATTAAGTTCCCTGTAATAAAATAAAACTTGCCATTTCCCTCCTTTCTTGGGAACAATCACCAATGGAGACACCCACTGTCTATCTAAAATGGGGTGGATAAATCCTACATCTAGCAATTTTTGCAATTCTCCTTTTACAATCTCTCTTAGTGTAGGGTTGATTCTTCTTCATGGCTATCTAACTCAGGTGCAATCATCTTTGATATAAATTATATGAGTGCACAGCTTAGGGTCCAATCCATTCATCTCATGATATTCCCACACAAATGCATGCTGGTGGGTCCTCAGTAAGTTTTCCAACAACAACTGTTGTTCTTCATTTAGTTTGTTGTTAATATTCAGATATTTTCCTTCTAACACTTGTACTTGTGTAGTTAAGTCTATCATAGTTGCTTCATTAACACATGGTACCTTGAGTTCATATGGAAGCAATGCATGGTACATACCTGTTGCTGTAGGAAGTCTAGTTGTAGGAAGAGTGGCTTCAGGAAGTGTGTCTATAGGGAGAACGACTGTAGGAAGAGTAGACAGAAGTTTCCTGATTAGAACAAAAAAATGAGAAGATGATGCTTCCTCCACTTCACAATGATTCTCAATTATGTTAGCCAATACTTCATCTTCATCTTGAGCTACATAAAAGAGCTTGTTCCTAACATCATAATTTTTGCCACAAAATTATCCTCATCATGGGATGGCTGAGTAGGAGGATAAAGAGCCAGCTTTTTGGTGCTCTTCCCATCATAAACGGTCATTTCTCCTATCCTGCATCCAATATATGCATTTTTTGTTGCTAACCATGGTCTTCCAAGAATAATGGGATACCCGCCTAGTATGGATTTAGGAGAAAGAATCATGAAATATGTTGGGTACCCCCATGAGTCTAGAATCACCACAAGATCCTCTACTATACCATCAGGCTTAATAGTAGAACTATCAACAAGTTGCAAGACAGTAGGAGTGGGTCTCATGCTTGCAACATTTAGTTGTTGTAGGATATCCTTATTCATTAAATTTATTGCTGCTCCCAAGTCAACCAAAGCATTCTTTATTTGGATCCTATTTATAACAACTCCTACCATAGGACTACTTGGGTCATTGTAATTAGGGACAATCACTTTCCCAAGCATGATGTCAGCTAGCTATCCCACCACATGAACTGTAGTGGGGTATTTCTTCTTCCTGTTTGGCTTCTTAAGGAATGCTTCCTTGATTGCTTTTTCATAGATTGAAATATATTTTATGGTTTGAAATAGGGGTATCTTGACACATATATGATTCAGTTGATCTATAATGTCAAAATTTGTGTCCTCCTTTTCTTCCTTCTTCTTGGAAACTTCCAATCTTTGAGGAAATGGTGGTTCTTGTTCAGTTTGCTTGACTGGGACTGGTTCAGGACTTTTAGGTGCACTGAGCTAAATGGGGGTATTCAGAGGCTCCTCTTCTTCCACAAGAAGCTCAGTGATAATGGGTGTGGAAGGAGCTGGTATAGTAGTTCCTTAACACATGTGGATGCCACTCACACTCACAACATATGCAGGGAATTGATTTGAATTAGCAAAGTATATAGGCTACTACTGTGGTTTGTTATTTAGATTGGGTGTGGGATGAGCTGGTAACTGAGTAGGTTTAGGTGGCTTTGAGCTTGAATTAGTAGGTGGAGGTATTATAGCAGGCTATTGGGGCTGAGAAGGAGGCTACATGTAACTATTTGGCTAGTTTGGCTATTGTTGTACTCCCCTCCATTAATTTTTTTGCTGCCAATTTCCTGGGGGTGGCTACCAATTTCCTTGAAACTATTGCCAATTCCCCTAAGGTTGTTGCCATTGGGGTGGATATTTTTGATGATTAGGCTAGGTATTTGGAGGGTTATTCCAAGGTTATGGTGGATATCCTCCATAGTTGGATGGATATGGGGGCTACCATTGGTTACTAGATGAATAAGAATTGAAATATGGCCCAAGAAAAGAGAGTGGATCTTATGGAATACCTTTTCTTGGAGCCCAAGGCCTCCTTTATGTAACATAGTAGACTTTATCTTCTTTAATCTGAGTTGGCTTGAATTTGGGTGTAATCTACTTGCTTTCAATATTAGCTACCATCTTGCATCTATAGTCCTTCTTTTTTCTACAATGGGGGCAATACTCTGTTGATGTTGCCTTGGCCTCCTCTTGTTTCTTCTTGGCTTGAAGTGCATCTAGTTGGGTAGCTAGATTGTTTATAATGTCTTGCTTAAAGTCTTCCAACAAATGAGTAATCTCCATTCTTGAAACTCCACTGGTAGATGAATTATCCATGGAATATTGGTAAGCTCTCCCTTTCTTTGAAGCTATCCTAGAGTAGTTCTGGAATATCTTCTTGATATCCTCCCAAGGAACTTGGGAGATATCTCCTCCTCCCATTAGGTCCAAGGCATCAGTGTAGCTATCATTGATTCCTCTTAAGAAAAATAGCTATTGTGAGTCTTCATTAAGTGTATGGTATGGAATTTTTTGTATAAAAAATAGAAACCTTGCAATGTAATCCTCCAGGCTCTCATCTTCCTTTTGATGCATCATAAAAATGTCACCTCCTCTCATGTCACTACCCCTGCAATACTCATTGTATTTCTCAAAGAATTTTGTCTTCATGTCATCCCATGTCTCCATAATATCTTTTCCTAGGCTCATGAACCATCTTAATGCATCTTCTTTCAAAGTGGTAGGAAATAGCTTAAGCCTATGGGAATTAGTGGTATAGTCATAACTCCTACAAAGTATATCAAACTCAAATAAGAAGGTATCAGTATCTTCTGTGAAAATTCCATAAAACTTGGGAAGGACTGAAGTAGGGATATTTTTTTGGTTGTCTACTTCATTCTGATGAGCAATGGGGAAGGGAAAATCCAGTTGGTTTGGTCTATTTCTATTTACATCACCCATGCTTGTTTGATGTAGTTCCAAAGAAAAAAATTCTCAAGTTGATTTTGGTCTTTAGAGGAAACTTTAGAGCTAGTTAGATCAGGAATTGCATCAGCAAATGGGTGTGGATCTTCTTTTTCTTCTTCTCTTGGGAGGTTCTAATATTCAACTAGCTAGAATGAATCATGATTGTTAGGAAGGAATCTACCATAAGCATCTCTTTTCCTTCCTCTATGCATGTGGTATCAACTCACTATCAGCCAACTCACACAAAGAATTGGTAAAGAATAAGGGGGGTCATTACTTCCTAAATGAGGGGTATACTAAGAAAAACTTTCAAAAATACTACAACAAGAAAAACTACCAATGAATCCAAAGAACTCCCTAGTTTGACACCATCCCTAGCAATGGGGCCAAAAATGTTGGCCTCCTACAAGGATTTAACAACTAAGTCCATATATTTGTGATTCATAGATTAGACATCTAAACTAAATAGCCATTCAATCATCATGAAGGTGCATTTAACTTTTCAACCTAGGGACGTGAACTTGAAATGGGTCAACACAGTATGTGCACTAAGGATCCCAAGTAGCCATATTCATTCTACAACTAAGAAAAACATAATGTTGAAGGTAAATTTCTTATAAGGAAATAAAATAAGTACTTAACATCAACCAAAAACTATGCTAAGCCGAAATGCATGACATAAATGAAAATATGAGCAAACAAACAAGAAACTACTTTGTCTACTTTGGCTGCAGGAATAGTCACATAATGGAATTCTAGTGGCTATAGGAACAGTCAGTGTCATATTTTTAACCAATTACTAAACATAAAGTAATAAATAAACTAAACTAAGGATGGAATTCTCACCAAGTGGGACCCCTTGGATGATTATCCTCTAAAACTAATGCAAACTCAGATGTACGAACTTATAACTTCATCTTATTCATTGGAAAAAATGAGTACAATAGAGAAGTGTAAACTATATTGCTAGAAACTAAGAATGCAAGTACATCATCAGATGATGCAAACTCATGAGAAGGAGCATCTAACTCTTATTTATGGGAAAAGCAGTGACTAACTAAGCAAGGCAGTCAAATCCACAAACTAGGAGGATCCACTTTAGGGAAAGTAGAGTAAGTGGAGGGGTGGTTACGCGTGCATGGAATCTGGTCAGATGTGCCTACCTCAATGCAAATTTAGCATAGTTGTAATGCCTATAGTCGCTCAACATCAATAAAGATCATTTACAAGGCAGTTATAATTCAGTTTGCATGAGGAATATACCACCATCGACCTCTTTGAACGATTTCCTTCATTGACCTTTGCATGACCACTTTGTTAGCCATTATTGTGAATGACAAGCTGGTGGGATCTTCTCAATCTATTTCCCTTGAATCATATCTACATGGAATTATTATTACACATAATGATTGCATATCTATAACTATCTTAAAGAAAATTCATTAATCCACATGTAGAATTAATATAGATAGTCCATATAACATGTCAATGTCATTAAAGATTTGCAGAGATAAGATTAGGCCCAATGTCTATAGTTTCGAGGAAATATCAATATTCAAACATCAAAGTTCATGACAATTTTGACAAATAGATCATAAATTCTACCAAAATTAATGATGCAATACCAAATACCAAAACCACAACTACTCAAGGTACTTTTGACCCAAACTTGTCACGAGAAGATCAAATTGAACAAGCAACTAAAATCCCTTTATCTTTTCACCAAAATCACATCCTTTCATTTGAAAATCACATGTCACCATCAAGCCAAACCACTTTCATCAGCATTCCATCTCAATATCAGACTCAAACACATCCTTTCCATCATAAAAATGACTAGAATAAATCAATAAGATCTAATTAGTAACACAAATCCCACCAATCTTTCAACATTCTCTTTCCAAGGAAAATAGACAACTAAGCATACTCTCTTATTCACAAAATAACTCCAAACCTTTACATCATTGAAAACCTCATCAAATTAACTGAATCAAACTAAGACATGTTCACAAAACACTGTATTATCAAATTCTTCAACTTTAGCAGTCCAATACCTCTTTGCACACTCAAAATACTTCATTTCCCCAATGCTCCAACACATACAAAAAAAAAATTTTAGCATTCTAAACCTTTACCATGGATTCAAGTCACCTTTACCAACATCCTTTAGTCAGGTCTAAAATAATAACCATCATCTATATCTCAGATTTTATAGAAAACTCAATTTTGGCATTCAAGCCTCAAACCCTAATATCCATGCCTTAATACAAAAGCGGGTATATCAAGCTACCCAAACTATATCTTCACAAACCAAACATACCATTTGAGACCCATTTTCATCCATTAACACATATCAGAGACTTTGATATAATTGTTTTGGAAGATATCACAAATCAATTGGTTGTCCATGCCTAAATGCCTCAAATTAGGCCATTTTAACAAAGAAAGTTGTTTGTAAACACCATCAAAAAACCAAATGGTTACAAATAGTCTTTTATCTATTCATATAACTCAAGAATCAACAAGGTTTAGGGGCTAAAGTGCTCATATTCATGTTGATCTATAAAACCCTTATTTTATGCACAAACCAAGCCCTATAAATGAGGATTTATTAGATTACCATGCTCCATACCTCCTTCCACTTAGAAAATGGTTCAAAATTGTTTTTGTAGGTCTTTACATGCTCTAGAAACCTTTACCCATCACTGCAATTGTTACACCTTACTACCCATGACTGTGGCTACAAAAATTGCTTGGAAATCTCTATATTTTTTGGTAAACCTGCAACCAATCATTGAATTTCTTGTTTTCCCTACACATTTCAATACATATAAACATAAAACATCTAAGACCAACCTACTCCACTGACCTACATTACCTAATTCGGTGGAGTAGCCATAAATTAGTATTTAGACTCTCAAACCCTATTATGAGGGTTTACAGATTGAGATACTAAATGGTTACTCAATAAAATGCTAGACTCAATTGAATTCCTCCAAGAGAAGTTTGAATGAAGGCTAATTCCCTATATTATCAAGGACTAGGAGGACCTAATGTTGGAATTACTGTGCAAGCCTAATAATCTGGTAATCAACATAAATAAAATTTTGAAACTCAAGAATAGGGATTAAAAACTCCTCAAGAATACAATGATAAACACTTGCTCACCTTTACAATGCTTAAATAGATGTTTCCAATCCCTTAAATTATTTTCATCTTCTTTCATAGAATGCAACTACCTAAAACTACCTCTTGACCTTTCAACCTCCTTGATTTTGTGCATTTTTTCTTATTTTTTTTCCTTTTTACATTTTACTAACTTTACAATTCTTTCAAAGTTTGGTTTTCTCCTCATTTTGACCACCTAATGACCTATTTGACACTTCAAATACATTTATCATGACTTTACAAGACCTTGATTACATGCTTTCACATTGGAAATTCAAATTTTCAATTTTTTTCCTTTTTGAGGATAAGGTGCTCTTGCACCAATTAAACCATAAACTAGACTCATCAATTTCTTTGAATCCCAAGAAGTGTGCTTTTGGAGTAAAAGAAGGTAAGTTTTTGGGGCATATTGTTTCAAAATATTGGGTTAGAATTGATCCTGAATGAGTAGCATCTATATATAAAATTGTACAACCTCAAAATGTGAAAGAAATTCAATTGTTTTCAGACAAATTAACTTTGTAAGAAGGTTTGTTACCAATTTTGCTGAAATTGTCCAACCCATATCCAAAATGTTGAAGAAAGGAGAAAAGGTATCTTGGAAAAAAGAACCTACTAAGGCCTTCGAGGCCATAAAAAATGCAATCAAAGAGGCGCATGTCCTTATATCTCCTAATTATACCAAACCATTTCAACTTTTCACCTTTGCTTCATTTCACACAGTGGTAGGGGTGTTGTTACAAAATAATAACAAGGTGTTTGAATAGTTGATTGCTTTCTTTAGCAAGTCTTTTCAGGCTACTGAGCTCAAGTACAATTCCACAGAGAAGCAAGCTTATTCCTTGGTAAAGACTGTGAAGAATTTTAGATCCCACTTGATTGGGGCAATTGTTGTAGCTTATGTGCCTAGCATAGTAGTTAAGGACATTTTCATTTAGCAGGAGACCATAGGCCAGAGATGAAGGTGGATTAATAGGATCCAAGAGTTCAAAATCGACCTCCAAATCACAAAGTTGGTGAGGGGTTAGTGTTTGGAAAAATTGATGGTTGAGACCAACTTGGGGGAAAATCAAATTAATCAAGTTGAATATGAGAATATTGCCCCCATATGTGATATACAAACTTGTGGATGGTATCGAAGGATTGTAGAGTACTTGTAGACAATGCAATTCCCTGATGGCATGACAAATAGTAAGAAGAGAACTTTAAAACTACAGGAAATTAAGTATGTTATCATTGATGGTGAACTCTGGTGAAGAAGCCCTTAGGGTGTCCTTTTTAGATGTGTGGATGGCAACCAAGCAGAAGACCTTTTGGTTGAGATGCAAAAAGGAGCTTGTGGAGCCCATTACATTGCCAAGACAATTGCTCATAACTTTTTAAGGGAAATATTTTGGTGGCCTACAGTATTCAAGGATTCCCGTAGATTTGTGAAGAGATGTGATGCCTTTCAAAGGTTTACTCAGAAAATAAAGTTCTCAGGAAACCTACCACTCAGGCCAGTATCAACCTAAGCTCCATTCTGACAAAGGGGTATTGAATTTATTGGAGAAATTTTTGTAAAGTCTAGTGGGGGATATGCTTGGATTCTGGTTGCAATCGATTATTTCACCCGGTGGGTTGTGGATTCTGGCTACAACTGATTTTGGATATTGGTTTGTTTTAGGTTTGAGGAATTTATGGATTTTTGCAACCATCATGGCATTAATCTATCATATTCATCCCCATACCATCCCCAAGGGAATGGGAAAGCTGAGTCCAACAACAACAACCTTATGAAGATTATCAAATGGGTGATTGACAAGAATAAGAAGGATTGGGAATAAAAGTTGCAACTAGCATTGTGGGCTGATAGGACTATAGTAAAGGTCATTGGGAAGTCCCCTTTTAACTTGGTGTATGGAGTGGAAGCCAAAATACCACACAATAATTTGTTGAAAATTTAGAGATTTGTCTAGGAGAATGATACTGATATTTGTGATGAGATGCAACATTGAATGGATGAGTTAATTGAACTTGGAAAAACTAGAAGAGAAGCTCATAAAAGAAACGAGAAGCTACAGTTGCAAGTCAAACACTTTATGACAAAAAGGCCATTCAAAGGAAATTTGAAGTAGGGTGTATGGTTTTGATGTGGAATGCGAGATTGTAAGAGAAAGAAAAGCATGGGAAGTTTGATCCCCTATGGCTTGGGACTTATCTAATTTCAGACACACATGGGAAATATTCATATTTCCTACAATCACTAACAGTTGAATTTCTGAAATTTCTAGTACATGGACAGTTCCTGAAACCCTATTTCTCCTAAAAATAGGTTATATTTGCATGTACATTATATAGTCCTATAAATGTTGTACATAGATTTGGCTTGTTTTTTTTCTGATGTGTCTACTTGCTTTGTTCAAGAAAGCTCCTAGTCTTTTTTGAGCTCCTTTGTGTTGGTATGCTTCACCAAGAGATTTGTTTCTCACCATAGCTGCCAAGGGTATGCATCCCTGAGCATGAGCCACTGATGGAGCTCCTAAAATTTTTGGGATTTTGAGCTCATTCTTTACTTAGCAATGGCATGTCACATGTATGTCCACTTGTAAGGTCTATGGTTTTAGCTCTTCATCATTGCTTTCATGATCTTTGTGTTTTAAGCCTTTAGCATTTTAATTTTGGGTTGAATTACTCTACCTGATTGCCTATCATTCAAGTTATATCTTAGGCTATCACGAACATCCTTTTATCAACCCCTTTCACTTAGGTGTGTCGGTCACCTAGTTCTGCATCGTTTTAAATAATTCCTAAGTCGGTTTGAAAATCTTATAAAATAGCTTTTAAAAAATATCCACCTTGAGGGTCAACACCCATCAGCCTAGGGTTGGCCCCATTTTAAGAACTAACCTTGTTGGCATGTGCAGGAATTACCATCCATCCAATCTAAAGACAAGATCTTGATCATCTATCACACACCACATAGGAGTTGAAGACTGCTTGCTGGAAGATGTGTGTGGTCGCGATTATGCAACACGTGTCCTCACTATGGTGGGGTCCAATCTATTTGCATTGTGTCTAATTTCCAGTACTTCCATGATCGACGGTTCACAAGCAATAGTAAGGAAAAATATTAGTCGTCTATCATACACCTTACAACATTAATATAATGCTCATTGGGAGACATGCTAGGTCTGCAAAAGGATGACACATGTACTACTCCATCTGATGGAAAAAAGAAGTGGAGCCCACAGACAAGAGATGATGGGGTTTCAGTCAACACTCTCCTATTGACTGACGAGTTGGAAAAGTATCACGAAGTAAATTCAAATTGTGTTGACTCAATCTGAGTCACTCATGATGCCATCTCAGAATGAAATCAATGGTTGCTATTTAAAATTAAGCACGTTGGAATTTGAGTTGTTTCTCTTTGTGCGAGCGAGCAGTAATGGTTGAAAGGACACAAGAAATTATTGAAATTGGGTCATGAAATACATAAAAAAATGATTTCTTCACATTATTGAAGGCTATGAATTGGTGTTGAGCAACCTAAAAGTTGATCAAAGTGTTTGAGTTGGAGCATGTAGAAGTTAGGGTTCCTGAAAATGTAAAAATCTGTGAGTACAATTAAAATTGAATTATGTGCTTTATTGGAAATATCATGAGTTAGGGCTGATTGAAATTGTTTTCTTCCAATTGCTTTAACTTGCATGCTTTAATTTCTTTGTTGCATTAAAAGTTGTGTATAAAATTGTTCCCCTCATCTGAATTTTTCCAAGTTCATGTCTTGTATTTGTACCCTAAGATTCTTGGTAAGCGAATAAGTTTTTGATCTTTTTTCTATTTCAACCCTATCCCATTGCAAACCCACCTAAATATCCATGGTCCCCAAAGTACAAAAGCCTCAATCTAAAATCCTAGCTAGGTTTCTCTCTAATGATATCATCAACTAGTTGAAACCTTCAACTAAAAAGAAGAGTAATGAGCAAGGATGTACAGTGGTCCTAGAGTTTATGAGGGGTTACAGGATAGGCAGGCTTGGATCCGAGATGCCAAATTTCCTTTATACTAGTTGGAAAATGTTTAGAAATTGGTTTGGGAATAGGAATTGTGAAATCCCATTTTCCATACCTGGAAATATGACATGGGGAAGTTGGTGGTCCCAAATGTATATGTGGATGTGGATTTACTCAAAGATATCACAGTCATATATGATCTTGTGTCTAGAATTGTAAGGGATTGTAATGGTATTGAAGTTGTTAGGATTACTAGGGAGGAGATTGTAGAAATTTTCAAATTGCAAGAATGGAGCCAGGATATGATTCCCATTCACCTGGAGACTTTCAAAAAGGAATATGAGAAAATCAACGTTTTGTTTCGAACTTCATTGTTGCCTATGCACTATGCTTCTACTGGAATTGGGAAGAATAGGAAGAAAATTAGGATTGGAAAAGATGAGAAAGAACCTTTCCCTCTCAATTATTTTACCCATTACTTTAAGAGAACTATTTTTTCTTTCTATCATATTATTGGCTTTGATGCACCTGAGACAATACCCATTGAATATCTATACATGGATAGCCATATTTAGTATGCAACTTTTAATATGGTTTATGATTATTCCACTTACCTAGCAGAGAACATGCATAAGTGCCTAGTTGACCTGAAGGAAAGAAAAAATTGGGTAAAATTCTGGTGGTTTTCTCTTTTAATGCATATGATTTTGTATAAGCAAGAGAAGTATTTTGGTGAAAATATGTCCTTAAAGAAGGCAGAGGGTGATGTTGAGTTACCTATCCAATGTTCGACCCAAATTCTAGATATGGATGACCAGAAGTATGACTATGTGATCTACTATAATGTCTTTGCATCTAAGATTAGGAGAATGTTGTTCCTCGATCTAACAAGGATCCCAAAAGAGATTCATTACTTTTGAAGACCTATGGAGAGGAGGCTTGAAATGAATATAACCCATAATTGGGGAAACATCATTGTATAGCCATATAGAACTATATTCAGAGTATATGTGACTTCTGCTTATCCTTTTGTGCTACCAAGGGATGTACCCCTTAGGATGGGATTCATAGAAGTCATGAGACAGTTGGCCAGAACCCAGGAGTGCCATTTTCCATAAAGTAAGAAGATAGGTTCATTCTTACATGAGTACATTGTATTTGTAGATTTTGTGTTGATAAAAGGTAAATGGAACCCATTGATGGAGATCCTCAAACCTAAAAAATTAGCATCAACTCACCCTAGAAACCATGACCCAGAAAGATTCATCCACGAAGTAAAAGCAAAGAATTCATTGGGGATATTTGTTCATAACATCTACTACCCCGAGGATGTTATCAGAAGGATTCTTGATTTACAGTTGTAGGATGAAAGAAAAGAAATGTAACTTACTTATGAGAAGATGGTGACTAATATTCCAAAGTCAGATTTGACTTATTATCCTCTGCCCAACAGTGAAGGAGGATGGAACAAGGTGAAGTATGTATTGGAAAACTTTGAAAATGTTGTTGGTTTGTTGAGAAGAGAAGAGATTGTTAAAGGTAAGGGAAAAGCCTTGGTAATAGAATAATGACCATTTGTGCCATTGGAGGAAAGATCTTCCTACTAGCCACCAAAGAATTTCATGGTGTATACTAGGAAGAAGGAGATAATTAAGGAGAATGCATAACTAGCCCCTATTGTATTAAAGGATTCAAGGCTAGCTTCTCCATCTGGACCAGCTTCATTGCCTCCAAAGTGATCTTCTCTTGTTATAATTAATGTTGAATCCCCTCCAAGAAGTCCTCCTTCCTCATAAAAACCACCAAATAAGAAACAAAGGGTTGAAACAAGCAAGGAATTTGATTACCCTGACAGTGATGTAGATGATATTGTAATAAAGTCTGAAGATATCTAGAAAAGGATGCCTTCTCCTCCGAGAGAAGTTGCATCAAGCTCTAGGAAAAATATCTTGAGATTGGGAAAAGCCTAATTAAGTGGTGTAAGCAATATTGATGACATGAGGAAGGAAGCTTGCAAAGAGTTGATGGAGGATGACTCATTTATAGAAACACCAACTTTTAGGGATTTTATATGGAGAGAAAAGGTTGGAGAGTATGCAGAGAGGAATTTTGTTGAAATAAGTATACATCTAGAGTTTCTTGAAGATGTTGTTCAAGAAAATGTGGGACAAGAGATGTGAAAATAGTTTAAGGGTATTACACCTGAGGAAGGAAGATAACTTGTATGAAAAATTGGTTTATTATCATTACCTAAATGGGATATTGTTGATGCAGTGGTATTGGATACAATAAGGAGGGATAATAAGAAAATATTTGAAACTAAAGATGAAGCCAAGTTGGCACTTCAGGGATCTGTATTCAACAATGAATGGGATGCTCTAGCGATATGGTCAACATCTCTCCGTTCAAGGAAAGGAAAAGTTGTAGAGGTATCAAACTTTAGTAGCAGCCTGATTGTAAAAAGAGTCGTAGATACTCCAACATTAGAAGTTGTTGATATGACCATAAATGCTACTAGGTTTACAAAATAAATGGTTGAGCATCTCATGAGTGATAGGGATACATTCAGAAGAAAATACCATGATATTCTAGATGAATATGACAAGAGTCACCAAAGGATAGCTGAACTTGAAACAAAGCGAGAGTTTTGGAAACAACAAGTGGAGATATTAAAGTCTCAAGGGAAAGCTAGCTCAAGTCGTACTACTCCCACTTCTACTATAACTCAACCTCAGTCTCATCCACCTAAATAATCCTTGTCAATTATTCCTTACAACATGTGTCAGTAGCCTATTGCGGTTGAGAAGCCGAGTACATCAGAGGAAACTCCATCAGATGAACCCACAAAAGAAAAATTCCATTAGCAAGTTGAGGAGTATAAGAAATTGCTTGAAAAAATGCAGATCATGATGAATAAGAACAATTCAAAGATTGTTCACACTCTCTTGAGGCACCTCAATAGGAAAATTCAAGGTAAGTTGAATAGTGTCCATGCTAATTACTCTTTGATTTTGAAAGCAGTGGAGATGTCTTGGAGAGATGGAGAATTGGGTACCCCACTCTTAGACAGGTGGATTCCTAGAGTTAGTGATCTAAAGTTGATGGTGTTAAATTTTAATGATTAGATTGAATGCACAAAAATTAATTCAAAATTTCAACACAAAGACACAATAGATACCCTGGGAAAACCCTCCTCCTGAGGGAGAAAAAAAACCCAGCAACAAATATCTCGTTATTATATATCAATAATGGCAACAAGTCTCTTTACAATGAGGCCAATATCAAGGCTGATATGCAACACCTTCACAAGGTGCAATGATAACAAGTAATCAACACTTCCTTGTAACTCAGATCTACCCTTAAGAAATTCGCTATCTGCTCTTGATAATTTGCAGTTTGCACTTAATTGATCTACCCTTGAAGAATTTGCACTTGGAAGAGAAGAAATGCTCAAACTTGCTTGATGATGGAATGAGGAAGAATGAACTTCTATATATACATTTTGCAAGAGAGGTTGCACCTCTTCAAGGAGAAGGTCGGCCACCAAAATAAAAATATAATTACAAATAAAAATTGGGTCGGCCACCAAGGAGATTACAAATAATAATAAATATGATTAAAAAGGAGGTCGACCATCTTAGAGATATGTTGCCATTAAATAATAAAAAATAAATAAGTATGAAGATTGAAGCTACAATAAAATTAGCACTCCCTCTTAGCTAGGGAGGAATACTTCTTGCTACAGAAGACACATCACCTCATCGTGATTTCTACCACAATGGCTACAACCATATGTGGAAAAGAAATGATATCACCTGATTGTGATATCAGATATCACCTCATTGTGATATCAGATATCACCTCATCGTGATTTCAACCATCATGGCTACTCCCATAGATGGTATGTACAAGTTCCCATCACTCAACGTGATGTTGTCACCTCATCATGATGTTCACCATGGCTCCGCCAGAGGGTGAAACACAAGTACAAGAAAAAATCATCATGGACTCTCTCACGTGATGTTGTCATGGAGTCACACACATGAAGTCCACCATGGCTCTCCCAGAGGGTGGAATCAATGGATTTCACCTCAAACTTCTCTCATAGGGAAGAACTCATTAATCAAGGGATTTCACCTTGAACTTCTCTCACAAAGAAGAACTCATTAATCAAGGGATTTCACCTCGAACTTCTCTCACAAAGAACTCATTAATCAAGGGATTTCACCTCAAACTTCTCTCATAGAGAAGAAATCATTAATGAGGATCACTAATACTGAGACTCCTCAGTTAAGGATGTATTCTCCACCATACCAAGCTTATCTCAAAATTACACAAACTTTATCCTAGAGAGAGGCTTGGTGAGAATATCAGTCATCTGCTCATCAGTGCTGATATACCTCAATTGAAATGCTTTCCTCAATAACATGTTTAGTTTTGTCATGAAACACTCTATTGACAGAAGGCTCCACATAGCTTAATTAACAAAAAGAATGACAGTCGGCTCCAATGATTGTCCAACCAATCCTATAAGGAGCTTCTGCAGCCACACTACTTCTCAAACTGCCACACATGTTGCAATGTACATGACCTCTGCGGTACTTAGTTCCCCTAAAGACTGCTTCCTGCTACCTCAGGAGATCATCGCAAACCCAAAATCGAAATAACATCCATAGGTGCTCTTCTAATCAACAACACAACCTGCCAAAACAGAATCTGTATAACCATGCAACTCCAAGATCACACTTGAAGAATATCTCAATGCATATCCAACTATCCCATGCAAGTATCTCAGCACATGTTTCGCTGCAACAAGATGTACCTGCCTCGATTCACACATGCACTGAATAAGTTATCTTAATGCATAACAGATTTTAGGTCTAGTGTTAACTAGATACATCAAGGATCTAATCAACTGTCTACACATTGTGGGATCCATCGGGTCTGAACTAGCTCCAGCCTCCTTCAACTTGTGCAAGTTGGCTTCCATATATGTAGACATGGATTTGCAATCCATCATACCAAATCTCTTCAAAAATATCAATAGTAGGCTCCCTCTAAATCTTTAAGTACTTGCATCAACCTTCTTCCAAGATTTCCTACAACACTTGCCTTAGATAATTTTTTTCTAGTGCACACCTCTGGTACTATAGAAAGTTCATGATTGTTCTCCTCGACTTCATCCCAGATCACACTATTCTGAATAGGTTTGTGGAACTACGAATGTCAAATCCAGATGACTATCTTGAGCAATTATTATCTCAGCAGTTGAAGGGATCCTCTAAGGATTTAGCACTTAGCCTTGCAATACAGTAATCTTCACTTCTTCTCAATGAGTTACAAAACTCCCTTTTGATCCCTACTTCAGAGATTGCAAAGAAGACTTCAAAAGTGAACTCCCTCTACCCGCCAAATCAGTCCCATGGCTGCAAGTTGTGACTTCATGCTTGATCATTTCTTTTGTTGGCATGACTTCCTCACAAGATGCCTCAAGCTTTTATCACTAAGTAATCTCTTATCACCTTCTTGCTCCTAGGTCTGTCCTAGAAGCATATTAGAGAGAGATTACCACTAGTTTATAACTATCCAAAGAAATATCAAGGCTAGAATCATACAAGGTTTACTATTTCAAGTTATAGCATGAATTTATAATAATTTATGAACAATATTAAAACATAAATAAATTAATTAATCTATAAGAGAAATATATCAAGGGATCATAATGAAGGGATAAAGAAACTTATCTTTATTGAATTATGATATAACTCTTTCTTCCATCTTTTGCTCCTCTCGAGAGTGCTAATCTCAGTGCAAGAAAAGATAATCTACACAACACACATTATGCAGCCAACATATTCAATATAGGACCAAACTTCTCAAGGCACCATTGCAGTCCATGCACATAGAGAATGGTATTGATGTGACCATCCAATCACAATGAATTTTCATTTCTCTTTTCATCTCAAAGTCACACTCAAAGATCTTCACAATGAAATGCAATGAATAATTGACATATCCAAGGGATCTTATGCCAGTGATCCCTTTTATCAATCACACATGATTCAAGTAAACAAAGTTAGACCTACAAAACTTAGCAAACTAAAAACTTCAGCCCAAAAGAAAAAAAATGATTGCAAGAGTACAAACAAAAATACTTATCTCTTTCTGTTGGTACACCACAAAAAATTGTTTCTCCTCTCAAAAGATCATCTTAACTTAGAATTTGTAGTGATGGAAGATTAAATTTGAATATGGTATTTGACCATTCAAATTTATCGATGCACTCTAGCTGTGACCCACCTAGGATTGCAATACAAGTGTAACAAGCTCTATGATGTACCTTGATGATGCAAACATCTATAGCTCAGTAAATTGTTGTTCAATAGATGTCTTTGGAATTTTATTTTTGATTCTTCCCAGGCTATGATGGACTTCCATGCAATCTTGCTGTCTGATAGAAAAAATAATTTATTGAATCCACAAATAAATCAAAAACTTGACTTCTTTTGTGAATACGAATTCTTTAGATACCCGACCTTGTTGTCTACAAAGTTGGTGAAAGACTTTAAATTCTAGGATCACATTTGTCAACTTTGACATGGCTTGAGATATTATAGAATGTAATTTATGCTGACAATGACAACACAACTTCCAAGAAGAGGTCAAAGCATTATCTCCAACACTCTTGATAGATATGTGGCTCCTTGACTCAACAACTTCACTATACATGTCCCGATAAACTTCGCCCTTTCAGGCACTAAGTAATCTTAGACAGATCACAAAATTTAAGAGGCAACAAAAGAATTCAATCAACTTGAATATCCATGACTCCACACATTAACACAGGATCATGACTCATATTCTCGAGTTGTTCCAAATAAAAGGGGGTGAACGGTGCAAGCTGATGTTTTTTGGTAGCTTCTAATATGAACTCAGCCAATTCTAAAGATTCTCAATCCCGTCTTCATCACAGAGTGACTCCCGAATGTCCTCTCAACAACCCATGGAATATATGATTGTAGCTAATACAAGGCTATGTATGACTTCGATTAAATACTTTCACCTAAGATGCAATAACCATTATTATCCATACGCTATGATGAATAAAACACAATTTCTTCAGACTGTATACAACATGACTTAATCTCCACCAATATCAAACTACAGATTTGCATCACCAACGCAATGTAGTCTTGCCAAGTATTTAATGCCTTTATGGTATTTTCCATGAGAATGTAGAATTGTCTCGAGTCCTGTAAGTTTTCCTAGATTCGCAAGAGCTCTTGATACTTAATTTTCTTCTTCAAGTATCGATACCTCATTGCTTCATTTATTTTGACATAGATTTCTTCCATATCTAATCAGATCTTTTCTAAGACTCACTCTGATACCACGTTAAATTTTAATGATCAGATTGAATGCAATGAAATTAATTCAAAATTTCAACACAAAGACATAACAGATGCCCTAGGAAAACCCTCCTCTTGAGGGAGAAAAAAAACCCAACAACAAATATCTGTTTATTATATATCAATAATGGCAACAAGTCTCTTTACAATGAGGCCAATCTCAAGGCCAATATGCAACACCTTCATAAGATGCAATGATAACAAGTAATCAACACATCCTTGTAACTCAGATCTACCCTTAAGAAATTCACTATCTACTCTTGATAATTCGTAGTTTGCACTTGATTGATCTGCCCTTGAAGAATTCACACTTGGAAGAGAAGAAATGCTCGAACTTGCTTGATGATGGAATGAGGAAGAATGAACTTCTATATATACATTTTGCAAGAGAGGTCGCACCTCTTCAAGGAAAAGGTTGGCCACCAAAAGAAAATAATAATTACAAATAAAAGTTGGGTCGGCCACCAAGGAGATTACAAATAATAATAAATATGATTACAAAGGAGGTTGGCCATCTAAGAGATATGTTGCCATTAAATAATCACAAATAAATAAGGAAGTATGAATCCCAAAGCTGCAATAACCTTAACAGATGGTAGCTAGGGCGAAGCAATGAGAAGATGAACATCCAATGGTGTTCTCTACTTACAAGTTTGTCAGCGATGTTAAGTAACAACCATCCCATGGGTATGCTGCCCCATTGGTGTAGAAGATAAAAGAGTTAAGGATCAAGTACGAACAACCAAAATTGACATTACTCCTTGACATCTTGTAGGCCTAGGATGAAGTGAAACCTTTGCAAATGTGAAAGAATCAGATGGATGCTACAATTGTTACTCAAACATAATTAATTTGTTGGAATGTTAAATTGACATATTTAAAGATACTTTGAGGAAGTTATCTTTCATTATTAGTTTTCTCGAAGAATTTGACAAGGAAGCTAATTCGGTGATGAAAAAGTACGATCCTTACAGAAAGAAAATGGATGAAATTATTTAGTTCAATTGGCCATCTAAAGAGGAGTATGGAAAATGAAGAAGGATATTTCTAACTAGGTTAGATTAAAAAATTTAGAATGGAACACATATGATTGGTCAAGTATTGTACAGGCCTAGGCTTGGAGGTTACAATGTGTAAAGTATGTGTTTCCTTATTAAAGTGCCACTGGTAAGTATTGATTATTGATGTGGATGCTAACTAGAAGTTTTTTCTACTTTTCCTATCTTTGGTATTTTGTCATCTTTCCAAGTAGGATGGACGTGCTATAATAACTTAAAAGATATTCTTTTCAACATGTGCTTTTTGGAAGGAGGTTTTGATTCTTACAACAAATGAAAATAATTTTTTTCTCATATGTATTCCCTCCAATTAGAAATGTAAATATAACTATAAAGGGAATATTGTCTTATAGTGGTCCAATTAGAATGTGGCATTTGTACTATTGACCCAAACCTTCTTTTTCTCTCTTCTTTCCATAAAAGTTAATTCAAAGCCATTAGTACAAGACTTTTGTTAAATTTTTCAGTCAAATTATGTAATTGAAGAACACAAAGTGAATATGTTAGAATGATAATTGCACATTTTCTAAGTCTGTAGTCTCTACAATTTTAATCTTTACTAAAGTTATTAATGGAAATGTTGATCAAAAATCATTTCATTAATTGAAATCATTGTTAAGCTTTGATATACACTTTGATTTTAGCTTTGGTTCAAAGAATCAGTTAAAATGCTTAGATCTAATTGTAAATTCATGTGCAGAATAATTGTATTTGATAAGTAGTCTTAGGATTTGATTATAAATGGGTGAATTGCAAAGTAATTTCACTAAGATCATTTGTATTTAGGATTAAATGTACCTTGCATTTCAATTTACGTTGACTCCTAGCCCATAGATAATGGCACTGATCATAGTTATTATAAGCACCCTTTAGGATTCCATCTACTCAACTTGAGAACATCAATTTAAATAACTTTACAATCAATCTTTTCTTTGTTGTGGTTGGTGTTGTTTGTATTCTTGATTATAGATTTGTAAGATTTTCATGGAAATTCCAATTTCTTGAAGGATTTCATCTTAGTAACCTTTCATGAGAATATATCTGCTTATCTATGCATTGTATACGTCAATGGTTTAGAAAAAATGTATATTTTACATTGTGGAAGTACCCTCCCAAGTTTTACAGAGCCCGAAGTGTAGGAGATAAAGCAATTGATGCTACATCTCATTTGTTGGACACTTATCTTGTATGCATTCAAGAATTGAGTTTGGAAAAATCATAGGTATCTTGTGAGATCTGATTGGTTCATTGAAAACAACCAACAAAATAGAGACTCTACTCGGGACATACACTTTACAATTATTAGTTCTCCAGAATGCCTTATCATAGATCACTATGTTATATGGTGGTATTTACTTATAGAGTCGGTCAAATTAAAGTGTCTGATAAGTTTGCCTCAAATATTTATCATGTATTTCACCAAAGTTCTTGATAAGTTTCCCGCCTATTTTGTCTTCAAAGCTTTTGTTCAAAATTCATGCAAATGTGCATCGTATGTGTCAAAGTTTGTCTCAGTTTCTAAGGATCTATTGAAATTTACATAAAGCATAACAAAATTGCTACTAATTGGTCCCAAGGAGATTGGGTGGTGACTTTTAAGTCTCTGTGCTAGTGTGAGCCAGTGTTTAAGGATATCAAAGAAGTAAAGAAGAAAATTATAAAGAAATCAAAGAAGGTGATAGACGTGAAGAAGATCCAAGTACAGATGAGAGGAATGTAAGGCCACATGAAGAAGTATCTAGAGTAGAAGTTGGAGGGTGAATTTCCTAGGAACAAGAATACATGTGGGAAATGGATAAAAGTAAAGGACACTAAAAACTATAAGTCTGCTCCTCTTTTGGTCCCTAAACATGATATTCATCTTCTAGTTCCAGTTCAGAATGTGAAAGGAATCTACTAGATTTTAGTGATAACACTTCTAATGAGAGGGGAGAAGTTTTTATGAAGTCTGTTGTAAATGAGCACTCCTCAAACCTAGGCATTCAAGCCATGAAAAGGAGAGATAAATATAGATTAGAAAGGGGTAGAATATAAAATGACAATGCTAGCGCTAGACGCACTAGAGCTAAAGGACATTTAACCCTGAATTCTCATTCTTATTCCCCTATTCTTCCCAACTTGCTAAATAGAGATGAATATTCCCATAATACTATTCCCCATCAAGCTAAGACTCTAGAAGCATCTGATGGAGATTCTACTTTTCCAGAGGAAGAAGAAGTTCTAAATGATATGCAACTGCTCAATGCAACAACCTCCTGATGCCAAGAGAATAGAAAGAAGAGGGATGTGGAAAAGAAGAAAAGAATAAGGGATGTCATGATGCAGAGGGATATGTTAAGAAGGAAGGTTGAGGAGATAAAGGAACTAGATAGATTAGCAGCCAAATCTGACCAAAAATCTGATCCAGTTGTGCAAGAGATTGTAGGAAAAATTCCTATAGTTTCCTCAGCTGATAATACTATTGAAAAGACTTCTATCCCAGTTACTCATCCTCCCAAAAATACAAACCGTGAGTCCCATAATGCTGATAAAGGAAAACAACCCATGGGTGAGAAAAAAATTAAATAAAGGAGTAAAAATTAATGATGGAGGTCCTTCCAAGAAAGATACACTGTAAGGTGATTCTATTTCATTGCTAGAAAAATTAATGAAAGAAAATGAAGAGTTGGATATGAAGATGAAGGAGATGGAGTTACTTGTAAATAAAGAAATGAAGAGGAAACTTGGTTTCTTGAAGTCCACACTAAAGGGACCTATCCTTGAGACCCAAAGCCCTCAAGCCCACACATCATCCTCAAGTCCACATATAAATGAAAATTCATCATCTACTGGAAACCCTTCTAGCTATTCCTCACATCCTGAGGATAAAGCCAGGATGGACATGATTCCCAACATAGAAGTCCTAAAAACAATAATGATGGAAGAAGGGATCATGACACCCAATATGAGGAAGAAGGACCTTCTCAGAGGATATTCCTACACACTAATAGGTACAAGAAGCTATGTTTTGAAAATCCTAGGATACCCAAATCCAGTGCCAAATAATGCCAGGAAACATGTACCCAAATTTACTGGCAATAGTGCCCTAAGTGGTGAAGACAACTTAAAGGCTTTTCAAAGTTTTATAGAAGACTTTGAGTTGTTGGATGAAGATGTGTCTATGAAATACTTTATGCAATCTCTAATGGAGGATGCACAAGATTGGTATAGGATATTGCCAGATGCAAGCATAGATTCTAAGGATTCATTCTTTCAAGTCTTCAGAGAACAATATGGAGACCAAAACGATCCACAATTTAGGTTGAATGACTTTAATAATATCACAAAAGGGCATAATGAGATGGCTATTGAGTTTAATGTAAGGTTCCAGAAGGAAATGTATAAAGTTCCTAAATTCTTGAGGCCTAATGAAAGGGCATGTCTGGTTGTATATTGCAATGCATATGACTCCAAGATGTGTTATCTCCTTAGAGATAAGAATCCATAGTTCCTAAGGGATGCTTATAAAATCAAAATTAAAATTGAAAATAATCAAAGGGCATAACGTAAAATGGGAAGAATGGATGACCCTAAGTCTTTAAAAAAAAAAAATCTTAGAATGAGAAGGCAGTTAAAAATGTAGTCCTTTATGAAAAAATAGATCAGATTCTCAGTTTGGTACAAAAGGAAGCCAAGAATGATAAGTTGCAGTTTCAAAGGAATAAAATGCCTCCCAGATTGTAGGATTATCCCTATCATACAAACTGGCATAATGGGAAGCTAGTGAATAACAATCAGAAGAATACCCAAGGTACACCAGACCCTTTAGAAAAACATTCCACTAATGTTCTCAAAGATTTTCCTTGGTGCTTAGTATGCCAAATGCCCCATTCCTCACAAAAATTTGTTGTGGCAATATCACTAGAAGGATCTCAAGATGATCCAAAAGGGTCTGACCCTTTTACAAATCAGGATGAAATGACAAATGTACTCATGACCAGATTAGACCTTGATTGTGAGGAATAATCAGATGATGTTGATATTCAAAGGCAGGAGGCGAGTTCTTATCACCAACAAGTATTTGTGGATGAAGAAGATGCGAATGACTGTAAGGTTTATACTTTAGAGTCAAATATTTTTTCCTTGAGAAAGCCTATAAATGAGAAGATCGAGAGGTATACAATTGCACTATCCACCAAGGCAAGAAATGCCATTTTTTTAAGGAATAAAACTAGAAGTGGTAATAAAGGTAGCTCTAGTAGCATGTTTGTCAAAGAGAACATTGTAGCAAACAAAGGAACAAAGGAAGAAGACAAGAAGGAATAGACAAAGCCCAAGGAAGCCAAAGAGATGAGAATTTGGGACAAGAAAGGAACAAAAGAAAAAACTAACAGTGAAGCTACTCATCAAGCCGAGAAGACCAAACACATGAAGCTCAGTGCTAAGAAGTTCCAAGGATAGGTTGACAAGGTAATTTCTCAAGAATTCATAATCCTTGAGCTACCAAGTTATTATCCAGTAGATATGTTCTAGGTACTATCTCAAGTTAGAGTTACTGACTCGTTCCTAGAAATGATGAGGATAGATGATAATAATCATAAGACTATAGCTCTCATCAATAGTATTGTGGCTAAGGGAAAGGTTCAAATAATTGATTAACCTAAATCAATTAAAGAAATGGAGAAAAATGTTGAGGCCAAAGCTGTAATAAATGAAAATCCAGAAGTATACCTGGGGACCACCATCATTGTCAATCCAAACCAAGTCAACCCCTTTTATTTGAGTTTGGTCATTGACAGTAAACTGCTCCAAAATTGTATGATAGACTCAGGGGCCTCAAATAATGTAATGCCAGTGAAAATCATGGAAGATATGGGTTTAAAGGTTGACAAAACATATGGAAAATTTTATGCCATGGACTCAAGGGAAGTCCCTATTATAGGGGTAATCAACAGGGTTCCATATAGATTGGTAGCTCTCCCAAAGAAGGAGTTGTTTATGAGTATCATAGTGGTGGACATCCCACTAACTTATGGGATGCTATTGTTAAGGCACTGGAGTGCTTTCCATGGGTGGGAGTATTCAATGTGATCTGTCATTTGCAACCTTTTCAATAGATCAAAAATATGTTAAGATTGCAAGAGAACCAAGGATCCACCACATGATCAAACATACTAGGGATCTTGAAGAGCCAACAATAATCAACTTTGTAGACATTGGCATAGATACCTTTCAAGTGGAAGAGTTGAAGAAAGAAGAAGAAACTAAGCTTGCACCGATTGTTAAAGAGGTCTTGGAAACACCATAGGAAGATGCTCTGCGGACTATGTATTTTGATGGAGCCTATTCAAAGGAAGGCTCAGGTGCAAGAGTTATCCTCATCTCTCCACAAGGTGAGAATTTTAAGTACTCCTTGCTGCAATTTTCATGTACAAATAATGTTGTTGAATACAAGGCTTTATTACTTGGTTTGAAGTTAGCTTCTAAACATGGGATAAAGTTGTTGAAAGTATTGGGGGATTCTAAGGTTTCTCAAGTTAGGTCTAGATTTGTCACTAATGAAAAGAGGTTGAGACAATATAGGAATGAAGTTTGGGATACTATCGAGGCCTTTGATTCCTTTGGTATAGATTGGATAGAGAGAGGACAAAATGTCAAAGTAGATTTATTGGCTAATATTGTTGTTAGGTTGGATGATGTCACCTTTGATGGTGTCTCACAAATAGAAGTACAAACTTGGCTTGTAGTACTCACAAATAGAAGTACAGACTTGGCTTGTAGTACCTGACAACATTTGCAACTGGAAAGTGTTTGAGGATGGAAATGAAATATTGAAGTTCTTGCATTGCATTGACCAGTATGAAAGTCAAGATTGACTTTAGCTCATATGTGGTGGAAGTTGATGGAAAGGAGACATTGTTTGGAAATGAGATAATTCAGTTGAAAACAAATAAGATTCCTAAGGGACTAGTTTCACTAAAGAGGGTCTTTGATGCCAAGATAAATCAAATTCCAAGCAAGCATCTACACATAAAGAGGACCTAGAGGAGATAAATCAGGGAATAGAAAATGCTCCTAAAAAGGTGTATATATGTAAAAAGATGAAACCTTGTGTCAAGAATATGTTAATTGCTCTATTGAGGAAGTATAGGCATGTGTTCGCATAGTCATATGATGACCTAAAAGCATATAGAGAGGACTTTTTTCAACATGAAATCCCTCTGAAACCTAATGCAAAGACTTTTAGGAAAACACAGAGGCCAATTAATCCTACCTTGTAGCCAAATATTCCAAAGGAGCTTACAAAGTTGAGAGATGCTAGTATCATTAAACCCATTAGACATTCATCATGGGTTTCAAACTTGGTTCCTGTCAGAAAAAAAATGGTGATATCAGGCTATGTGTAGATTTTAGAAATCTCAATGTGGCATCTCTAAAGGACAACTATAACATAGGGTGTGAGTTTATCTCAATGATGGATGGATTCTAAGGATATAATCAAGTTATGGTGAGAGAATTCGAACAATATAAAAATTCCTTTACAACACCATGGGGGGCCTATGTATATGTAAGGATGTCATTCGACCTAATTAATGTTGGTAAAAAATTCCAAAGAGCCATGGATGTGGCCTTTGTAGATTTTATTGATCTTTTCCTAGCTATATATCAAGATGATTTCACTTCCCACAATAAGGAGGAAGATCATTGTTCCCATTTAGAGAAAATTTTTATTAGAGCATTGGAGTTTGGGATTTCTTTGAATCCTAAGAAGTGTGCTTTTGGAGTAAAAGAAGGTAAGTTGTTGGGGAATATTGTTTCAAAAGATGGGGTTAGAATTGATCCTGAATGAGTAGTTACTATAGATTAAATTGTACAACCTCGAAATGTGAAAGGAATTCAATCCTTTTTCAGACAAATTAACTTTGTAAGAAGGTTTGTTACCAATTTTGCCAAAATTTTCCAACCCATATCCAAAATTTTGAAGAAAGGAGAAAAGGTATCTTGGACAGAAGAAGCTACTAAGGCCTTCCAAGCCATAAAGGATGTAATCAAAGAGGTGCATGTCCTTAAATCTCCTGATTATACCAAACCATTTCAAATTTTAACCTTTGCTTAATTTCACATAGTGGTAGGGGTGTTTTTACAAAAGAATGACGAGGGATTTGAGCAGTCAATTTCTTTCTTTAGCAAGTCTTTACAGGATATTTATCTCAAGTACGATGCCATGGAGAAGCAAGCTTATGCCTTAGTAAAGGTTGTGCAAAATTTTAGACCCTACTTGATTGGGGAAATTTTTGTAGCTTATGTTCCTAGCGCAATAGTTAAGTACATTTTCACTCAGCAGGAGACCACAAGGTAGAGGTGCAGGTGGATTAATAGGATCTAGGAGTTCAACATCGACATCCAAATCAAAAAGTTAGTGAGGGGTCAGGGTCTAGCCAAATTGATGGCAAAAACCAACTTGGAGATGAATCAAATTAATCAGGTAGAACATGAGAATGTTGCCCCCATATGTGATATTAAAACTTGTGGATGGTACCAAAGGATTGTAGAGTACTTGTAGACCATGCAATGCCCTGATGGCATGCCAAAAAATGAGAAGAGAACTTTAAAACTACAAAAAATTAATTATGTTATCATTGATGGTGAACTCTGGTGGAGAATCCCTAAGGGTGTACTTCTTAGATGTGTGGATGGCGACCAAGTAGAAGACCTTTTGAATGAGATGCAAAAAGGAGCTTTTTGAGGCCATTACATGGCCAAGACAATTGCTCATAAAATATTGATGGTAGGATTTTGGTGGCCTATAGTATTCAAGGATGCCAACAGATTTGTGAAGAGATGTGATGCTTGTCAAAGGTTTACTAGGAAACTAAAGTTTTGACGAAACCTACCACTTAGGCCAGTATCAGCCCAAGCTCCATTTTGACAATGGGGTATTGAATTTATTGGAGAAATTTCTATAAATTTGAGTGGGGGACATGCCTAGATTCTAGTTGCAACCGATTATTTCACCAAGTGGGTTGAAGCCATTCCTACCAGAAAAGCAACCAGTAAAGTTGTCATTGATTTCTTGATGAATAATATCTTGAGTAGGTTTGATGTTACTAAAAGAATTGTTTCTGATAACACCATATGTTTTAGGTTTGAGTAATTTATGGATTTTAGCAACTATAATGGCATTAATGTATCATATTCATCCTCATACCATCCCTAATGGAATGGGAAAGTTGAGTCCAACAACAAAATCCTTATGAAGATTATCAAGCAGGCGATTGACAAGAATAATAAGGCTTGGGACTCAAAGTTGCAAATATCATTGTGGATTGATAGGACTACAATAAATAAGGTCATTAGGTAATCCCATTTTAACTTGGTGTATGGAGTGGAAGCTAAAATACCACTCAATAATCTACTGAAAAATGTACAGATTTGTCTAGCAGTATGACACTGATATTTATGATGAGATGCAACATCAGATGGATGAGTTAATTGAGCTTGATGAAACTAGAAGAGAAGCTCATAAAATAAATAAGAAGTTGTAGCTCTAAGTAAAACACTTGTATGACAGAAAGGCCATTCAAAGGAAATTTGAAGTAGGGTGTATTGTTTTGATGTGGAATGAGAGATTGGTGGACAAAGGAAAGCATGGGAAGTTTGATCCCTTATGGTTTGGGCCTTATTTGATTGTAGACACACATGGGGAAGATTCCTATTTCCTAAAATCACTAACAGGTGAATTTTTGGAACTACTAGTACATGGACAATTCCTGAAACCCTATTTCTCCTAAAAATAGGTTATATTTTTCATGTACATTGTACATTCCTGTAAATTTTTTACATAGGTTTGGCTTGTTTGTTTTATGCTACATCTACTTGCTTTTTCCTAGCAATCTCTTTGTCTTTTTTGAGTTCCTCTATGTTGGTTTGCTTCACCAAGACACCTATTTCTCACCATACCCACCAGGGGTATGTGTCCCCGAGCATGAGCCACTGATGGAGCTCCTAATTTTTTTGGGATTTTGAGCTCATTCTTTTCTTGACAATGGCATGTCACATGTATTTCCACTGGTAAGGTTTAGGTTTTTAGCTCTTCATCCTTGCTTTCATGATCTTCATGTTTTAAGCCTTTGGCATTTTGATTTTGGGTTGACTTACTCTACCAAATTGTTGATCATTCAAGTTATATCTTAGGATATCATGAACATCCTTTTACCAGTCCCTTTCACTTAGTTGTGTTAATCACCTGGTTTTGTATCATTTTAAATAATGCCTAATTTGGGTTGAAAAATCTTTTAATGTCACTTTTACAAAATATCCACCTTGAGGGTCAAAAACCGTCGGCCTAAGGTTGGCCCCATTTTAAGAACTAACCTTGTTGGCATGTGTAGGAAATACCATCTGTCTGATTTGAATACAAGATCCTAACTGTCTATCACACACGGCACATGAGTTGAAGACTGCCTACCAGAAGATGTGTGAGGTCCATGATTATGTGACACATGTCCTTGCTGTGGTGGGGTCTAGTCTATTTGCATATATTTCGATGTCCAGTACTTACATGATCAATGGTTCATGAGCAATAGGAAGTAAAAATATTAGTTGTATATCGCACACCTCACAACATTAATATAATTCTCGTTGGGAGACATGTGAGGTATGCGAAAGGATGACACATGTACTACTCTGTCCGATAGAAAAAGGAAGTGGAGCCCACGAGAAAGAGATTAATAGGTTTCTAGTCAACACTCTCCTATTGGCTGATGAGTTGAAAAATATCATGAAGTAAATTCAAATTGTTTTGACTCAATCTGAGTCACTCATGATGCCATCTTAGAATGAAATTGAGGGATGCTATTTAAAATTGAGCATGGAGGCATTTGAGCCATTTTTCTTTGTGTGAGAGAGTAGTAATGGTTGAACAAACACAAGAATTTATTGAAATTGGGTCATGAAATATGCAAAAAAATGGTTTCTTCACATTATTGTAGGCTATGAAGTGCAACTGAGCAACCTAAAATTCAATCAAAGTGTTTGAGTTGGAGTGTGCACAAGTTAGGGTTCCTAGAAACATAAAAATCCATGAGCTCAATTAAAACTGAATTATGTGCTTTATTTGAAATATCATGAGTTAGGGATGGATTGAAATTGTTTTCTTCCAATTGCTTTAACCTGCATGCTTTAATTGCTTTTTTGCATTAAAATTTGTGTATAAAATTGTTCCCCTGGATCAAATTTGTCCAAGTTTGTGTCTTGTATTTGTACCCTAAGCTGCTTTGTAAGGGAATAATTTTGTGATATTTTTTCTGTTTGAACCCTATCGCATTGTGAACCTACCTGAATATCCATGGCTCCCAAAGAAAACAAGCCTCAATCTAAAACCCTAGCTAGGTTTCTCTCTTATGATATCATTGACTAGTTGAAACCCTCAACTAATAAGAAGAGCCATGGAGCAAGGATGTAAAGTGGTCCTATATTTTATGAGGGGTTATAGGATAGGAAATCTTGGATCTAAGATGAAAAATTTCATTATACTAGTTAGAAAATGTTTAGAAATTGGTTTGGGAATAGAAATTATGAATATCACATTTTCCATACTTAGAGATATGACATGGGGAAGTTGATGGTCCCAAATAAATATGTGGATGTGGATTTACTCAAAGATATCACAACCAGATATGATCATGTGTCTATAATTGTAAGGGATTGTAATGGTACTAAAGTTGTCAAGATTACCAAGGAGGAGATTGCAGAAATTTTCAAACTACATGAATGGAGCTAGGATATGATTCCCATTGACCCAGAGACTTTCAAAAAGGAATATGAGAACATCAAAGTTCTGTTCTGAACTACATTGTTGCCTATGCACTATGCTTCTACTAGAACTGAGAAGAATAGGAAGCAAATTAGGATTGGAAAAGATGAGAAATAACCTTTCCCACTAAATTATTTTACCCATTACTTTAAGAGAACTATTTGTTCTATGTATCAAATTATTGGCTTTGATGCACTCGAGATAATACCCGTTGAATATCTATACATGGTTGGCCATATTCAGTATGCAACTTTTAATGTGGTTTATGATTATGCCACTTACGTAGCAGAGAACATGCATAAGTGCCTGGTTGACCTCAAGAAAGGAAAGAATTGGGTAAAATTATGGTTCTTTTCTCTTTTAATGCATATGATTTTTTATAGGAAAGAGAAGTATTTAGGTGAATATATGTCCTTAAAGAAGGCGAAGGGTGATGTTGAGTTACATGTCCAATGTTGGAACCAAATTCTAGATATGGATGACTATAAGTATGATTATGTGATCTACCATAATTTCTTTGGATCTAAGCTTAGGAGAATGTTGGTTCTCGATCCATCAAGGATCCCAAAAGAGATTCACGACTTTCTAAGACCTATGGAGAGGAGGCCTAAATAGTATATAACCCATAATTGGGGAAAAATCATTTCATATCCATATAGAACTATAGTCAGGGTATATGGGACTTCTTCTTATCCTTTTGTAATAGAAGAAGGACCATCTATGCCACTGGAGGAAAGACCTTCCTACCAGCCACCTAAGAATTTTAGGGTGTATACTAGGAAGAAGGAGATAATCAAGAAGGAGCAGGAAAAACCAACCCCTATTGTATCAAAGGATTCAAGGCCAGCTTCTCCAACTGGACTAGTTTCATTTCCTCCTAAGTGATTTTCTCCTATTAGAATTGATGTTGAATCCCCTCCGAGAAGTCCTCCTTCCTCAAAAAAACCACCAATTAAGAAACAAAGGGTTGAAACAAGCAGGGTAGTTGATTACCCTGATAGTGATGTAGATGATATTGTAATAACCTTTTAATATATGCAACAAAGGATGCCTTCTCCTCACAAAGAAGTTGCATCAAGCTCTGGGACAAGTATCCTAATATTGGGAAAATCCAAATTGATTGGTGTAAGAAATATCGATGACATGAGGAAGGAAGCTTGAAAAGAGTTTATGGAGAATGACTCATTTATTGACACACCAACTTTCAGGGATTTTATATGGAGAGAAAAGGTTAGAGAGTATGTAGAGAGGGTTTTTGTTGAAAGAATTATACATCCAAAGTTTCCTAAAGATGTTGTTCAAGCTAATGTGGGACAAGAGATGAGAAAATAGTTTAAGGATATTACACATGATCAAGGAAGAGAACGTGTACAAAAAAGTGTTGTATTATTATTGCTTGAATGGGATATTGCTGATGCAATGGTATTGGATACAATAAGGAGGGTTAATAAGAAAATATTTGAAACAGAAGATGAAGCCAGGTTGCCACTTCAGGGATTTGCATTCAACAATGAATGGGATGCTCTAGCAATATGGTCAATGTCTCTCAGTTCAAGGAAACCCAAAGTTGCAGAGGTATCAGACTTTAGTGGCAACTTGATTGTAAAAAGAGTTGCAGATAATTCCAACATTAGAAGTCGCTAATATGAGCATAAATGCTACTAGGTTTACAAAAGCAACAGTTGAGTAGGGATAAATTTAGAAGAAAATACCAAGATATTCTAGATGAATATAATAAGAGTCAATAGAGGGTAGCTGAGCTTGAAATAGAGCGAGAAATTTGGAAACAACAAGTGGAGATATTGAAGTCTCAAGGGAAGGATAGTTCAAGCCATACTGGTCCCACTTCTATAACTCAACCTCAATCTCATCCACCAGAACAATCCTTTTCAATTGTGCCTTACAACATGGGTCAACAACCTATTACAATTGAGAAGCTGAGTACATTAGGGAAACTCCATCAGATGAACCCACAAAATAAAAATTACTTTAGAAAGTTGAGGATTATAAGAAATTGCTTGGCGAAATGCAGGTCATGATGAATAAGAACAATTCAAATATTTTTCACACTATCTTGAGGCACCTCAATAGGAAAATTCAAGGTAAGTTGAATAGTTTCCATGCTAATTACTCTTTGATGTTGAAAGCAATTGAGATGTCTCAGAGAGATAAAGAATTGGGTACCCCACTCTTAGACAAGTGAATTCCTAGAGTCAGTGATATAAAGTTGATGGCAGCTAGGGAAAAGCAACGAGAAGACAAACATCCAATGGTGCTCTCTACTTACAATTTTTTTAATGATGTTAAGGAACAACCATCCCATGGGTATGTTTCCCCATTGGTTCAGAAGATAAAAGAGTTAAGGATCAAGTATGATCAGGCATAATTGACATTGGTACCTGACATCTTGCAAGCCCAGGATGAAGTGAAACCTTTGCAAATGTGGAAGAATCAGGCGGATGCTACAATTGTTACTAAGATAGAATTAATCTTCTAGGATGTTAATATTGACATATTGAAAGATTCTTTGGTGAAGTTATCTTTCATTATTAGCTTTCTCAAAGAATTTGACAAGAAAGTTAATTCAGTGATGATAAAGTACACTCCTTATAGAAAGAAAATGGATGAAATTATTGAGTTCAATTGGCCATCTGAAGGAGTATGGAAAATGGAGAAGGATATTTCTAACTAGGTTAGATTAGTGAATTTAGAATGGAACACATATACTTGTTCAAGTATTGTACAGGTCTGGCCTTTAAGGTTACAATGTGTAAAGTATGTGTTTCCTTGTTAAAGTGATATTGGTAAATATTGATTACTAGTGTGGATGTTGATTGGAAGTTTTGTCTACTTTTCCTGTCTTTGGTATTTTGTCATCTTGCCAAGTAGGATGGACGCACTAAAACAACTTAAAGGGTATTCTTTTCGACATGTTCCTTTTGGAAGGCAGTTTTGCTTCTTACAACAAATGAAAATAATCTTTGTCTCATATGTATTCCCTCCAATTAGAAATGTAAATATAATTGTAAAGGAAATATTGTCTTGTAGTGGTCCAATTAGAATGTGACATGTGTACTATTGGCCCGAAGCTTCTTTTGCTCGCTTGTTTCCATAAAAGGGAATTGAAGGCCATTAGTACAGGTCTTTTGTTGAATTTTGGAGTCTAATTATGTAATTGAAGAACACAAAGAAAATATGTTAGGAGTCTTTATCTAATTATTTGAGTCTAGATAGTAAGTTCTGTCAAATGTATGGTTTCTAAACATATAAAAATTATAATTGTACATTTTCCGAGTTTGTAGTCTCTCCAATTTTAATTTGTACTCAAGTTATTAATGAAAATTTTGATCAAAGATCATTTCATTAATTTTCATCATTGTTAAGCTTTGGTATACGCTTTGATTTTAGCTCTGGTTCAAAGAATCAGTTAAAATGCTTAGATCTAATTGTAAATTCATGTCCAGAACAATTGGATTTGATAAGTAGTCTTAGGATTTGATTATAAATGAGTGAATTACAAAGTAATTTCACTAAGATCATTTGTGTTCAAGATTAAATGTACCTTGCATTTCAATTTAAGTCAACTCCCAACCCATAGATAATGGCACTGATCACAGTTATTATAAGCATCCTTTACGATTCTAGTTACCCAACTTGAGAAAATCAATTTAAATAACTTTACAATTAATATTTTATTTGTTGTGGTTGGTGTTGTTTGTATTCTTAGTTTTATATTTGTAAGTCTTTTAATGAAATTCCAATTTCTTGAAGGATTTCATCTTCCTAACCTTTCAAGAGAATATATCTTCTTATCTATGCAATGTATATGTCAATGGTTTAGAAGAATTGTATAATTTACATTGTGGGACTACCCTCCAGAGTTTTGCAAAGCGTGAAGTGTAGGAGATAAAGCAATTAGTGCTACATCTCATTTGTTGGCCACTTATCTTGTAGGTATTTGAGAATTGATTTTGGAAAACTCATAGGTATCTGGTGAGATCTGATTGGTTCGTTGAAAACAACCAACACCCTGTTGTAAAAGCGTTAATGTTTTTTTGGATAAACACCCATTATACCTCTAAAAATCCTGTATAAACAAACATTAGTATATGTCACACATTCAAATCAGGCGCCCATTCACTTTAGAAATTAAAAACCAACATTCAACTTTTAGATAGAAGCTTGACAAAGAAAAAGCAAAGGAAAAATAGTCGAAAGCGGCCTCCGTTAAAGAGCAAAAGCACCAGAAAAAGTCAAAAGAACCTCTGTTTTTGGAAGAAAAAGAACATAAATTAGTCAAAAGCACCCCTGTCAGATGGAAGATGCAAGGGAAAATGTCAAAAGTGCCAAAAAACAGGTAAAGTGCACTGAAACCGTGAAGTCAAGTGTGAAAATTTTTTAGAACCTGTGTGTGAAGATTTTTCTAGAGTGCTTCTAGAACCTACAACTTCAAATGTAGCTCATAAAATTGTTAGTGCTAAGGACTGTGGTCCCATTGGGAATGCTAGAATGTGTAAGGGGAAAATCCAAAAGTATAAATAAGATCAAAACAATGAATAGAAACTAATCTAATCCAAAAAAATAATCAAGATCTATGCCCATTACTCATGAAATGAAGCTTTCTAAGTTATTGAAAAATACCAGTTAAATCCTACGAAATCATAATGAATTAAAAAATAATTTTTTTTTTACCATCCCATGTTGGATTGTGTTCATGAAGATGTTGGGTTGTTTGTATCAATGTGAAGCCTCCATTGTTGCATGTGAGAGCTTTGGAAAATGTGTGTGTGTTGAAGCTTTGTTAATGTCGATTAAGATCGTGGCATTACTTCATTGGATAAATTGTATTGATTCTTCAATCCATTTTTTGTGAGGAAAGAGGTTTGTTATATAGAATTTGTGATTTTGAATGAATGTTATAGATCAAATAGTAGAATATCTTGATTGATGGTCAAAATATGTTGAGAGGATTTAGATGGGCATAATTTGTGTAAATAGATTACATAATTAGTGTGATTGAGGAATAGATTGATCTGTCAAGAATATAGATTGATCAGTTAGGAAATAGATTGATCAATCAGTGGTTCATAATTCACTCAATCAGAAAAAGTGGGTTAGGATAATTAATTAATTATTTTGGAGTTGAACATGCAAATCAAGTTTGACTTTTGCAAACAAAGTTGCATTTTTTTATTTGATTTTTGATGATTTTTTTGAATAGTTTATTTGATTAATCAAATTTGGAGGGAAAGTGACAATTAAATTATTATTTTTTAATAATTTAATCGAATTAGGGGAATAAAGAGAATTAGTGACATCATTAAATAATTGGCGTTATTTAATTAATTAGGAGGAATAAAGTGAAGATTAGGACTTTATTAAATAAAATGAAATTTATTTAATTGGTCAAATTTGATGAAAAAGTGAATTAATTAAATAATGTGGTATTATTCAATTAATAGTAGAAATTAGGGTTTTAAATACTTTTGAAGTGAAATACACTGATATTCGATGATAATGATGTTGATGATGCAGAACTGTCATTTAAAGTGTACAATAAGTGTTTGGTAAATTTTACATGTCTACAATCATATTAAAATCTCATGGAGCAATCTTCTACTAAGAGCATTTTCGAACCAAATTACTAGATCAAAATAACAAAAACATAGTTTTTTTTTCTGAATTGACAAAACTATTAGAAACTAATGTTGGCATCAATGACAACACACTAGAGGGATTCTTCATCACTCCTCCAGCATCTTCATCACCATAGTACTCCTTTCCTTCCTCCTTTAGAGGGGTATCTTCAACATCAGATGGGATGGGAGAATCTGTGATATCTACTACTGGTTCCTTGTCCTTATCCTTCTTAGTAGAAACCTCCTCTAGCTACAAAGGGGTAGCAAGAGTCTCTTCTATTATAGTCCCTCCTCCATGATATTTTGTGGTAATGGGCTTTATATTTTCCTCGGATATTACTCCTAATGCAACCATAAATGTCTTTGTGGATTTTTTGCATCTCCCCAACCAAATCATTGAAAATATGTTTCTACTCTTCTATCACTGGTGCTACCTTCTTCCTCAACCTTTTATACTCCTTCGATGTAGTGGAAGAAGATGGTTCACCTTTCGAATCCTTTCTCTTTTGAGTGGATCTCCCTTGAGGTTGGTTCATGTGTAGATTAGTCCATTTCAATATCCTCTCAATAACAACCTGTGAGATGTTATTTCTGTCACATTCCTCCTTCTCCAACCAATTTATGAGGTCCAAGGTATTCGTTGCTATTTTATCTACATCATAATGAGGATCAATAGTAATTTCATCATCTTACATACCTTTTGGTATATCCTCCTTTACCTTAAAGTCTCTCATCTAAGGGATATATAATCTTTCATACCTTCTCTTTCTCATCTCAAATTCATCTTGAAGAGTGGCCTAAAATTCCTCAATGTGAGGCTCATCATGAGGAAACAAGGATGTGTATAATCCATTCATTTTTCTTTTTGGGTCAAAATTATTCCTTGCTACATATAACTTCAAGTTAAGAGCCTAGAATTCCTCCATAGTTGTCTTATCTACCATTGTCATTGAACAAGAGTAAAATCCCAGCTCGAAAGGGAACATGAGACAACATGCCTTATGCTTGCTTGTAAAATTTTCATTTACTTCCACCATCTAGCAGGAGAATTCTATTAGAATCATTTATCACTGCAACACCTTAGTAAATTGAATGGATATTTATCAAAACCAATTAATCTAATGTAAGTAGCCTTGGGTTACTGGATAAACCAATCCCCCCATGATCCAACAAATTCCATAGCTTCTTTAGTCAATCTAAAACCAACATCTCCTATTAGCTAGTTAATGATAAAATATAGGAAGGCATCATTAACTCTTTTGAAGTGCTTCTCTACCTTCTTAAGCTCCAATATTTGGTCATAATATTCCCACTTTTTTTGTCCTAGTGCTTCTCCAAGGACCCCTACTATATTCAGACCTAGGAAGTTTCTTGTCCTTGTAGCACAATAAATAACATAGGAACTCATATAGAATTCCTTGGTGTCCTTTACCTAGGTGATTTGGCCACAGATGGAATTAGAGACTATTTTCCCTCAGTCCAAGTAATTTCTCCCTTGAAAGATAGTCAAAATGAAATGAAACATTCATTTTTCAAATTTGTGTGAGTCTTCCTTACCAAATTCTCTAGATAGTAGTGCAATAATATCCCCCACTTCCAAGGAGAAATCAAACCTTTTGGGCTTAGTGGGAAGTTTAGTTATGGATTTTTTCTCCATCTTCAACCAATTTTTGTTCATATAACTCTTGTGAGAGTTCACATATGTTTCATATTTATATATTCATATTTATAATTTCCCCAAGGACAATGCATTTCCTTTGGATAGGATTGTAGACATCTACTGCATATAATATAAATTCAGGACACTGGACTGCCACTAGAAATGAAGCCGCATGTTCCAATCTTAATTTGGAAATATTTTGATCCCTTGGACTGGCCTTTGGTGAGAAAGTATTAGCAATGAATTACTTGAGGTTGTTGTGTCCAAGCTTAGTGTCAGTTATTTTGATTACCTTTGATCCAAAATTTGAAACCACTAGGACTCCCCAAAACTTGCACTTCATGGTGATTGGGAGTTGTTCCAGTTTCAACCTCTTAGCTTTCTATTCATTTTGTACCTCCTTGGAATCAATATCTTCTTCTGAATCAAACATTTAATGAAACCTACAGTAACACCATCCATTAGACAAAGGAAAAATATTGTAGGAGGCCAAGCATTAAATGCATCCCACATTGGGTTTCTATATTATGAGAGGATGCTTTATTTTCAAGGAAACTTCATTCACTTCAAGTGTTGGGTTCAAGATTGAATTTAGGATCTGGACACATGAAATGAGAATCCAATTATAACTTAGTACTCCAAAATAACTTACTAAACTAGTGGAAGTTAGAGTTGGGACAAAACAAGGAACAAGAACCCTCTTTTTGGAAAATTATAGGTTTTGTTTTGAAACACAATCCTACCAAACTAGCGGAAATCAGGGTCAGGACCAAACATGGAACATGGAACCTTGAAGGTGTGATAAAAAAATTAGGTTTGAGAATGCTCTTGGAATTTGAACTTTATGGAAGGTTCTATAGGAACCAAATTTTTTGAAAAAAACATTAGATAGGCATTGAGATTTAGGAAAATTTTCAATTTCACAAATCAGGAGTGGGAGTGTACCAAAAGATAGGACTCAATCAAAAGGTCAGCACAAGGTTGAAACCCCATGAAAGTTCAAAGTTTTAAATATTTTAAAATGGTTGAACAAAACCATATGGAAATCTTAGGAAAACTAGGGTACAATGGGAGAAGAAAAACCCCCAAGAAAAAATAAGGAAGGAAAAGAAGAAAACACGTTGGGAGAAGACCTGATGATGTGACATAGATGAAAAAAACCACCAGAAAAATAGAAACAAAGAAACCTGCAAGCAAAAAAAAACACACAACCAACAAAAGGAAATAAAACCAATGAACAGACAAGACACACCAACTGAGAGAAAACAAAATAAGAGAACCAAAACCCCACCTCACAGATGTGAAGGAAAGAAACCAAAACAAGAGAACCAAAACCCCACCTCAAAGATGTGAAGGAAAGAAACCAAAATGCAATAAAAAACCCAAGCTCAAACCGACATCCCACCCTCTTGCTTTTCCTTGGCTCCAATTCACAAGAAAATCAGATGTAGTTATAAGCCAAAATATGAGAGTGGTCTGATTAAATACATGTTCCACATGTGTGAGATGACCTAACATTAATGTGAGTAGATCGAGCCTCAGGTTTGGGACTGGACATGGAATGTGAACCAAAGCAATCCACAAAGGCATAATGGAAATCTGAATGGGACAAAACCAGGACATGGACCCTTGAAGAAAGATCTAGTCTAGTTTAGAACTCGATTTTGAAACACACAAAAAAGGACACGGGGAATGGAATTGGGTTCAGACCTAGAACATGAACCCTCCGAAGGAGAAAGGTTTGGGTTCTACCTCGAAACCTAAGCCTAACAAATTGTAAAGAAAATAAGAAATTGGGAAATGGAGTCGAGGAAAGACCTAGAACGTGAACCCCCTGAAGGAGAAAGGTTCAAGTTCCACCCTGAAAGTTGATTCTGAAATGAAGCAAGGAAAGGAAAGACAACAAAAATCGGATTCAAAATAGCACCTGGAACATGAACCCTATTTCAAGGAAATTTTTTGATTTTGTTCTAAAACTCGACCCCAAAAAAGAAAAAAGAAAACAAGGTACATGAAAAGACAACTCTCAGGGCCAAAACAAAACCACAAAGGGGCAACCAAAACAAGAGAAAAAAGGGAAAGAGAACACTAATACAAAGAAGGGGACCCATTTTTATTAGGAAGAAAATGGGCTGGTTATGTGTGGCATAACACATACCTATAAATACAAGGCTATTTTATAAGTTTCACCTAGATATTTCAAGATCAATTTCACAAGAGAAAAGTTGATGATCAAGAACATTCAAGAGTAGATATATCAAATATTTATTGCAGCAATCAAGAGCTATCCATCATGTCAAATTCTTGTTGCATCATGCTTGTTTTTGGAGGTAACATTATGATGTAGGTTTCATGATCAAGTTCAAACATTCAAAGCATTATTCAAGTGTCAAGATCCACATTCAATTCAGCCATTTCATGTAAGTTGCAGACTTCCTAAGATCTCCATTATCAAGATTTCATTCAAGGGTTTTTTGAGTGGTAACATAACATTATTCATTGTTCATTTCCTCTTTAATTCATTATTTCATTTCAAGGTTTTATTATCAAAATGGGGTTTGACCAAGGTAAACCCAAATTCACCCAAAAACAAAATTTTTTCTCTTATGTGTGTGTGATTGCAAATTTAGGTTGAAGAAGGATTGAAGACCTTTTCAAGTGCAAGATTAGACAAGTTGTCAAATTTGACATCAAATCATGGAATCTAACCTACAGATCTCATATTAGACTTTCCAACACTAAAACCTGGACAAATTAGAATCTATAGATTAGCATCAGAGGTTCCCTAAAGTTGTAGAAAAACCCTAACAAAAGAACCATTCACCCATGGGTGAATGATTCCTAGTCAACCTTCAAAAAATGCCTTTTGGTGACTGGTAAACACATTTATGCCATCCTTAGATCTGCAATCTATTTTCTAGTTTTTCTAATATTGAGTTTAATATTATTGTTTCAAGTGTTAGTTTTCATTTTGGAGTTGATTTTCTTTTTTCAGTTTTTCTCCCCAAAGTGTTGTTTGACCTTGATCCCCATTCTTCAAGCATAAGGAAAATTTGAAGATTCTCACATTGGGTTGATTCACCTAAGGGTTGTTAGTCAGGTCATTGTGGTATCTCATTTCCTAATGAATTAGTGAGAAATAGGTCCATCATACCCCCTTATTACCAATTTCCATATTTGGTGGGGAACCTATTTCCTGCTATTCATTTTAGTGAACCCAACTTTTGAGCATCATAACTTGTTGATTTTGGAGTATGTTTTCAACCTTATATCTAGGTTTTTGCATTTATTTGAATTGCATTTCATTGATTTGCATCTTATTTAGGGTTCTTAACTTGCATTAGTTTGCATCTCATTTAGGGTTTTAGGTTTGCATTTTTGCATTCTTTAAAATTTGGAAAATTAAAAAATATTAGTCATTTTGCATAGTGTTTACATGGTATTACATCAACAGTCATTTAAATTAGAAAATGGAAAAAAAATTGCATCTCAAATTAGGTCTTCTTGCTTGCCATTTAGCATTATTTTGTAATTGAATTTAGACCACATTTTATAGAAATCTAAAAATGTAACCTCCTGTCTAAAACCTGAATATGAAAGCCATAGAAATTACCTCAGAAACTTGTAAATTGATTTTTAAAAACCCTAAAGTGAGACCCATTCACCCATGGGTGAATGAGTCCTTGATTAAGACTTTTTCTAAATTTTTGACCATTAAAAACATTGTTCATATATTCTATGTTTCCATAATTAGTTTGTTGTTTTAGCTTCCAGAATATTTGTTATCTGAAAGCTAGTTGAACTGATTAGTCACATTGTGTAACTCTTTAAAAAGTTTTTTAGAGTGTTGGAAGGAGGTTGGCTTTTGTAAATTTGAAAATTTGAATTGAAAAGACAATTTTTTCTGCAATTTTCTGTAATTTTGTTTCTCTTTTGATATGTACAGGTTTGTACAACAGGATTTTTCTCTAAAATATTGAGAATTGGATGTTAATATGTGTTAGCTCCATTCTGGTGGAATTTTGATTAATTTCATTAAGAATTTTTTTTTTTACAATTAATTTACTAACTAGGGGTCTACAATTTTTGAGTTAAGGGTTTCAAAGCCATAAAATGAATTAGTGGCTCATTCCACCCATTGTAACTACTATGGCTCAATGGAATGAGTCCAAATGATAGTATTAGGTGTTAGGATGAGTCTTGTGAGTAGGGAAGGTCATTTGAGGATTTGGGCATGATGCCCTACTTGTCTAATTTGTGCATTTTTGGTGAAATTGGGTGGTTAAAAGTGGGTATTTGAGGAAAATCATTGGGGAAGAAATTTTTTAAGGTTGTTTGAGCTTTTGCAGGTCAATTGAAGCATGTTGAATTCATTTTCAAGGCATGAAGGAGTTGGGAATGGTGATTTTCAATAAGCCCTCCCTAAAACAAGCAAAAATGAGGGTTTGGAGTTAAGGCAATTTGGAAGGTGTTTCACTTGGTAAAATTTGTTGATTCAGAGCGTTTGATGACTAGTTATGAGTTCCCAATTGAGTTTTTTTCTTGAGGAAGTGATTGCATAGGTTTTTCTTTGTAAATGTGGCCTAATTGGCCAATTAGGACAACATAGTAGCCCTGTTTTGATGGTGTTGGTCCAAAGTGACCTAGTGTGTTTTTTTTGTGATATGTTTTTGAAGGCTTAAAAGGGTGTCTGAAAAGGTGAGTGGCTTGATATTTGGAAGGAATTTTTGCAAGATAAGATCAAGAAATTAGGTCTACAGACCTACAAGGAAAATAGTGAAATTGTGAAGGGAATCATCCTTGATAGGGTTTTATGGATTCAAAAATTTGTTGAGACAACTTGAGTTGTGTTATTTTGTTCAAAGGATCCTTGATTTGCATCAATTTTTGTTGGCTCAAACCTATGGAACCTATTAGATCTCATAAGGACTTATTCTTCAAATCCTATCAAAATTTTAAGGAAAATTGCATAACATAATTATCCCTTACCAATATGCCTCAACCCACAATTGAGCCTCCTATCCTTGATGAGAATTTGATTTAACCAAAATCCCTTCCAAGTAACCAAGACCAAAGCATAACAAATCCTCCACCTATTTCCTATAAGATACCATGAGATAACCAAATAGGTCTCGTTGTGCCTCCTAAAATCAAACAAGTTTATAAAGCCAAATAGAAAGTGGTTGAACAACCTCCCATGGTTCCTTTTGTTCCTCCCTTAAGGGAAGAAATGAAACCTATGGTTGATAAAACCACTCCTACACAATCACAACTTGAAAACCAAATGAAAAGAAACCAAAATGATAGAGAGAATAGGAATAGACATCGTGATATTGATAATTTGTTACAAGAAAAAGAAGAAAAGAACAACATAGAAAATAATAATCCAAACTTACCTCAAGCAATGCATGATGGTCCTCCACCTTCGTCGAGAAAATAAAATCCTAAACCTTGACCACAAAAACAACAAGAACCTTCCATGGATATTATCATTAGACCTTCTATTGTGATAAACTTGGAAGATGATAATGAAATTGCTAAAATAGATGAGGAAGTTCATAAAGGGTTAAATTTATTATTTTCCTCTTCCTTGAGCTTACATGATGATCCTCCTAAAAATAATGATTCACCATGTGCTAAACTTGGTGAGTGTCTTAGTTTTGCACTTGATGTTGTCCCTTTTGCTAGTTTTTTTCCTTCTGCATCTGATGAACAAGATTGGAATGTGGATGATCTACTACAGGTTGACTCAAATGTGACTTACTATTATTTTCTCTATTTTCTTTTCATGTTCTTTGTGTGATTGCAATGGCATAATGCGATCCCCTGTACTATTTTGTTTAATGTGTCTTCATGTTTATTCCTCTATTTGAATCTACATTATTCTATATGTCATAAACAATTATCCTTTCTTTTGTCTTGTGTTTTCCTTTAAAGGAAGACATAAGGTGTCAAGACATTTAGGTCTCTTCTATGTTGACCCAAAAGCTTTTTCTTTGTTTTCGCTCCCTATGTGTCATTCTTCCTGTTCCATGAGTTATTTGGGGAATGATGACATTTTTGAGCTCTATAATATCATTTTATAAAAGACATACATTGAACCCAAATCTTTGGATCCCTTATGTGTCATTCTTGGATTTCATTTTAGGGGCAATCCCTTCCTTCTTCATGGTGTAGCTTCATTTGGAAACATATGCTTGACATAGGGCTTTCCAAATAATCTCTCATGTCTTGTTTAGTGTTTATCATTTGCTACTTTAAAGTAACTGCTCACAACATGGTGTTAGCAATTCCTTTAAAGTGGGGGCATACATTGGCATTATCATTTTTGAGATCTTGGACTATATCTTATGTTTCATTGGGCGGTCTTCTTACTTCATGTGATGTGTCTTCTTCTTGGTGTTGTCATTGGGTTTTATGTCCTCCAAGAGTGTGACCTTTCTTGACATATGACTTTCCTCTTAGTGGTGATGCTATGTGTTGCATTCCCATTGTTGTGAATATTGTATTCTATACTTTTCCTCTCTTGGAGACATTAGGCACGATGTTGACTAAGAGGAGACCTTACATGAACTAAGTGAAACCCCTTTAAACATGTCTTATCCTACTTGAATTTTGTTCATAAGTTTTAAGCATAAGGTAGCTTGATAACCTTGTGAAGCTTGAAGTTACAACACGTTTTCATGGCCACCAAGCATAACACATGTTGCTTGCATGTGGAGCCTTTTTTGTTCATAAGTTCTTAGCATAACACAACTTCCTAAGCCTTATGAAGCTCAAAGTTCATATTGTGTGGCACCGTATTAAAGTTATCAGAGGTATAACTTTGGTATGGTTATGGGATCCTAATAAGATTCTCTCATTTTCCACTTTTGGGGGCTCACCTAGTGGACAATGGATTTCACTAGCTTGTGTGAGCATGCATGGTTTTTTGCATAGTGGACAGTGAGTTCCACTTGTAAATTTTCTTGGAAAAAAAGATAAGGCTTGATCCGCATCGAGTTGGACAAATAGTCAAGGCTTGATCTACCCATTTTTCTTTTTTCTTTCTTTCTTTGAGTCTTTGACATTATATGATTGAGTATCTTGTCATTGTTACATATATATGTTTAACATAGGCATGTGTCTCCTTGTTCCATTGTTGATTTTTTCATGATATCTTAGATATTGAGGGCCTGATCATCCTCCTTGATCTTTTCCATCTTATCTTTCCAATAGTTTTACAATTAGACATCTCTTGATTGTCTACTTTACTGTGAGTTTGACACAAGTTCATCCTCTCACTAAAGTGGGGGCTAAATTTAGTGTAGAAAAATGTATCCCTTTACACTTTCATAGTTGTTTAGGCCATCCTAATTAAATTGGACTTAATTGTGCCTTAATAATCCCTTTTATTCATTTACAATCCTAATAAATTATATTTTTTGAAGGGGAAACATGACAATAATTAATTCCAACACATAACACTTTACCTTGACGAATGTGTGTTCTAGGAATAGGGACGTGGGACCCATTTTCCCATGGGTGAATGGGTCTTCCCTATGCCTTTGAACCTAAATTTAAAATATGTTTTTGGTGGTATTTTAAGGTCCCCAAATCTCTATTTCAATGTCAGTTTGTGATGTTTGAATTTTGGGAAATTAAGGATACATGCCTATAAATACAAGGTTATTTTCTAAGTTTCACCTAGAGATTTCAAGAGCAATTTCACAAGAGAAAATTTGATGATCAAGAGCATTCAAGAGTAGATATATCAAAGATTTATTGCAGCAATCAAGAGCTATCCATCATGTGAAATTCTTCTTGCATCATGCATGTTTTTGGAGCTAAAAGTGTGATGTAGGTTTGAAGATCAAGTTCAAACATTCAAAGCATTATTCAAGTGTCAAGATCCACATCCAATTTAGCCATTTCATGCAAGTTGCAGAATTCCTAAGATCTCCATTATCTAGGTTTAATTCAACAGGTTTTTGAGTGGTAATATAGCATTGTTCATTATTATTTTATTTTAAAGCCAAAGAGCATACTTCTCATATATATTTATATTAAATAAAATAATAATTACATATCAGTATCAAAGGATCTTCATAGACAAATTTTACATTGCTTACAATCTATCAATATGTTTGAAAATGTAACCCATATGATAGTTTGAAGCACAAAATTCAAACCTCTATTATTAAAACCATCCCAAACCCTAACTACTCATGTGATATGGGTTGCAAAGAACTAGCAGATATGACACTTGAACAAGTCCAACCCCTTCATTCGTATGACACATAAGAAAAAAAAAAGAGATTTGCTATTTTTAGTTTTTTTCCCCAAAGTGTTGTTTGACATTTACCTCCGTCCTTCAAGCATAAGGAAATCTAAAGATTCTCACATTGGGTTGATTCACCTAAGCTTTGTTATTCAATTCGTTGTGGGGATTTTATTTTCTAATGAATTAGTGAGAAAGAGGTCCATCATACCCCCTTATTACCAATTTCCATATTTTGGTAGGTGGGAACCTATATTTTTGACCTATTCACAATGAATAAGATTTCCAAACTCAAATAGAAAATCAAATTTACTATGAATATGAAACTTAGGTGATTATAAAACTCAATTGACATTATTATAAGTGTTTACAATTGAATTTACAACTTCACCATTAAATAGATTTATATCTAACCAAGGATGAGTAAAAGTAATTTGAATACTACTAGTTAAATTTCACAACCAAGTTCCTTTGTTATTAAATAGATTGTTAGTTGATATATTTCCAAGTTGTGAAGCCCAATCCAACAATATATATTACTATCACAAATTTCTAGCAATAAATAAACCAAAAGTTTTTAATAAAACATCAAATACCTATAAGAATATAAAGGGAACTCTCGTTATACTCAAAGACTAAAATAACACTTATGGTAATACTATAGCCAAAGAAATTTCCAGATAATGATGCCTATGTAATGTTATCAAAGCTTGATTACTTAATATTTCTAAACTAACTAGATTAATTTATTGCCTTCATGAATATAATTTGGAGAATTTCAATGTAAGTACAAATTCTCACCTTATTGATTAAGACAATGTTGCACATTTTCTATACTATTATCTAACTAGTTAGTTATTAACATTTAATTAAACTCACAATTAAGTTGACCCAAATCCAAAGTACTAATATAATTTATTCATTAGTGAAGCTCCTTTATTCCTTCAATACTCACATTTTACAAGTTGTTGAGCTACGTTTGTAACTATCAAAGGTTGGGATTTAACCATAGGGGTTTTATATTTTGCACAAAGGATTATTTTTCTTTAGGAGGCATACAAGTAATCCTTGAAGGCCTCATTTAATTATTGTTTCGTGGTCCTTGATAGGATGGTGGAAGGGGAACCATGACATAGATGCCAGATGGTTAGGGTTGAGGGAGGATCCTTGGTTTGGGCCAAGGTTTTTTAGCTACCTATAAAGTAGGATGAGCATCCATCATAGCCAGTAGAGATTGAAGAGCCTTGAGCTAAATATTGGTAAGGGATAATTCAGATATGCACTTATCTTTAAACCTTTGATATGATAAAAATATAAATTATTCACGAGGTTGAGTGGGTTGGGCTAGTTGAGGCCAATAGTATTCAAGTGAAAAAAGTTCATGAAGGGCCAAAGTTTTAAATCGATAATAATACTATTATCTATTTATCCTTCAAATTATAATTTCATATATTTATGAATGATAGAGGGAACCAAATTAAATGAGGTAAGCCATGGGTGGCATAACGTCACACAAAATTAATCCATGTTCAAGGTTATGGTAAATGAAGCATCCAACTTTTTATGCCTAACTTGAATTTGGAGAGTTAAAAAATTAGTCATAGGGAAATAGAACTATCATGAGATTTTAGTGATACTTCTTATTGTTCATAATTATCATTATATGACTCACGAACATAAATAAATTATTTAATAATCAAATTTACTAAATATACTAGATAAATGAGTATTCCCCTTGTGTGTTTATCATTAATTCTACTAGTGATGTAAAGAGGATCATCGGGTGCATGCATAAAAGCATCAATATATGTAAAAATGATATCAAGTAGGAGATTAGATTGGTTTTTGTGAGGATGAATCTGAATTATGTTGATCATATTGGTTATGTTAATACCATCTTCTTCATTGTGTTTTTTTTGACAAGGTTAGTTCAATGACTTGGTAATGGATTAGTAAATATTTGTTAAATTTTGATTAGGCATCACAACTAATATGTTCCCTTTTTTATTCATACCAACCAATTGGATGACATAATAATTGATGAGGTCTTGTAGCTAGTTCTTAAGATGCACACATCTTTCTATAATGTGCAACTGTACACTGATATTGAAAAAATGATTTTGCATTAAAGTGAGGAGGTAATGGTTTGGTGGTATCATTACGAAAAATGAAAGGAAGTTGAATCATGTTTTTATTGAGAAATTGGAACATAATAGCATGAAGAGAATTAGGAAATTATGAAAATTGTCTATCTCTTAGTTTAAATTAATATGGTGTTGTATACATAACAACAACTTGTGTTTGAATGTTATTGGAAGATGGGGGAGAGATTATTTTGGTGAAGTTCTTGTTTTTTCTTTTTAAATTATAGGTAGTTAGATTGAGGAATGAATTTGGAATGACTATTAGGATCCAATGAAGTTGTTCCTTGATAATGTCTAACCAAAATTTGGTAATCATGAAGAGTCATTCATAAATGTGTGAATGAAGGATAGTTCATTAACAAAATTTTATCCTAAATATTAGGTTACAAGCTTCTAATAAAGACTATTTGTATATTACGATCTAGGAATAAATATAAAATTTGTGAATAAAGAGCTTGATATCCTCCTATATAAGTAATTTTTTCCTTAGGGCATTTTTTACAGTCAGCTAAATCAGTTAATGTAACTTGAGGTCCAATATTTTCTTGAAAATGTTGAAGGAACTCATTAACAATTTATGTAAAGGAATAATTAAATTGTTAGGTAATGAAAAAATATTCCATGGACATATCTTTCAATGATCAATGAAAATGTTAACCAAGAGATAATCTTAAAAAGTGAAATAACTACATAAAGCATTAAATACTAATACATGATTTATTTGGATCTCCTTTGCCAATATACTTCTCAAAGTGAAATATCTCAATGTTTTGTGGAATGTGGTTTTTTAAGATAGTGAATGATAATAGACTACATGTAATATATGTTGGAGGATTAGTATTGGATTGCATTTGGTTCATGTTTGAACTTTAAATGTAAATATGACATGTTTTGTGAAAGTTGATTTATTACGAGACCAGTTGGGGCATGTTTTGAGAAATTGTGGATTGTGTAGAACTAAATTATTGATGATTGGAGGATTATTATTTCAAAATTTAATGATATTTGAAGTAAATAGATGTGTGGTAGATGAAGGGAAAAATTATAAGTATTCCTACAAGAAATTTCTAAACTAGTGTCAATACCATTACTATATTGTGTCATAGATTATATGATTGGAGGAGTGAAAGTAGGAATATAAGGTATGGTTGTAGGAGAGGAAACTTCTTTTCACATTTTATTTTGAATTTTTGAGTTTGAGCATAACCACCTACTATAGGGATTTTTGATTCCACAATATGAGCTAGGATACACAACACTTGTATTCCTTGCATACCATTGATAAAATTTCTAAGGTTATCTACAAGGGGAATGGTTTGTCTAGCTAAGGATTTAGTGCTTAATAATAGTTGAAATATTTGTAGGTCTTTGTCTATTTTTTAAAGCTTATCCTCAAGGACATCTTCAACAACTTCTAATTCCACATGTATTGTTGGTGATGAAGAAGACATAGGAAAATTACTAGGGAGAGGATCAAATATTGATTACATAGATGTGATTCCTTGAGTGAAAGAGTTATGAAACTCAGTCTCAACACTAGATATAATTTCAGCACAGGAAGTCATGATTCTATTACTATGTCTCAAATGAGTATTTGATATGGTAATTTTAATTCTTTTATAGACTTTGAATCTTTCTCCCTCACATTAATTTCAAATGCTTACTTTTTATTCTTGACTTCTTCTTCACTATCAGTATCAACTATGTCCAATTTTTTTTCTTTGCACTTTTATCTACTTGAGAGAGACCATATTTCCTTTTTTTGATCAATTGAGGTCCTTATTCTTTTATTTCCTCTTCATCCTCACATCTGATATATCTTTCTCTTGTAGCATTTCCTTTCCTTCTCCTTTGTGGAGGATTCTATTGTGTTGCAGGGGCACTAGATGTTGCTTTCTTATTCACACCAATAACAGGCTTAGTTCTAGAGACTTTAGGAACTATCAAAGAGGGGGTAGAGTTCCTATGTGACATTCTAATTCTAGGAGCACCTTCCAAGGAACCAGATATGCCTTTGGATTTCTCTGCAAAACTCTTTTGGTATACCCGTCATTTCCATAACTTGTTCCTTCATCTTCTCAACATTTTTTATTGATCTCCTTTTTCTTTTGCTCCATATGTATTGCAGTGGATTTTTCTTCATGTGTGTCATATCTTTCTTTTTTAGGATCTCAAGGCATACTCAACATATGTTATATACCAGATTAGTATCCCATTTCAGGAAACCACATTGTTCTTGATTCAACAACTTCCATAATGTAGCAATCTTTGTTGACCATGAAGATAATATCCTTTTTGCACTTCTCAACAACACTTTTGGGAGTCCTTTCTCTTGCTTTCATGTTTTCTTCAAAAGTTTTAAATAAACCCCATAAATAATACTTTTGAGTATCTACATTACCCAAACTTCTCAAGTGATATTTGATTTGTATAGCAATTGGAATACTTCCCAACCACATAATATTCTTTGTGTTGGGGACTTCTCTAAGAAAGTAAAATAGTAAGCATATAATCAGGGTACCATATTAAAATGGGTACCATGACTCTTTGGTCTTCTAAAGATTGTCCAATAACTATTGTCTCAGCAATTCACACAATTCTACATCCATAATTTTCTTCACCATCTCATAGGTAGTGTTAATCATGATGGAAAAAATAGAATTTTCCCTTTTTGTGAAGAAAATATTATATCCTATCATCATATATGCATACTTTACTATCAAATCTTTTGTATCCTTTACTATAATGATCAACACATTGTAATAATTTCAATAGGTCATCATCATCATTGAATACTTTCCAGTTCTAAATGTTGTCAAGAACACATGGCCTTTTTTGTACCTCAACCTTTGAGATACCAACAAATTTTTTATCATTAGGCCTTAGTGTTATGTTTTCCAATAGATCTACCACAACATTCTTACTCCTTTTTAACCAATCAATTCAAAAAACATCAAACTATTATATGGAGTCCCAAACAAGATTCTTGCACTGTTTCAAACTCTTATTTTTTCATACAAACCTAGACCTAACCCAAGACACAACTAATTTTGAGTCACCAATGACTCTCAACTTCTTAGTTCCATTCTTTTCATCCAATCTCAATCCTAGTAGGAAAGCTTCATACTCAGCTACATTGTTTATGCAAAAGAACAATAAAGAAAATGAAAACTTGAAATTTTTACCATTTGGTAAGATAAATATAACCCTTTCACTAGACCCTTATTTTGAACAAGCACCATCAAATTACATGGTCCACAACTCATTATTATCTACTTGTCTCTTTATCTCCTTCTCTATCGGTGCAAGGCTTTGTTCTTTTTCCTCATGTAACTCCTCAATTCTAAAAATGTCTAGAAAAATGTCAACAAAATGAATTCTTTCCTCAGGAATAATTTCCTCAATCATATGTCAAACCCTTGGCCCCCTAGAAAGCTTTATGTCCTTTCCATCTAAGAGAATGGTGGAAAAAGACATCACATTGCATACTTCCTCCTATAGTTGCACTCCACTTTCTTGATAACAGCATCCCATAGTTAGGTGGAATATCCACCACTGTGATACTGATGGTGAACTCCTTATCAAGATAAGAAAAAAGTTTGAAAGAAACATCCTTAATGATCCCAATGACAGGGACTTCCCTAGAATCCATTGCATAGCATTTTCAATATTCTCTATTGATTTTCAATCCCATTTCCTTAATAATATCAATAGGCATGATATTTGATAAAGCCCCAAAACACATCATATATTTCTTTAAAAGCATATTATCAATAATCAGAGTTACATAAATGGGTCCACTTTATTTTGGCAAGCAGTGATAATAGCACCCAAGAAGACTTGAGGGATATCATTGATTACCCCTTCAATCTCCTCATCTTTCCAATCACTTTTACCCACTTGAGGTGGAGTAGACACCTTCTTTTCTTCATAGGCCATAGTTGCACCATTGATAAGGGTAACTATCTTTTTCTTGTGTTCCTCAATTCTCACCATTTCAAGAAAAGGAATGGTGACCTTCACTTGTGAAAAAAATTGAAACATATCAACAAATTTGTATCTAGGTATATTATGTGCTGTCATACTTTGCTCAGTGGGTTTGTCATTTTTCTATTATGATTTCTCTTCACTTCTTTACCCATCACTCTTCATTTCTTGCTCAACTTTTTGTTTCTAATTTTAAAAAATCTAGAGTGTGCTTACTCAACTAAGTTCTTCATTTATCAGATTTGAAATCAATTTCTTAACTTACTCAATTCCAAATCTATGCCAAGATCTTTAATTAATGGTTTGAATCCAATATGAAAACTCAATCCATCAATTTACTGAGCTCATTGATTAATCTATCTGCAAAATTAAAACATAAGCCATCATCAAGAACAAACCAAAAGATCAGAGACATATTTGATTATGGAGTTCACCTCTCAGGGATACATCTCTAGATCCGCTCAATAAGTGTGATCAATTTCCATTAATATTGTCACCTACAAATTGCTTACAACATGTGTTCTTCTGACTAGTGATACAAATTTTTCAATGCAAGGAAGTTTTAAGCCCTACAAGCACTTCTTGAATCCACACTGAACAAGTGTTTCCAACAATAACAAAAAATTCAGTCCTAGTTCTTAAAGAATTAAAAAAATGCGAACTAGATACATAGGTATCTTACCTGGTTTACAAAACTGAATACACCATTACAAAATAAAGTCAAATATCTAAAACACTCTAGTTACCTGACACTGGAAGTACAAATGTAGAATTCTTCTACATCCTTTCAAGAGGGAAGTCTTCAATCTAGACCTCGATCAATACTCCTTCAAGTGCAAATACCATAGTCTTCCAATGTATTTGCATAGAGCTTTCACAATCCCAACTCTTCCCTCAAGATGATCTGCAAAAACTCATCACTTGGATTCTAAATTCCAAATTGAATTAACGGATGCTTGATATGAATAGCATAAACTAAATTAGGATAAAAAATGAATGCATAATGCCTTCCTTGCATCCCCCTTTTATACTTTAAATTGACCCATTTGGTTGAAACCAAATATTTTCCCTTTTTCCCCTTTTAATGTGAGATTAAACTAATCTCCCAAAAAAAAACAATAACCATTTCCATTAAACCCTTCACCACTTTGTTTTTAAGCCCCTTATCATTTTCCAATTGAGATCTATCAGGTTTAGTGTTTTTTTGTTTGTTTTTGTCCTTATTTTATTTTAAGTCTAACTCATAACCTTTTAAAGGTTATTAGTTAGCAATGAAAGTTTAAGAACATGTTATTAAAAACCCACCGCTCATATATTACTAAAGCCACAAATGGCATAGCGGTGGCCTATCATTCTGATAGGTGAGCGGTTGAGGGTTCAACCCCTGTCGCTTGGCTTTTTGTAAACTAGTTAAAAACATTTAAAATAACAAAACCAACCCACCCCTATTATTAGTAAAGTGCACCACATGTGGTGCAATAGTGGCACTGAATAATGGGTGGTGCAAGGTGGGGGGTTTGAATCCCCCCCACAAACCCTCTTTTGGTAAATAGTTCAACCGAATGGGACTATTGATTGAGTGCCACATGGCACCTTGTGATAGGGCCACATGGCACCATGTGATTTGTCCAAGCCATCTCCACATCCCTTGTACGACTTACCATGTGGTAAACTTTGATTGGTCCTCACGAACTGTACATTCCTCATCAGCTTCACCATGTTACTGCCACATCATTATTGTCGATGACTATGTGTCCATTTCATCATGCTAATGTCAGCATGGTCAACCAATTTGGCTGCAACTTTGATTGACTATTTTTTGACCATATGAGCTCTATTTTTCGATGAAACAAATTTCGTTGGACTCATGGTGATGAACTCCTTAATTTGATATTAATTGTGACTAATTCTGAGTCAGTAATTTTTTTTTCTTTTCTGATTGGTCCCCTGTACCTAGTTTGACCAAACTTTGATTGGACATAACTTTGACATACAAACTCCTTTTTTGCTCATTCAAGGTGCATTGAGTCCAGTTTTTTTAGCACTTCGACATGGTGTTGATTCGAAGGGCATTCCAAACAATTGAATTTTTAGGGTTCTAAGATCCACTTGGATCAGTTTCTGAGCCTTTACCTTTATGCCTGGAGAAACAATGTGCTCATCAATTTTTACTACCTCACTTTTCTTAGCCCAAATCTTAGCACCTTTATTTTCTTTAGCCTTAATTCATCTACCTTATCATTTCATTTGGACTTCTTTTCCTTTTTTCTCTCCTTAATGAAGATTCTACTAGCCTTGCCCTGATCACCCTTCACCACCCTGTTTGTCAAGTTGTAAGTATTTATAGCTTGAGCAACTACTATAGCTATCAACCTTTCATCTTCCTCATCAGATGGTCTTTTCAAAGTTATATAATGCTGGTTTGTTTCAATGTTATACACATTGTGATCTCCCTGTTCATCTTCATTTGAGAAAACCTATTGATGATAGGAGTCTACCTTATACCTTTAAGAATTCACATCAATTCCATTGGGTTCTTCATCTGAAGAATATTCTTCACCAATAAAATTTAACATGTTTATTTCTCCATCATCCTCTTGAGATGGGTCAAAACCACCAAATTTGTTTTGATCTTCCTCCAAGGACTTTGCAACCATAGAATGGTGTGAAGAATGGGGAAACTATAATGCTACAAACCATGGACTTCCATCAACCACATTAGAAAAAAAATTCTTGAAAGGATTAGGAGGATCCTTGCTCTGAACATTTTTCTCATTGTTGAAAAGTGGTCTTTCATTGTGCCAGTTAGTGTTATAAGACTGATCATGTAATCTTGGAGGTCTTTCATTCCTAATCCCTTTTCAGATTTAGTTAATCTATAATTCAAATCCTTCAAGGTGCTCATCATTTTATCTAGTTTGTCATCAATAGTACATCCCTTCTCTTGTTTTTCTTTGGGATTTTTCAATATCTTTACATCCTCTCTTCTCGCCACTTTTCTAGTATCCCTTATGTTGCTTTCAACGTGCAGAGAAACTTTATTAGAATCCCTCAAATTTTGAGGATTCTTATCCCTAAGAAGATACCCCATTGTTGATTCAAATGAATTACAATATGAGACCAAACATACATGTTCATTAGGCATCAAATGAGCTGGGATTCTAAACATAGCCTTTTGAAACCTTATATTGAATTCAAGGACCATTTCATTTTGTATTTTAGTAATTGTGTTGAATTAATTTAGCATAAATCTAGGATCAGTTTTGTCTCCATACTATTCTATAAAAATCCTCTTCAATTCTTCCCAGGATCCTATACTCTCCACTAGTAAAGCTCTATACTAGTCCTAGGAATCCTCAGTAAGTGAGTACATGAATAACTTCATCATTACATCCTCATTCTCAACTTCAAAATAATCCATCATATTTTTGAATTATTTCAAATGATCTTCCGTTGATATGGAACTATTCCTAGAAAATTTAACTACTACATTTATGATGTCATTGGGAAAAGGATTTGGATAAGCAGGTATCCCATTAAAACAAAAAATTACCTATATTGATCTAGTTGCATAGGCCTTTTGAAAATTGATCTCCCTAACTTGGTTGAGGTCCACCACCACCTTGCCCCATAGTGTTCTGATTTCCAGACTATAAATTCCTCCCTCCCACATTTTGGTCTCCTTGTTGATTGGAACTACCTCCACCAAACTAAGTATTAGTGTTTATTTGATGCTGAGAGAGTTGTCCCACTCCACCAAAATTATGTGGTTGGGAGTGGGGAGTAGATTCATTAATGGGAGAAGACACATTCATACCAATAGTTAGGATAGGTTGTGGTGTAGAATGAGGTGGATTTTCAGAACTAGAAGCTGAAGGATCTCCAATAGATTATTTTAGAAAATAAATATTCCTTTACATTTATACATTAGCAACAAGAATTTGTATTCTATCCAATTCTCTCTACAACTATTCATTCTCTAATTGTAGTTTAAGATTTCTGGGATTAGGAGTAGTGGTTGTAGTAATTCTACTAGATGACACATTTTTATTTATGCTAGGTACCTTAGATTGAACAACATTAATTTTTCCTATGTCCATAGGTTGTGATAGTTTACTAGTGGGACAAGGGGTTGGAACTTAGCTTGTAACAATGTAACTAGTCAAGGTATTTGTGTGGGTAGTCCCAACAAGAACATTCAAAGTATCCTTTTCATGTATATAGGTAAGAACAAGCTAGTAAGGTGAAGTGGTAGTGGAAGTAGGCTCTTCATTAACCATTAATTTCATTGTCTCTACCCTTCTGCTCAACTAATCTCTCTCAAACATGGTAGCCTTTATCTTTTCTTCCTTTTCTTGTGCTTGTTTAATTCTCAATTCTTCAAGCCTCCAAGATTCTTCTTCAAACTCTACCATATCTTCAATTAATTCTTCCTCATTTTCTTGAATAAAATCTAAATCTAAATGTTCAGGAGTATAATTTGTAAGATTTAAAACTTCCCTTTGTGATAGAGGATCAAGGGCTCTACTATGAAAACTTTTAAATGGTTCAACTCCTTGAGTATTGTGAGTGGAAGTCACTTCAATATTTAACCTTCGAGATGCCAATGTAGCATCAAAATCCCTATCCTAAAATTTCCATTATTTTATTGGTTTTGAAACTAGAGGATGTGAACTAGCTTGTTCACCACCAGTTGTCTCTTTTGTGATGGGATTTTCCTCATTTTCAAGAGGAATTTGATACTTATACATATCATTATGAACATTTTCATGCAAATTTTCAGATCCTAAAATAGTAGTTGACTTACTTGTGTTAGTAGCCTTTTTCTTCCAAGATTGTTTGGTATTCTGCTATAATTCTCCTTCCATCCTTTTTCTCAAGATGCTTCATGAGATGATTTTTAGTTCCTCTCATGGCTTCTACAACCTCTCAAAACCAATGTGAAGTATACAAAAGGATAAGATTGGCCTCAAAAATATGCCACTGTATTAAAAATGATAGTACTATCATACAATTCTTTCAAAATTAACAAAGACTAGACTCTACAAACTATAAAATGACTTAGAATTTATTTTCTCTAAGTTCTTTATTACAAAATGTCCAAAATTGGTCAATCATCCTATGCAAATGGCCTTGAATTCCCTTTTATAATAAAATGTGCAACAAGCTTTAGGCCAATTACACATGTCACATTTTCATTTGACATTCATTTAAATTTAAAAAAAAACCCAACCATTCATGAGGGAATATCATATGAGACATAAACACCTTTCAAAATATTGCAAAATATTCCCACGTTCCTTAGAAAACACATGTTGAGGGAGATGGTTGCACTTCTAACTGAACATTTCAAAATACAATTATATTTGCAAGCTTGTGGATGGAATATTTCGAGGAGAAAAGTAGTTATATTTACTATTTTATAATATTTTTCCCTCCAAAAGTTCCTTAATGTTGATTGTTGGTTCTTTTAAACTTCTTTTCTTCATTCCTCTTAATGTGGAATTGGGAATGCTAAGATGGCAGGTGAAGGAAAAAGCCTTGTTGTATAAGAAGACAAAACCCCTTTACTATTTCTGTTGAAAACTTTTGGAAATGTTGAATGTGTATAAAGATAAAAATATGCCCACTTCACCAAGAGACTCTACAAATCAGGTATCTCATTAAATTTTTTATCCTAGACCTTATAATATTCTTTAGATGTGCAAAAACTTGTAAAAGTAAATTGATAGTTTATATAGATAAAGTCTAGTTTTAGAGATGTGACATGTCATATAAGACATTTGGTTTGGTTTCAAAAATGCAACACCATGTATAAGACCATTTGATAATTGATAAGGATTGCTGATTATTTGATTGTTTGATGTTTTTTGCTAATGTTTGATAGGTTGATGGTTGATGGTTGATGGTTGATGGTTGATTGTTTGATTGTTTGATTGTTTAGGCAATTGATCTATGATGGTTGAAGGCTTGTTGGATAGTTTTCTTGTTGTTTTTTAATTTGGACAAGATTAGTTATCTTGTTTGATAACTTCTTGTGTCTTCTCAAAATGTCAACCTTAGTAAGAGACAACTTATTGGGATACAATTTGGGATGGATGAAGACCTAGTTATGAAAAACCCTAATGGACTAACCTAATGCATCAAGGGCTCATCAAAGATGGCCATGCATATGTAAAACACATAGATAATGTAGTTTGATTGACTCTGACCATAGATAGTTTATTATGGAGCAGGTATGGATGGACTTGATAATTTATTATGAAAAAACCTAAAGGATTGACCTAAGCATTGGGCACTCATCAATGATGGCCTTGCCTATGTAAAGTCATAGAGGAACTATAGTTCAACCACTTGGACTGACACAAACTCTATTTTTGCGAGCTTTTGACACTTGAATTTTTTTTGGATTTTGATGTTTTCTAATTTTATTTTTTTGGATTTTGATGGGTTATTTAGATGTTTTGGATTTTCTTGATGTGTTTGAAGTGTTGAACCATGTCTTGGATCCCATATGAAACCCAAGTCCAAGAATTTCCCCCAGTTAGGTATAGGACCAATTTATTATGGATGAAGAGATGGATGGCCAAAAAATTATTATTGGGCTGATGTAGGAAGTTGGGTCCACAAAAAGCTCAAAAAGTGGAAGTGTTTTTGTTGTTTTTCATAATTTTTCACACTTGCACTAAAACTTTGAGGCACTTACACAATTAATCTTAAAAAAAGTCAATAATATGAAATTTTTAATTTTTAATCTATTTTCCAAATATGTAAATTATTCAAATACCCAAATTATATAAATTAAATTTTGATAGGGATCTATAAAAACCACTTTTTAAAAGTCCCTAACTTTTTTACCATACCATGCACATGTATGTACACCACTTTTTGACCCAAATAAAAGTATTATGCCAATTACTTTTTGGGAAAGAGAGCTAACAACATGAAGATTGATGAGGAATTTTTTTTGTAATTTTTTGTTGAATATTTTTTTTATTGAAGTTTTATTGGCCTTAATTGTTGTTTTTAAAAACCAACTTGTACGAACAACATAATTAGACCTAAACTAAACATTTTTTGAATATTTTTTTTTAATTGTGTAGAGAATTGTCTAAAGATTGATGCCATATATTTTTTTTACAAGAAACTTAACCAAAAAGGAGTGATTTAAAAACAAAAAAGCCTGATATTTCACGTTTAAGGACTAGTTTTCTTATAAATTAATTAAAAAATAACAAAAATAATCCAATATTAATAAAAATTATATATTTGGAAACTATACATCGTGTTCTCTAATGGGTTTTAATTTTATATATTAATTCAAAAAAAAAATCCATCAGCCATGTTGCCAAAGTTGGACATTCTTCTTTAATCTGCCTTAGTTTTTTAGTTGCAGGTCAAAGGCTAAGGCTCTAATTTCCAATCCTTTTCCGAGCCTAAAACCAAGGCTACATGTGAGTTGGAAATTCAATTTTTAAATAATGTGTACACGTATGCGTTATTTAAATGAAACACGTATGTGTTTCATAACACATATGTATTATCTATTTACCCATTGGGTAAAGGTAATGCGTATGTGTTATATAACACGTACATAGTCCTAAAATAGAACGTGTATGCATTTATTATATAGCCATTTTTTCTTGATTTGGAAAATACTAATAAAACACTTTTTTTTTGCAACATTCCTTTTCAGCAGTATGATCCGAAAGTGCCATTTTTCTATGTTTTTTATTGCAAATTTGTCTTGTGTAGGGCATATTCTATTCAAATTTTTGTAAGAGACAAGTGTAGGTTGAATTTTCTAAAGTGGAATTAGGTACAATAACATTTTACAAGAATATTTGGAAAAAGAGAACTTTTGGATGTATTCATGATGTTTTTGTACTTCAAAGTTTATAGAAGAAAGGATCTTCATACTATATAGTTTTATTTGAATATTTGAAGGATATAGAAATTTGAAAATAGGTTACTTGAATCATTTGTTTTTTCATCAAAGAGGGTTTGGTAACCATGGGATCAAAGCAAAGACAAAGAAAAAAATATAGAAAGTTAATGACACCTGAAGAAATTCAAGAAAATAAAGAAATCAAGGAAAAAAGACAAAGGGATAGAAGAGAAAGGATTCGTCAAATGAAAAATTTGGAAGCATCTAGTTCCATGAATGTTGAAGAGGAAGAAATGAATGTAGATGATGAAAATTTGGAGATGGTGAATATGGAAGAAAATGCAATTATGGAGACAAACCAAACTATGCCTTCAACTTCAACTTTGAATTATATGGAAATAATACCTATGCAAACAACTTCGAGTATGTCCTCAAATCCACCTCCCAATTATATGGAAAATACACCTATTCAAACAATCTATCCAAGTATGTTTTCAAACCCTAGTCTTGATAATATTGATCTTGCTTGTTTAGATGAAGTTGGATACACCATTGATGATATCAATAATTCTAGGGTTGAAACAATGCAAAAACAAAAAAATGATGAAATTATATTTTATGAGAATGCAAATGAGAATTAAATCCCTCATATTGATGAAACTAAGAATAAAATACCTTTTACATTTGAAAATGAAAATGAAACCCCTTGTGTGAATGAAAATGAGACCCCTTGTATGGATGAAGGTGAAAATGTTTATTTTACAATTGAAAAAGATGTGCTAGATAACCTTCGTGGTAAAGTTTCTTGGAGAAAAATTAGAACTTATGGAAATAGAATATATAAAATGTTTTTTTAGAGAAATAAATTAGGATTCCAATGTCAACTCATGGTGTAATTAATGAGAATATCAAAAATGAGAAAAGTGATGAAAAACTAGGTATTTTTGTAAAACCAAAAAAGAGAGATGATTTAGTAGAACAAGTCATATCTAGTGTTGCTAATGCTATTGATTTTATAGGTAAGAAAAGTTGATCTAAAGATAAGAATGTGGCTTGTCGTGCAATAACAACTTCTCTAGTTGATAAAGAAACTTCAAATAAAAGAATGCTAAGTGAGATTAGTAAATGTATAAAAGTAAATCCTAAAACTTTGATAAGAGCTGCTAAAAGAAGAAAAAGTATTGAAAAGGATCTAATTAATCAATGTTGGAGTTTTAGTGGTAGGATCCCAAGATCAAATATGAAATTAACAAATGAAATTAAATTTTTAATCGATAAATTTTGGCATGATAATACAAGAGTATCACCTAACATTAGAGATGTCTTAAAATTAAGGGTGGGTTCCAAAATTCATGAACCTCATCCAAAGCATGTCTTAGATATGACTCAAACAGAATTATATAAAAAAAAATTAGATGCTTAATCTTACCATTGAATATTACCATAAGTCAAAGATCATTTGAAAAGTTAGAATTAATAACCAACAAATATCTTGTTGTTGTAAGGCTCACGTACAATTTCATTATTATTATGATATTTTTTGATATATATGATGCACTTTGCATGCTAACCAAATTGTGCAAGATATTTGTGGTATTAATATGCCACCTAAAAGAATCAAAGATTTTATAGCAGGTTTGTTTTGTGAACCCTCTAATAGAAAATTATTTTATTTAAAAGCATGTATTTCTGGAGAATGTGATAGATGTGGTAACTTTTTATTAGTAGGAGAATGTATGCATGAAAGTAGTTTAGATGAATTTGGACAACAATTAGTGGATGTAAATTTCTTTTTAAATGTTGAGTATTCTTTAAAAGATGGAAAAAATGGAAAACGTTGTGAGCTAATTGTGGAAAAATTTAGTGTGCACACATTTATTAAAGAATTTAAAGATAAGATTGTACCTAAATATGTTCAACACTCTTAGCATGCTCATTGGCTTGATAATCAATTTCTTTTATGTAAAAACACATTCCCAATTGGAACTATATTTTCAGTTGTTGATTTTGTTGAAAATTATACTCTTGCTCCACAAGAAGAAATTCAATCACAGTATTATAATTCAGTGCAAGTAGCTATATTTGTTCATATTGTTCATAGACATGTCGATGATAATAGAGAAGATAATATAATTTTTTTGAGAGTACCATTTTTATCTAAGTGATAATTGATTACATTAATATGATTTTGTTCAATATTGTTTTGATATATTTTATAAAAAAATAAAAGAGAGGAATTCAAATGAGAGAACAACTCATATGGTCAGATAATTGCATGGGTCAATTCAAAAATGCTAGAATGTTTTATTGGTTATGTAGATTTCATAAGGAAAATAATATCCAACAAATATAGAGTTTTTTGAAGCTAGTCATGGTAAGGGAGAACACGATGGAGCATGTGCATGTGTGAAAAGAGCTCTTGCTAGAGAGCAACTAAAATTTGAGGATGTTGTGAAATTTAGAGATACACATGTAATTGTAGATTGGTGCAATACCAAATTATCTACAAGAACAAGTGAGCTCAATAATTTGATGCTTCTTTTGGTTAGTTAAAGAAAATGATATTTTTTCTTGAAAAGATTGTGAAACAATTAATGGATCTATAAAATGGCATCCATTTAAGAGTTTGAATGAAAACACATGGACAATATGGACAAGGGAGTTGGCATGCTTTTGTCAATTTTGTATTGTAGGTGATTGGGAGGTGTGTGAAAATATGGAATGGGTCGAACAATGGCAACAAAGAGCCTTAACACCTACATCGACACATGTTCAACATGGAATGACAGTTGAAGATAATCAAGAGTTAGCATTAGATGATAATGATCGTGTTTCGGATCTTGTACAAGAGGGTACATTATTTATTGAGTTGAATTTTATATGTATGCATGTTTATATGTGAATTAAATATAAGTCCTCTTTATTGAATTTTTTTATTTATTTTTACAGGACATGTATGTTGTTGTTGCACCTGAGGGGAATGAAGAGGAGACATAGTATTGGTTGGCTAGATGTGTTGAGAGAAAACATAAGTTGGTACATCCTAGAGTGGATAATGAAAACTTTGAGTATCCAACTGGTTCAGTGGTTGTTGTTGGCACCTGGATTAAAAACTATTTGATAAGAAATAATGGCTTGCCTACATTTCAAGATTATGAAAGACACAAGAAGATTATACATTATTCACATTTGATTTTGGAAACCAATATAAAACTAGTTAGATATCAAGTGATGCCTGCTAATAAAGTTTTATGGACACTTTCAATAGATTATCATGAGGCAATCATAGATGCACTACAAAAGAGAGAGGATGCAGATGGTACAATGGAGTAAATAAATATTGGCAAGTATATAGTTATATATATATATATTTAATTGATATATATATTTGTATTTAGTCATTTTGATAGGGAGACTGTATGAATCAATCACATATGGTGCAGGAAGCAATCACAGATTCTTGCGCTAGGCCTTAGCATAGACCTCTTTGGTGAAATTGCTGTTCCACCCTAGCCTAGAGGAACTCAACCTTGTCTAAGTTCCCCTGGTTCTCCTGCCAACCTCACTATCTTGTCAAGTTTGCAACTACCAAGCCAAATCTTGGTGCTATGACTCCTTTCTTCCTTAGCCTTTTATGCATTCAAAAGACTAATCCTCCCTCAATACATGAATGGATCTTGCAAGGGTGAGGGAATTTTTTCCAAAGATCCAAAACAACATCCTAGGGTTCTTGAAACTTCACTTAGACTCCATCTTACCAACGCTTGCATGAAGCCTATTCCATAGGTTTGGCCCTTGAGCCCCTATTTGGTCTCTAAACAGGGGTAAATTGCTTTTCCCTCATAAACCCACCGAAGGACTTAGGTTCTTGACTTAGGTTTTGTGTTTCCCCTATCTACAGCTTCAATATTTCTAGGGTTCTAGTCTTGCTCAAGTTGTATGCTGTCCAAACACCAAATTGGTCAAGCAGCTAGGTTTCAAAACTGCTCAGAACCAGTTTTAGGACTGGTGAAAAGTTCTCCTCCCAAACAGATTGCTGGGCTCTCCTCCTTATCACCATACATGGCCAAGACCTTCCCCTAAATTCTTCAAAAATAATTTCTCAAAAAGCTTCACTCCCCTGCAAGTTATCAATGCTGTTCTATAGCCTTTCCTAGCCGGGCTCTTCACTGGCTCGCCTAGGGCAAGGATTTTCTCATAGCTACTGCAACCAAAAGAAACCTAACTCCTACCATATTTACAACTATAGAGATGGAGCCTGACCATGTTCCCAACAATTCCATACTTCCTGGTACGGAGGGAATGTAGCCTAGAACTCCATTTTTACACAGTTCCAGTCAAAATAGAAATAAGGAAAAAAAAACACAGAATTTACAAGAATGGATGAAAGCGATGAAACAGCTATCAAATGTGCCAAAAAAAAACTTCCAGAGGCCTCTCTACATGCTAAAAAAAACCTACAAAATTCCTCTTTCAATTCATTTAGCTGCTGTCATGCAACAAGAACAGAAAAATAGAAAAATAAGCCAAGAACATTATTTTCTTCAACTTCTGGAAAACACAGTCCGTACAAAAACTTCTAACCAACAAAAAAGGTCATGGTATGCCTTAAATATGCCTCCAAAACAATATAGGTTCTTTGGTCGGGGCTTAGATGACCTAAAAATGCATTTTTGTAAAACCCGTTGTGTTTACAAATACTTAGGCAATTTTTACAACTTAGCCAAAATGAAGAGTTAAAACCACTTAACTCTTGTTAACCTCCTTTCCAAAGTTCAAAGACAACCCAAAGCACCTAAAAAAATGGTCAAAATGACCTTATGAAAGCACAACAAAATTTAGACTTCCTACAAAAACTTCAATTAAGCTGAACTTTGCCAGGTGCTCCTGCACCATTCTCCCCCTCTCAGCTCAACCAACTAAGGAACTTTAGGAGAGATCAGAGACATATCAATTCCTTTCTTCTTAAAATATACTTCTTCTACCCAGGTAGCTTCAGATTCATGCTTATCCTTCCATTTGACAAGATGCTTCATGTACACCTTGTGCCTTGTAGTCTTCTTCACTCTTGACTCCAAGATTTTCTCTGCTTGTAGCTTGTTTGGAGTTGGTATGGACATGTTTCTGATGTCCTTGAAGACCTCCTGACTGTCCTGAACCAGATCCTTGACTGTTCCTTTATATTTGATCAAATCAGCAACATTGAAAACTGGAGAGATGCCCAAATCTGATGGCAATTCCACCTTATATGCATTCTTGCCATATTTGGCCAATACCTTGCATGGACCCACTCTTTTCATCTGTAACTTGGTTTCCATGCCCTTCTGCAATCTAGATTTATTGAGGTGGACCATAACATAGTCCCCAACTACAAATTGTACATCCTTCCTTGACAAATCAACATTCTCCTTCAACTTTTGAGTTGTTGTTGTAACTATTTTCTTATCTTGCTCATGAATCTCCTTCATGGTCTGAGTGAAGTCTTCTGCATGTCCACTCTTGTTTTCCATGGATCCTAAATCTCTAAGTTCACAAATGCCTCTTGGGTGCATCCCATACACAACCTCAAAAGGACTTCTCCCTATAGTTCTATTGCCTGTCATTATAGGCATATTCAGCTTGGGAAATCACCATATCCCATGTCTGTCCATATTCTTTAGTCAAGCACCTCAGAAGATTACCTAGCACTCTGTTAACCACCTCTGTTTGACCATCGGTCTGAGGATGGTAAGCTGATCCAAATGATAGATTTGTACCCAATCTGCTCCATAGAGTCTTCCAAAAATGACTCATGAACTTCACATCTCTATCAAAAACAATGCTTAGAGGCAAGCCATGGATCCTTACAACTTCCTTGAAGAAAAGATGAGCTATGTAGCTTGCATCATGAGTAATTTTGCAGGGAATGAAGTGACTCATCTTGCTAAATTTTTCCACTACTACATACAAACTGTCAAAACTAGTCTTGGTCTTAGGAAGACCTACCACAAAATCCATGCTCACACACTCCCATGGTCTGTTAGGAATGGGCAGGGGTTGATATAAACTAGCATTGCTAGCTCCCCCCTTAGCTTTCATGCATACAACACACTGTTCCACATATTTTCTGACATCTCGTGCTAGCTTAGGATAGTAATAGAACCTTTGAACTAGCTCTAAAGTTTTATTAATACCAAAATGTCCACTAAGACTACCATTATGCTTTTCTTGAATCAGATTTTCCCTCATTGATCCTCTTGGAACACATAACTAGTTACCCTTAAATAACAGTCCATTTTGCAATGTATACTTAGCATATTGACTATGAAAATGATTCTCAAAATTAGAGCATACCTTGTAAGCTTCTGAGAAGTCTTCATCCTCACCATAGAGGTCTTTGAAACACTCTATTCCAATGCTCTTTAGCTGTATTTCTTGCACTGTCAGCAACCTTCTGCTTAATGCATTTGCAACCTTATTCATTTGTCCCTTCTTGTGCTTGATGGTAAAAGTGAAAGCTTGGATGTATTCCATCCATTTCAAGTGTCTATTACTCATCTTTTCTTGGGTGTTGATGTAACTAAGTGCCTCGTTATCAGCGAAAACTACAAACTCTTTAGGTAACAAATAATGCCTCCACTTCCTAAGGGACTGCACTAAAGCATATAATTCTAGATCATAGGTAGAGTAATTTTGCTTGGCTTCATTGAGCTTTTCACTAAAAAAAGCCACAGGTCTACCTTCTTGACTAAGTACTCCTCCTACTGCTACTCCACTTGCATCACACTCAACTATGAACAACTTGTCAAAACTAGGCAATAACAGAATTGGTTGAGTTGCCACTTCTTGTTTCAATTTTTCAAACCCTTTATCAGCCTCTTGAGTCCATTTAAACTTTTTTTTAGACCACCTTTAATAGTATCTAGAACTGGTGCACATATACCACTAAAATTCCTTATGAATTTCCTATAAAACTAAGCTAAACCATGAAAACTTCTTACCTCTGTTGTTGTGGTTGGTGTAGGCCAGTTTAGGATGGCTTCCACCTTGCTTGGATCCATCTTCAATGTTCCTTGGGATACTACAAAGCCTAGATACACAAGTTCTTGTTTGAAGAACTCACACTTCTCAAGGTTGATTGCCAATTTCTCTTCTTGCGACCTTTTAAGAACCATTTCCACATGCTTCAAATGTTTTTCTGCTGTCTTACTGAAAATTAGTATGTCATCAAGATAGACTACTACAAAGATTCCTGTGAAATCCTTAAGCACTTCATTCATTAGTCTCATGAACATGCTAGGGGAATTTGAGAGGCCAAATGGCATCACTTTCCACTCATATAATCCATCATTTTTCTTAAAAGTTGTCTTCCACTCATCTCCATCCTTAATCCTAATTTGATGGTAGCCACTCTTGAGGTCCAACTTAGTGAAATACTATGCTCCTCCAAGGAAATCCATTAAATCTTCAATTCTAGGTATTGGGAACCTGTACCTAATGGTGATCCTATTAATAGCTCTAGAATCAGTACAAAGTCTCCACTTACCTCCTTTCTTTGTTGCTAAGACCACCGGGACTGCACATGGGCTGATGCTCTTTTGAATTAGTCCTTGATCCAATAATTCTTGCACTTGCCTAGCCACCTCTAGGTTATGCTTAGGAGTAAGTTTGTATGCTGCTTTGTTAGGAAATGAGGCTCCAGGTACAAAGTCAATTTGATGACTTATTGCTCTCTTTGGTGGTAAAGTTGCAAGGGTACCATCACTCACTATGCTCTTGTACTTATCAAGTAACCTTTGGACTGCTTCTGGTAAGACTATCCTTTAAGCCTTTTCTTCCTCTTTGGATTGCATCATGATCACATAACCTTCATTCCCTTGATGTAGATTGCTAATAAACTCTTTACCACTGCTCAACATGATGTTTGGTACCTTGGAATGCCCTTCATCTTCTTCTGACAGGGACTGCAGTTTGAAGGTTCTTCCATCCTTCTTGAATGAGATGGTGTTCTCTTTCCCATCATAAATGGCACTTCTGTTATATTTCCATGGTTTTCCCAGTAGCAGATGGCATGCATCCATGGGTAATACATCACAAACTAGCTTGTCTTTATAGCCTCCAATTGAAAATTCCACTGTTACCTGCTCATTCACCAAAACACTCTGCCCTTTATTCAGCCATGTGACCTTGTAGGGGTTATTGTGGGGTACTTTCTCCAATTTTAGCTTTGTTATTGCCTCCTCTGAGATTATGTTATCTGTTGAACCTGAGTCTACTATGACTTTGCACACTTTTCCAAGTATCTTGCACCTTACTCTGAAAATAGCTCTTCTTTGCTTAGGTTCCTCTTTGACTGGCTGCCTTATCAAAAATCTGTTAAACATCAAATTCTCTCCAATTTCAGATTCTATATGACTGATCTCAGTTGCCTTAGGACTCATGGTGTCCTCTTGTGCATAAGCCACTCTCTTTCCATTGCTAGAAGAGGATGCTTTCTTCGGGCACCTATAAGTAGGGTGACCTAGTTGGTTACAATGATAACACTTCATGTTTGCAAAGTAAGAATTACTCCTACCTGCTCCTCTTCCTCTATTTGAACCTCTTTGAGGTTCTCTTCCTCTGTTAAATCCTCCTCTTGAATATGTTTCACCTCCATGCTCAGTGAGCTTAGATTCTCCTTGGTTCCTCTGATCATTACCTCTACCTTGGTAACTACCACACTGTCCTCTTTGATCTCTACCTTTACCTCTGCCCTTAGAGGACTAATCTTGCTTTCTTTTGTTCCTTTCCTTAGTCTTTATAGCCAACTGATAACATTGGTGTACTGTCTTGGGACTTAGTAAAGCCATCTCTTCCTAAATGTTCCACTTCAAGCCATTAAGGTACCTAGCCACTTTTAGGCTCTCATCCTCTATCACATTTGATCTCAAGCAAAGCTTCTGAAACTCTTCAGTATAGGTGTTTACATCTTGATCTTTCTGCCTTAGACTTTTCCTCTTCTTGTGAAGTTGGATCTCATAATCATCTGGCATATAGGCTTCCTTTATCTTAGCAACCATTCCTTTCCAGGTTGATATGGGTTGTTTACCTTCTTTTTCCCTTTCTGTCTAAACAAACTTCCACCATGTCAAGGCTAATCCTCTCAACCTTGATTTAGCAACCTTCACCTTCTGTGCTTCAGTTATTCCATCACACTCAAAGTGATTCTCCATGCCCTCTATTCAATCCATGACCAAATTAGGATCCATCTTTCCATAGAAAAATGGTATGCCCTCAAGTCCTTTTCCACTCAAGGATTTCAATGCCTTCAAGAAATGCTCCTCCTCCAAAATAGGGTCAGGTTCAGGGACCTTGTCTTCCTCTGCAACCTCTTCTTCCTTTGGTACCGTTCCTTCCAACCTTGCATTGTTCAATGCTTTCTCAAGTTGCTCTATTCTTTCTTTCAAGGACTTGTTGTCCTCTTCTTGTTCTTCAACCCTCTTGGCTAGCTGTGCATTTGTCACCATGGCAGGAGTTTCACTTGACTCAACTTCTAACATATAAGCTGCTTTCCCATATCTTTTTCTTGCTCTGATACAAATCTGATAGGGAGACTGCAGGAATCAATCACAGATGCTACAGGAAGCAATCACAGATTCCTGCATTAGGCCTTACCATAGACCTCTTTGGTGAAATTGCTGTTCCACCCTAACCTATAGGAACTCAACCTTGTCTAAGTTCCCCTAGTTCTCCTGCCAACCTCACTATCTTGTCAAGTTTGCAACTACCAACCCAAATCTTGGTGCTATGACTCCTTTCTTCCTTAGCCTTTTATGCATTCAAAAGACTAATCCTCCCTCAATAAATGAATGTATCTTGCAAGGGTGAGGGAATGTTTTCCAAAGCTCCAAAACAACCTCCTAGGGTTCTTGAAACTTCACTTAGACTCCATCTTACCAATGCTTGCATGAAGCCTATTCCATAGGTTTGGCCCTTGAGCCCCTATTTGGTCTCTGAATAGGGGTAAATTGCTTTTCCCTCCTAAACCCACCAAAGGACTTAGGTTCTTGACTTAGGTTTTGTGTTTCCCCTATCTATAGCTTCAATATTTCTAGGGTTCTAGTCTTGCTCAGGCCGTATGCTGTCCAAACACCAAATTGGTCAAGCAGCTAGGTTTCAAAACTGCTCAGAACCAGTTTTAGGACTGGTGAAAAGTTCTCCTCCCAAATGGATTGATGGGATCTCCTCCTTATCACAATACATGGCCAAGACCTTCCCCTAAACTCTCCAAAAATAATTTCTCAAAAATCTTCACTCCCCTGCAAGTTATCAATGTTGTTCTGCAGCCTTTCCTAGCCGGGCTCTTCACTGGCTCGCCTAGGGCAAGGCTTTTCTCATAGCTCCTGCAACCAAAAGAAACCTAACTCCTACCATATTTACAAGTACTGAGATGGAGCCTGACCATGTTCCCAACAATTCCATACTTCCTGGTACGGAGGAAATGTAGCCTAGAACTCCATTTTTACACAGTTCCAGTCAAAACAGAAATAAGGAAAAAAAAACACAGAATATACAAGAATGGATGAAAGTGATGAAACGGCTATCAAATGTGCCAAAAAAAACTTCTAGAGGCCTCTCTACATGCTAATAAAAACCTACAAAATTCCTCTTTCAATTCATTTAGCTGCTGTCACGCAACAAGAACAAAAAAATAGAAAAATAAGCCAAGAACGTTATTTTCTTCTACTTCTGGAAAACACAGTCCGTACAAAAACTTCTAACCAACCAAAAAGTTCATGGTATGCCTTAAATATGCCTCCACAACAATTTATGTTCTTGGGTTGAGGCTTAGATGACCTAAAAATGCATTTTTGTAAAACCCGTTGTGTTTACAAACACTTAGGCAATTTTTACAACTTAGCCAAAATGAAGAGTTAAAACCACTTAACTCTTGTTAACCTCCTTTCCAAAGTTCAAATACAACCCAAAGCACCTAAAAAAATGGTCAAAATGACCTTATGAAAGCACAACAAAATTTAGACTTCCTACAAAAACTTCAATTAAGCTGAACTTTGCCAGGTGCTCCTGCACCACATTTCCTAATTAAATTTTTATATCATTTTTTGTTTCAAGTCTCCCAAAACTAGATGTTTTTCAAAAAAGAGAGGAGATGCACATATATTACAATGGAATTTGAATCTATAGAAAGGTAGCTATATATAGTTCTAGATACATTTAATTGATAGGATAAATATAAAACTAAATTTAATTCATTGTCATTTTATAAAAAAATTATAATTGATTTCATATCCCCTTAATCCATTATCTTAAAATCCCTTAATCCATCCTCTTATGTACCATTAATCCATCCTATTACATCCCCTTAAGTATCGCTATTAATTCCCCTTAAGCCATTCTATTAGGACCCCTTAATCCATATCCTCGTATAGCTACCCTTAATTCGTCCTCTTGCATCCCCTTAGGTCACTCTCTCAACACCCCTTAAGCCATCCTCTTAGGACTCCTTAATCCATATCCTCATATATCTACCCTTAATCCATCCAATTTCATCCCCTTAAGTCACTCTCTCAACACCCCTTAAGCCATCCTCTTAGGACCCCTTAATCCATACCTCATATATCTACCCTTAATCCATCCACTTGCATCCCATTAATTCACTCTCTCAACACCCCTTAAGCCATCCTCTTAGGACCCCTTAATCCATATCCTTGTATATCTACCCTTAATCCATCCACTTGCATCCCCTTAAGTCACTCTCCCAATACCAATTAAGCCATCCTCTTAGGATCCCTTAATCCATATCCTTGTATATCTACCCTTAATCCATCCACTTGCATTCCTTAAGTCTCTCTAGGGTTCATGAGATGCTTAGAATAACAAATCTATATGGGTTTTAAGGGTTTAGGGTTCATCTCCTAGGATTTAGGTCCTATGGTTTAGGGTTTAGGGTTTTAAGTCATTCTCTCAACTCCACTTAATTCACCCTCTTACATCCCTTTAAGTCATTCTATAAAATCCACTTAATCCACCCTCTTACATCCCTTTAATTCATTCTATCAAATCCCCTTAATCCACCCTTTTACATCCCTTTAAGTCATTCTATCAACTCCCCTTAATCCATCCTCTTAAAGGACCCTTAAGGTGTATCATCTTGCATACCCTTAATCCACCCTCTTGCATCCCTTAAGTCACTCTCATAATTCCCCTTAATCCATTCTCTTAGGACCCGTTAAGCCATATCCTAAGGTTCATGACATGCATCCCCTTAATCCACCCTCTTACATCCCTTTAAGTCACTCTATCAACTCCCCTTAATCCACCCTCTTACATACCTTCAAGTCATTATATCAACTCCCCTTAATCCACCCTCTTGCATCCCCTTAAGCCACCCTCTTAAAGGACCCTTAAGTCATAACCTCTTACATCCTCTTAATCCAAAATATTGCATCCCTTAAGTCACTCTCATAATTCCCATTAATCCATCCTCTTGGGACCCATTAAGCAATATCCTAGGGTTCATGACATGCATCCCCTTAATCCACCCTCTTACATCCCTTTAAGTCATTCTATCAACTCCCATTAATCCACCCTCTTACATCCCTTTAAGTTATTATATCAACTCCCCTTAATCCACCCTCTTGCATCCCCTTAAGCCATCCTATTAACTCCCCTTAAGAAATTCTCTTAGGATCCCCCTTAAGTTATATCCTCTTAGGTCCCCTTAATCCATCCTATGGCAAACACCATTTGAATTTGTATGGAATTTATAAGATCCAATTTTCTAACTTTTACTATATATTTCTCTTTTCTCACATGAATTATTTACTTAAATGACTTATAAAGCTATAGTTACTTTACTTACATTAATTATTTTTGCAGGTTCTCATCAAGTCGGTCTACCATGTGATTGTCATTGAAAAATTATTTTATCAAGAGACTATGTAAATATCAATTTGTGGTCTTGACCTAAAAGTTGATAGCTAAATTAATTGTATCTACATGAACATGTATGTTTCATCGTGTTATATAGTTGTATTAAACATCAATATACATTATATATGTTTGTTCAATGTATGAACTTCAATGAACTAATTATCCACTTTTTAAATATCTTGTTCCAATTTTATATATTATACATTTCATGTCTTGTATTTACCACATTTTATATAATTGTTCAATTGTATAGATTATACATTTTATACATATAAGGAGATATATTTTTGTTTATTGATTTACATATTTGATAGAATTGGAAAATAGTTAAAATTACCTGCCCTTAATTTATTATGAATATGATATAAACTATTTAAGGAATGTTTTAATTTTTCACCTAACCATGTGATAAATTATATATATGAAATTTGATTCTAGATAAGAATTTATATATTGCTTGTATTACTTGAAAATTAGATAAAATATCTATACATATATGAGTGCATATTATCATCAAAATGAACATAACACGATCATAATTGACTACATATATAATCATCATATTAAAGTCAACTGATATAAATAAACACAAATATGATAATATTAATCAATATAATGTATGTGAAATGGTCCATGAAATAACATGTTCAAAATGTATATGTTAAGTCCAACACATATATTTAAATAAAACTAGAGATCTATAGTCCATAAAATTTAAAACCATCTAAGTATCAGGATGATCAGTCAAATCAAGTCTCCTCTTTGTTCCATGTTGATTAGATGTACCCACATCATGTTGTAAAAGAGTACAAGAAACTTGAAATTAGATTTAAAGTTATTTAGAAATTTTGATATAATTAAACATATTTAAACTTGAAAATATAAACTTTTAGATAAAAATAAATTTAATTAAATATCTAGTAAATACAACAAAAATGATTTTTAGTATGCATAAATTACCATATGATCAAGTGAATCTACTGGCACATTTTCTTCAACGGGTAGCATAACTGTCACTTGAGAAGATCCAAATGCTTGATCTACTATATCCTACATATTCATATAAAGCAAAAAATATGTTAAAACCTCGAATATATATATTTAAAAGGTCCATAAAAATTATATAGGATATTTAGTAAAGTTTACAACCTCGAATGATATGCACTCATGATCACACACTTGAGATTTCCCATGCATAAATGCTGACGATGTCTCAGGTGCGCTCGCCATGGATATCTCATGAAATCCCTACATATAGATGTAAAATTTTTTGTATAGATCATTCACACATGTGTGTAAATGAACTTATTAAATTAGATCTATGATGTGTATTTAATTTAAACTTATCAAACTTTTGAAAGCACACACCTGAGATGATGATGACTCGGGAGTGCTCACCACAACTTGTGGTTAGTCAGTACTAGGTATTGCATGACCTCCCTGCATCTAGATATAATATATCATTTCACACATGTGTAGAAATTTAAATTAAATTAGATATATCCACAAATTATTTAATACATATTGGTTCAAGTACCTGACCAAAAGGTGAGCCTAGATCTACAACACTCAACCTATAGACATGATCATATTGAGTTTCTGGCATCATGTGATCATGCATCTACACCGAACACTTATTGAATTAATATTATATTATATATATAATTTGATGTTATTACTTACATGAATTTTTCACATTTCAAATAAATTAAATTTAAGTTCAAAAGATGAATATACCTATGTAGGATGATCCTCAAAATATAGTAAATTCATATATGACTCCATCCCAGATGCATGTGGGTCACTTGAAGTGGATGCCTAAATATTCCCATAGCCCAAGCCTCCATTCTCTCTATTGGCCACTTCAGTCATTGTATGTGTAGTCTGATGAGTGAGATGTCCAAAAAGCGAACTCAACATTCCTAATGTTGATAACATGTTTTGCTACTGAAATGCAACGGGGACACCAGGAGGAGGATGAACAATAGGAGCAATCGAAGCACGTCACTGAGGATCGACACGTGCTCCTAGTTTATGTTGGAGCATGCCACACCCAACTCCCTTAAATGACCTCATATCAAAATAGTTGGGTTTTAAACCCAACTCAAACTCAGCCCATAACTTTCTCAAAAAAGTATAGGGGAACCTCATAATTACCATGTGGTGGATTATCAAACACCATCCGCCATCTATCCCAAAAATGTGCATCTATCTATGAGTTCCTACACCATAAAATTGAAATTCATTTTTTGGTGGGTGGAATTGGTTGGTTTGTTTGGGAGTTAAAAGATGTTGTCACATGGCTTGTTTGGTAATTTTAAGGTCATTAATTTCTTTCTAGGGAAATCCATCTGCATAGAATTTTCTCCTCTCTTCTCTCCATTGATGAAACCTATCTAGGTCTGCATCAATAGATCAAACAAAATTGATAATAGTTTGCATTGTATATGCAAACCGTGTGATATGGGGGGGGATTCTAGGCTCATTTTTTATCAGATCTATATTTCCTTGAATCACAATAAGGTTTTCTCTAATTCTCTCTTAATTGAGCCTGATCTACTACATGAGGTGGGGGGTTAGGAGGTGGAGAGTGTGGAGGTGAGGGGGTTTTGTTGTGGTGGTAGATTTGGATGTATGGGATCTTCAGGAATTTGTGCATTAGGCATAAAATCCTATATGTTAAATTTTGGATCCAAGTGAACAATGAAATGGCAACTGCATGTTAAACAATTAAATATATATATATATCAACAAACTAATTAAATAATGCACACAATTTGAAAGTTATTTAAAGATCACATTGAACATGCACAAATTCAAAATACATTTCATTTGAAGACCATTCAATTTATAACATTAAAAATCCATAGCATGTACACATTAAATTGAATCCAATGTGTGGTTGTTAATATGAAGGGCTTTTTGTTACTACCAACTCTTAGAATGCAACTAAAAATGGAGATAATTGTCACACCAAGGTCATATAATTTTAATAAAATCCTACCTACATGTTACTTAAAACTAATTATTGAACACCTTTTAGTAACCCTTCCAAGAAGAATCATCAAGTATATCTAAAATATAAATCCACTATAATTTAGATCAATATGTATACTATAATTAGGATACCTAAAATATCTAAGGATGCACTAAATTACATTTTATGTAGTACATGGAAAGGGAACTCATATGTTGAGTTGTATAAGCGCTTCTAGGTCAAAACTTTGTAGAGGATGACATATTTGTTATAATTCATCTAGTTATTTTATGTTAAACCTTTAATAAATGGGATGGTTCAATTATAAATAGTTTTGAGTTAGATCTATATGTGGTACATAGGATACCTCTCAGTGAAAATAGGGAGGTAAGTTCTAATTATAACTCTGATGGGTAGAAATGAAATTAGGGGGTTTTGTTAGAACCCTATGAATGCATGCACTATGTCATTGGTTTATTAAGTGAATCCCCTAAAAGAAGGCCTCATAAACTTATTTTTAGCTAGATATCACTTGATAATTAAACTATCGCCAAATTTGATGATATACATTAATTGATTTATTTAAAATAAATAAAATCACATGGATTAAGGTAAAGACTTAAGATTTATTTAAATAAATCACCATCAACATTTAAACTAGGAGTTGGATAAAATGTATCAAGAGTTGAGAGCTCACAAAAGGCTACGATATCAACAATGAGGCTTCTTTGAATCATTATTGAAAAATTAAATAAGAAGATTAGTAAATAGAGACTATGAACATGAGGTGAGGAAACATTTAATTTCTATAGGTAAAGGAATAAAGAATGAAAAATAAGACACATGTAGATATATAACTTTGATTTCTCAAATTGGTTGTTAATAGGAGGTTATGGGTTATTTAGACTTTATCTTCTATTACATATATAAAGGTGGAAAAAGAGAAGGAAAGGCCCCCACTAATTTAGGTTATGAAAAACTCAAGAATGAGTCTTAAAATGGGTAAATGATGAAAATCATGTAGTTTAATTCAAGTAAAAATTATACTAGATTCTATTTGTATTAGGATTATTGTTAGACAAGGGTGCTCAATGGAGCTCATAAATATCAAGCCTGTCATTAATTAACTAATTCATCAATAAGTAATTTATTCTTCTAAGTTTTTATGGGTCTAGAGCTTTATCTTTTGGGGCAAGGGGAAGTTTACTCATAGGTGTGGTTGTTTCTAAACAAGAGTATATCTATAGAGCTAAGGTATATCAATTGTGAATACATGTATTTATCAAGTGTGACATAGAATTTAATTAAATATGAGGACATAAATTGATTTATCTAAATTTTGAAATTCCATGATAAGAGACACAAGTTCTCTATAGTGGGACAAAGTAGTTAAGAAGAAATTATAAGTTTAACACTAACATTAATTTATAATCTCATTCATTATTTTCAAAGCATACTAAAGATAAGAATAAAAAAATAATAGAAGACATTCAAAGGGACACACAGATATATGCTAGTGCCAATTGCAATGTACAAAATAAAAAAAATATGAGCTTGAGCTTTATTCACATATTGAAAATGGCTTCTTTAAGTACAAAGACTTCACTAAATTTTTTAGTTGTACAATGAAATCATATTTAGACATGTGAATTGGTGTGCATAATTTATCATGCAAAAATGGAAGAAATTAGATATTTACTATATTATTATTTAGAGATTTGATGACATGAAAACATATCTATGTCAAATAAAAAATGTAAGAAACCTCCAAGGAGGATACTTCTAAAATTATGTGAAGTGAAATTTAAGAACCAATGAAAAGGAGGACACAAAATAAAGCAAGGAAGGAGGGAAATTTCCAAATTGAAATTACTCAATGAGCAAGAGCAACATGATCAATCCTAATGAGATTTAAAATTGTAACCATACTAAAAAATGAGAATTTTTAAACTAGAGTTGAGTATGGCAATGGTGTAACATAGCAACATGATCAATCCTAATTAGATCAACCTCATAAATTTATGCTATGATTTGTTGAACTAGTTAAGAAACATCTCCTCATTTCTCAACAAAAATGGTTACATTGAAAGTATTGATTGTACTTTCAAGTTGCACTATCTAAAAGGTGAAAATATTAGTGTTTTAGGTTTAGGTTTTAGGGTAAATAGGGTTTTAGGTTTATGTTTTAGGGTTTAGGTCCAACGATTAAGCTAGGTAAATTAGATTTTAGGGACCTATGTTTTTTGGAACCTAGGGTTTAGGGTTTTGATTTCTAAGTTAAATGTGTCCAATTTAGGTTTAGTTTTAATGGTTTTCGATTTACAATTTAATGCTCTTTGTTTTGTTGATGTTTTTGGTTTTTTAAATGCAATTTAAAAACTATAAAATATTGAACTAAAAAAAACTAAAAAAACCAAAACTAAATAACAATTACAAAACAAAAATGCAAGATATAAAGCAAAAAAATGGTAGAATTCAACCAACCTGGAGGTCGTTGAGGTCGGTTGTGTGGACGGGAGGAGGTGGCAGTGAAAATTTGCATATGTGTTTCATAATGCGTACACATTTTAGGTTTGCATACCTGACCCTAAATGCATACACATTCGGTTTTAGGCTTAGGTACCTGATCCATAACGCGTATGCATTTTTTAAAAACACGTGTTTCATGTGATTTTTTTTTTTGGCCGAAACTTCCCCTCTTCATGGACCCAACTTATTGCTTATACCCTATTGATGGATATGATTAGTGCAAGACACAAAATATCAATGATTCTCAAACCATGAGAGGAATGACTAAGCTTTATTATGGGCATGATGAAGAGGGTAGAGTTTATTATGGAGTGGGATGCGTGTGATAGATCATGGACGTAAGTGGAAAATTAGATAGAATGATAGTAAAAAATTGAGCAAAGACCAACTACACATGATGCATTTTTTCAAGGCTTTCACCATGGTACTTATCCAAAGTGCCATAAAAGTGGTTTTATTGGATGGATTATTTATCTTTACTATTTTTTTTAATTTTTTATATTTTTATATTTTTGATGTGATTATCTAAAAGCTAGGTGTAGTACTTGTGAAGGTGCATGCTATAGATAGGATCTAATAGTGATTAACCTTTAGGAGTAGAGATTTGATAAGCATTAGATCCATATAATATAGTTATAATGTAAGGATCTAACCAATTAGGCTTGAAATTTCTAGGTTTCTCTCACTCTATTTGATTCTTTGGATTCTCTTTCAAGACCAAGTCACAAATGTCAAAATGCCTAACACAAATTCTCTTATTGTAGTTGTAGCAAAGATGATTCTAATATGCTTGTAAGTGGATAAATACATTATTTCATTTCTCATCCAGTAGCTCTAGTTCATGCAAACATGATACACAATATTCTTCTTCATCACTAAACTATTGCATAGAAACCCTCAAGGATGGTAACTCAACCTCAATTAGGAAAATGGCTTCAAATATAAAGATGAGGGAATATGGAGTGGCTCGTGTAGGGATATAGATGCTAGTGTGGTAGGCCCATAATGTGAGATTGAGTTGGATTTTCCAAGCATGGACAATGTCATTGATAGTCTTCATTAGGATTTTCATGATAGTCTTTTTAGATGCCTCAGCTTGACTATTACCTTGGGGATAATAAGGAGTGGGAAAATGATGCTAGATGTGGAATCACTCACACATTTCATGGGAATCTTGATTTTTGAAAGGATGAAAATTTTGTGATGATGGATTGGGGAAAACCATACTAGCATATGCTGTAATTCAAGATGAACTTGGATATTTGTTTATCATTGATGTAGATCATTGGAATAGCTTCAATCCATTTGGTAAAGTACTTGGTTGTAGTGATGATAAATTTATGACCATTAGTGGAGGTAGGATGAATCTTTCCCATGAGTTTGATTCCCCATTGAGATAATGGCCATAGTGAAGTAATAGGATGAATTTCTTGGGAAGGTGCATGCACAAGATCTCCATGTATCTGACATTGGTGGCATTTCTTAACAAAGTGATAGGCATCAAACTCCATAGTAGGCCAATAGTATCCCATTCACATAATATTTTTGGCTAGGGTAGGACCAACAAATTGAGCTCCAAATATACTGTTGTCTACCTCATGTAAATTTGTATGTTCATCTAAATCAAGACATCTTAGGAGGGTGCTATCTAGGCTATAGTGGTAAAGGGTATCACCAATGATGACATATTTGTATGCTTGGCAGATAAAGGTCTTACACTAGTTAGATGACAAGTCGAGAGGGATAATTTGGTCATGTAGGTAATTATAAAATTATTTGTACCAAGGAGAATCAAAACCAACAACATATGAGCTCAAATTCAGGGACATCGAATGTAGATATCAATAGTAGTTCCACCAAGAACTCATATTGTGGCACATTATTAGGTACATCCAAGAGAGATCCAATGGTATCCATTGCATTTTTTTCTTTGTTTTTGAATTCCTAGGATCTACTCAAAGGTGATGACATCAAAGTATAGCTTAAAACTATAAAACATGTGCTTGTAGGGTGTGATATTTTCATATTTTGTGTCATAGTCATCATTAATATAATGGATAACCAATAGGGAATTACCATAGACTTGAAATTTCTTGATCTTCCATTTGATAGCTATTCGTAGTCTTGTTAACAATGCCTCATACTAGCCATATTATTGGTGCAGGGGAATGCTATTCTGTATTATTTTTGTATTGAATCGCCTTGAGGTGTAACAAAAAGGATTTCTGCTTCTAAAGCATGATTTATATAAGATTTATCAAAGTAGAGCTTCCATGTTGTAGGAGTCTCTATCGTGAAGATGGACTCATCAAGAAAACAAGATATTAATGGATGATCTATTGTTGGTGAGTTGTGAGTTGATCACCTACCAGTTGTACTTCCATTTCCTTATGATCAACATACTCTATGTCATATTCACTCAAACTCATAACCCACTTTTCTAGTCAACCTGTTAACATTGCTTTACTCAGTAGATATTTCAATGGATCATTCTCTATTCCAATTTTTTCTACTTTGAATTTATCATATAAATTTTTAGATGCACTTTTAGTGGAACTATTTCCTTTTTCAAATCCAACACAAGATTTCTATTTTAAATACTTTTGTGAGTTAATCAAATCTTCAAGAATATTTGAGCCTCCTTTCAACATCAAACCTCTATCAATATTTTTTAAAAAAAATTCAAGCTCTTTTCTCAAAGAAACTATTTTTTCTTCTATCTTCACGCATTCATCAAATTTATATTGTAGTTTAGATGTGACTACTTATTCTATCCTTTTAGCTTCTTCAACTTGAGTCATTATCTTGACCACCATCTGATCAAATTCCTCAAGACTTTTAGACAGTTTTTCATTATCTTTTTGTGCAAGCTTCTTATTTTTGTTCTCATTTCTTAAGCCATCAATATCATCTAGAGCACGGATGAGTTCATCCTCTATATCAAATTCTTAATCTTCATCAAAATTTTAAAATTCTCCATTTTTTTTATCTACCATGAATAGGAATTAATTTCCCTCAATCATAACAGTACAATCATGGTCATCATCTAAATCTTCTTATTTTTTTAAAATTCTCTTCTTGGGAAAGTAGGGTTTCTTCTTTTTACTATCTGCTTCTTTCTTAGAGTTATCCTTTCCATTGTAGGAGCATTTAGCAAAAAAATTTCCTATCTTACCATGGTTAAAGCATTTAAAGGGTAACTTACCTTTGTATTTTATAGAGCCTCTTCTCAATCTTATGAAAAAGTTAGCTTCTTCTCCATCAGTCTCCTCAGATCTAGTTGTAGATGCTTCTTCCTTTTCCTTTTTGGCTACTTTCAATGCAACTTCTTTCTAAGATGTATCTACATCTCCCATTCTCATCTCATAAGCAGTAAAGGTGTCATGAAACTCATCAACAATGAGTTTATCTACATATCTTGCTTCTTCTATTGTAGATATTTTTGAGTCATAATTGGATGGTAAGGATCTTAGAACCTTTTTGACAATCACTGACTCTTTCACTTCTTATCATAGGCCTCTGATTATATTAACTATTTTATCTACCCTAAGGAGGTAGTCTATAATATTCTCTTCTTCACTCATCTTGATACTTTCAAACTTACCTTTGTAAGTTTGTATCTTTTCCTGCTTTACCTTATCATCACCTTCATAGATACTCTTTAACATTCTCCAAATCTCATGGGCTATTTGATAGTGAATGACTTTGAAAAACTTTGAATTGTACAACCTATAAAGAATAGCATTCTTTTCACTTCCATTATTCTCATATGATTTCTTCTTAGCCTAACTAGTAGGAGGAGTAGCATGGATTGTATATCCATTCACAATAGACATCCATACATTAAACACTAAAGAAGATAAATATGCTTCCATTCTAATGCTCCAAAATGCATAGTTTGATCCATCAAAGAAAGGTGCTTTATTTTAGGAATAACCTTATTGACTAGTCATTTGTATTCACTGTCCAAGATCTACCTAAGTTGATTAAGCTTCTCCAAAGTAACCAAGGATATGATACCAATTGTTGGAACACATATATTTATTGAGAGGGGGGTGAATCAGTCAATCACTAAAATTTAAATTTTAACTCCTCCTAAAGTAGACTAAAGATTATGTAAAGAATACACACTCAAATGGACATAACACTAGATATACATGGAAAACTCAATATGGGAAAAACCATTGTGAGAAATGCTTCTATGATATACTATCCTAATCTAGCCTCACAATAGAACCTCACTAGTTACAATGTTTAAGGGCACCAACCCTAAGGAGACACCAATACCCCAATTTAAGAGCACCAACTCTAAGGAAGCACCCACTCCCTAACCTAAGCACCAACTCAATTTTTTGATGACACCAACCAATAAGATTTATAATGAAATTTATGTCAAGCAACAACTCCAGAATACAATTGATTCAAGTGAATCCAATTCAATGTTATAGGCCAATTTTGTAACTTCTCATTCTTTACTTTGCTTCTCTAGAAGCATTATCTCTACCTCTACTGCTGCTAGCCTTAGCAACTGATCTCTCCTCTCTATTATTTTCTCTTACTCTTCTTTTTCTCAAAATCTGTAAAATCCTCAATGCATAAAATAGATGATATTCTTTATATTTGATCTAGATTTTCCATTTTTCACACTCTCACATTCTTTTCTTCTCACATATACCTTTTTGATCGAATTATCTCATCTTTCCTTCATCAACAACGATCCATACACCACCTACCCCATTTAATGGGTTTTTCTATCTTTATAATATTGCAATATTAGATTTTATTTGCATTAAAGGCCATATATGCTTGATCTGTCTCTTCTAGATTCTATGATCATTGGTGCATTGATGGTGTCATCCATTTCTTCCAATCATCAGCAAAAATGTAGTTGGAGTAGTTTCCTTTTTTTTGTGCCGCAATCTCATTTGCCTAATTAGGAGTTTCACCATTTTTCCACCTAGCCATTGATAGAAACAACTAATTAAATATTGGCCATAGAACTTTTCCTTCACAACATGAATGGATGGTTTCTACTTAGCTGCCACAACTTTTAAAATGCCACCATAGGATGTGATCACTTTGAATCTTGATCGTAGATCTCTATTGAAAAACCTAGGATTGAGACGTTTTTTATTTGTGCATGAAGAAAAATAAATGTGATGCATAGACCTATGCAATCCAACCAAATTTTTTCACCTTTCATTGTGAACACATGTCCCCTTTTTGTGTTTTTGTACTAGTCAACACTAGGACCCACAAAGCTTCTCCAGAATTGTGGAAATACTTCTTCAATTTTTCTAACATTATTTTTCCTTTTTATCAAGGTTCAGGTGTCACAAATCCCCCTTACCTTATGCTTGAAGTATTTTGAAGGACTTAATAATTATATCCAAACACTAACCATCCACAAGCATTAGCCTTTTCAGGTTTTAGCCTTTGGCCTTACCCTTTACCTTTTATCACCTTCCACTTCATACACATACCATCACGCCAAACTCTAAAATTTCAAATAATCCATTGAAATATTGGATGTTAGGGTTCACTCTTGCTACATACCTTTTTCCTACCTTTTGATAAGGTGTAAGCCTCAACACCAACCTTTGATGCCCAACAAGGTAAGGTGTAAACTAACTTGTCGAAGCCCAATGCTTGACACTTTTTGAACTACCCACATTTTTTCTTCTTATATTATAATTGATTATAAGATATTATAGAATGGTTCATTTCTAGGTGGAATCATTATCTGAAGGACTACTGTCTATAGAATAGAAGGAATGGATCACTACCAGGATAGGAAAGAGGGTGGCTCACTGCTAGAGATTGAATTGATACAATGCATCTACAATATGCTAGAGATAGTTCTAATGAAGCCCTATAAATTAAATTAACACATTTCATGCTTCACAACTACCATACTCTACTCACATTATATTCCCATAACACCCTATCACTTTCATATCAGTACATTCACTCTACTACTTCCTCACTTCTACAACACTGAATGATCTTGTATTTATATTCCTTACATTCAAAAACACTTACAACATCAATTAGGTCAGCCTAATTATATGTACCGTGCATCCTCATACCTTGTTGGCTCAAGACTCAACCACACATGCCTCACAGAATAAACCAAATTGTTTGACACATCAAAATGGGTCACATGATCTATAATTACTCTCATAAGTATGATCCATACATCCTTTAATTTTGCATGACCTCAAACCCTTTAGGCCAACACCATTGGTGAAGCAATAATAAAATGAGCCAATTACTCATCTACAACTCAACACATTTACTTACAAAATACTTTCCACTTGGAGCATGCACACTTTTGACACCTATAAACACATCCTCAAAACAACATAGCATAATAGCTATCCATGGTGTAATGAAAATCATTCTAATTAGGTACTCTATCACTATAACTCTCCCATATCTAGAGCGATACACTGTCAATTATAACTTCAAATGTAGAGGACTTAAATGCTTGAAACTTTGGATTTAGATTCCTCCAACATGTACCAAAATTACCTTAGAATTGCATGAAAATATTATTCATGGTGGATTAATGCAGACCACAAAATAGGTTCTCTAAACATTGAAAACTGCATTTTGAACTTAGGAAACTTATTCAACATACTTGATCTTCTCTGGACAACACTTCTTCAACTATACAATGAGTTAACATTACTAACAACACCATACTCAACCAATCTTATCAACCATTATCTATTCATCAATTTTGATATCAATGACAACACCATAGTAACATCATCTACCATACATCCATGAATCTTCTTAATGACAAACGGAACCTCCAAAAAATAGAACACTCTACTAACTGAGGTGTTCAACCACATTTGATCTTCCTTTCAAACACTTTCATACATTTTCTATTGGATATTCAATGCATTCCACATTCACACTTCTTTGTACTTATTCAAACTTCCATACCTATTGCATTTGAAATGTTCTTGCATTTATATCTACCACAAGACCTTAAAACATCAATTAGGTTTCCCAAGAAAGAATATAAATAATGAATTGAAAAATTCATCCACCAAAGCATAATGTGGTCCTATCCCAAGAATAGAGTGGGCCAAAAACAACATTATCCACTATCTATGCTATAAATCTTCTAATAGACTATAATCTACCTTGTAAACATCACAGTTGCTTCAGTGTTTGTGGTGGTTCCATATCCAGGATTTCCTTGGCCTTAGTTGGATCTACTTTAATTCCTCTTCGTGACATAATGTGTCCTAAGATATTTCCTAAAGTAATGCCAAAGACACACTTTTTTGGGTTCAATTGTACCTTGCACTCTTCAAGTCAGTCAAAGATTGTTCCTAACACCTCTATATTTTCCTTGTTCTCGACTTTACCAAACTGTCATCCACATATTCTTCTAAATTCTTGTGAATCATATCATGAAAAATCAATGTCATTTCTCTTTGATAGGTGGCTCTAGCATTCTTTAGACAAAATGGTATCGTGTTCCAACTAAATGTTCCCCATGGACATGTAAACATTTTCTTATGTTGATCTTCTTTGGCTATCATGATATTATTGTACCCTGAGAACCCATCCATGAGTGAAAGTATTTCATGTCCAATATTTAGATCTATAATGATGCTAATATTATGTGAAGGAAAATTTCCCTTGGGACATCCCTTATTCAAATCTTTAAAGTTAGTACATATTATGATGGCCCCAATGGGTTTTGAGACTGGCAAAAGGTTTGAAACCCACTCAAGATAGTCTATTGTTTTGATGAAGCCTACACCAATAAGCTTTTGTAATTCCAGTTTGACCAATAATGATATTTTTGGATACATTTTCCTTAGCTTCTACTTTACCAGTTTAGCATGAGAATAAACTGCAAGATGGTGAAAAAATACTTAAAGATCAAGGCTTGGAATGTCTACATAAGACCACAAAAAATTTACCTTTCTCTCTTTCAAGAATACTACCAATTTATTTTTCTCTTCATCAAGGAGTGATTCTACATAAAAGGTGATTTGTGGTGCCTCCTCTGTTCCTACATTGACTATATTGGATTTTTTTATCAATTAGTGCTGATTTTTCTTGATGTATCACACTAAGTGGAAGATTGAATCCCTCATCCTTTGGCACCTCAAAGAGGTTTTCACCATTGGATACATCTTTTATTTTTACTATTTTAGGATCCAAAAGTTCCCCAAGGTGGTTTTCACTTAAGGATTGAGACATGATTCTCATATTTTCCATTTTATGACTAAGAGATTCAATAGTTTCCCCATAGTATGCTTGCATATCCAATTTAATGTCAAAACTTTCCTTATGATCCCAAAATGGCATGTGACTATGAAGTTACATGAAATCAAAGATAGCTTCATTGTTTTCAAATGAATCTAGAATAGGTGGTCCTTATTGGTCCCAATTTATAATATTGGGGATAGACTCATTTCAATTTACTGATTTGGCTATTGGAAGCAAAGGATGTAGTGGTTATCATGAATTTGCAAGTATCCTCAAATAGGCCTATGTTTCGAGGGGAAATTCATCAATGGTGTCATTATGTGATATTGGTAACCAAGAGGAAGATTTGAATCCCTTAACAAAAGAACCCTTTCCAAAAAGGGTCACTTTGCTTGTGGTACATCCAAGGCGAAGATTCTTAGGTCATTTGTTAGGAGCAAGAGGTTCTAGAAAAACATTATTATTTTGACCAATCTTTTCATTTTTTTGTATCCCCAACCCTTCATCAGTTTCAATCCTATGTTTTCATCCTCCATTGGAAGAATGGGATTTGGTCTGTTATCTTGATATAGCAATTCTAATACATTTTCCTCATCAATAATTTCAGTTCAAATCTCCCCACTTTGTGAAAGTGGTAGATTTTATCTGGATTGTCTTTGATACCTTGTCAATAGGTTGAGTCTTCCCATAGGATCTAGGATAAATAGGTAGTTCTCCAATTATGAAAGAGTCCTTTCTTAAGTTTTATTCTCCAACCATTATCTTTGATTACTACTTTGATATCAAGGATGTTATGCAAGATAGGTATTTTTGATTTAGAGGAAGAAGGTAGGGTAGATGGATCCACAAAAGAGGAGGGTGTTGGCACTTCATCATTCTTAGGCACTTGTAGGATCTTGTAGTACTTTGCTTCTAGATTCTTACAATAGTAGAAGGGTTTGGGATCACCATGGATTGTGATTTCTCTATCTGCATAGGGAAACTTGATACATTGATGGTAGGTGGATACTACGGCTTACATGGCATGGATCCATGGATGACCAAGAAGTATATTGTATGGAAGGTAAAGTTCAAGCACTTGGAAAGTAGTTTCAAAAATTGTAGGTCCTACATGGATAGGTATTTTGATTATTCCTTTATAACTTTGTTCTTGATCATCTTATGCTTTAATGGTAACACCTTTTTCCTTTTCAATAATATATTTTGAATAGCCCAAGATTTTGATTAGTTGAAGGGTACAAATATTAAGAACAAAACTTCCATCCACCAAGACTCTTTTGACTTTAATTTTATGGATGAGGACCTCAATATGCAATGCGTGATTATGTGATGGTTGTGTGGGGAGGTCTTGCTCGCAAAATGTGAGAAGATGAGGGGTGGTGATGTGTTCGACCATAGCCTAGAATTGTTTGGTATCAAGATTATCAAGTATGGATGATGAAGACAAAGCCTTTTGTAAGATGTCCCTATGTGTAGAAGATATTTTCAATAACTCTAGGATAGTGATTTGGGTGGAGGTCCTTTTCAATTGGTCCAAGAGGCTATAATCATTAGGATTTTACTTTAATGGTGGTGCTCTAGGTTGTGATGGTGCTCCTTGGATGGGGAATTTTCCTCTACATGTGGTGACTCCACACTTTGCACTAGGTCCTTTGATTTTGATGACAGATATAAGATGGTTACAAGATGCTACCACATTGTTGTAAATATGACCTACATTGTGGTAATCCTTCCCTTTTCCATTATCATTTCTCTTGTGGCTCAACATCATATTATTGTATATCTTAAGGTCTTGAATTCCTAATTGTTGGTCCATAGTTATATCTTCATTATCAATAAGATATTGAATGAAATTTTTTAGCTTCATACAACTTGATGATTTGTGTCCCTTGATTTTGTGAAAATTACAATGATCTTCCTCTCTATACCATGGAGGTTTGACTTGAGGCTCTTGGTAATTATTAAAATCGAGGAGCGTGATGAGATTATATTGTACCAATTTTTACATGACCACTTCAATAAATTCCCCCAAAGGTGTGTACTTGTGTCATTGAGGGTAACTATTTTGAGGTTGTGGTCCTCTTTGAGTGTTAGCATTGTTGATTGTTTTTGGTTATTTTGTGGCTATGTGTTTTCTTGTTGTGTGTTTTTTTGTGTGTTTTTCTATTTTGGAGCATTGAAAACAACTTTCACGTCAACTACTCCATAATTATTAATGTTCTTATTTTTGGCCCATATATGAGGTTTGTCATCAGAACTAGATGATGGATGATTGTCTTTGTATGCTTGTGTTTCTCTTTGTGCGATGAGGTCTCTTTCAATGTTAAGACCCCTAGGGATGAGTTATTTGTATGCCAAAACACATTACATTTTTAGTTGAAAGGATAATTATGTTTCTGTGTTGGAAATAATGATCTGTATCTGTTGCTTTTTGAGAATCAACCATTTTTATTTACTAGGTCTATGCCTCCATCATTACAAAAAAATTTCAAATGATTCACCCTTATTTTGTTTAAGGGTATATAGTTCTTTCAAACTTACATCCATATCAATATTGTAGGAAAATTGTGCTACAAACTGATCTATTATTTCTTGAAAAGTTTAGATTCTAGGAGGTAGATTTGAGAACCATTCTATGGCTTGGCCTCCCAAAATACATGGGAAGAGACACATAATAGTAAAATAATGGGTAATAGTCAATGTCCAAAAAGATAGAATTATAATGCAATCACTTGCAAGTGCAAAAGCAAAGATAATAGTTGCAAGTAAAATGTGAGTGTAAAATGGATGCCATCTATGTGTTTGAAAAAATTACCAACTAATTTCAAAGGAATTTGAGATGTTTTGAGGGGTCTAGTGGGTATGGTAAAGGCATTTTTTAACTACCAGTGAAATGGTTTTTTACCCAAAAGTGCAAATTTTCACTTGCTAGGTAAAAATGCAACAATAAAACCATTTTTATACCTAGGTAAAAGAGTTGCATGGGATTTGGAAGTGAATAAGGTAACAATTCCCAATTGCAAAAGGTGTGAAGAAAATTGAAGAGGGAAAATAATGAGTGAAGAAGCATTTTATAGGTGTCAGTTGGTTGCATATCCAACAACTCTAAATTTGATAGATGTTAGCTTAGTGGAGGATCTAAATTTTCTTCTCATGTTCATAATATTTTATCTTCTTCATTTGAGGTGTTCCAATTCTCTAGATTTTAGGGTATTGTAATTTTGTATAGTGAATGTTTTTGGAGTCAGAAGTTCTTCAAATTTTAGAGTTTAATGTTGTAATCTATTATTTGATGGAAATTAAATTAATCTACAAATTGGGATGAACTATGCCATATTGTAATATCTCCATAATGTATTAATTATGTTTCAATCAAATTAATCAAGGATTATAATTATTTTTAGTGCACATTTTCTACAATAAGTATTTGTTTGATGTCTCTTATTCAAGTTAAAGTGTTCTCTTAGTTAAATGTTAAATATATTGTGTTGCTTTAGGATATCAAAGAATGTTATAGATATGTCATAAAGAGAGCTCGCTATTGTAAGGAAATAATAGTTTGACTATCACTAGTTTTATGTTCATGTTACTACTTGATAGGTTATTTCATCTTGACTCTATTATGGACAAGGAACAGTATAGTATGTTTATTTTGTTCAAACCCTAGAAGGAATCACCATTGAAAAAATTAAAGAATCTTTTTCATTTCATGCTTAATTTATTTTTGGTTTTTTGTATCTTCATGGAGATTAAAGAACATAGAGGTTATGCTTGGGAATGATTTAGTTATAAATCGTTTGTGAATTTGAGATGAATATATTTTTAATTTATCTATTCTTAGTGTCGATTCAAGGTGTAAAGGGATCATGCCTAAATGTAATTAAATGTATAACACCCTTTATACATTCATCTGAGAAGTTCCATCTACATGATAGAATTATGTATTGTTGTTTTTAGTGCAATTTTTATCATATTTGCAGACCTTTTAATAGGAACACCATTTCGAGTCTTGTGGAGATTAAAGTGAAAAAGGCTAGTTATATCCTTGTTATTTGGTCTTTCTTGTCCTTGGTGTGATTATTGTGCAAGATTTTTGTCTTAACTATTGATCCATTGGTTTAGGAATTGAGAATTTCCTTAGGATTAGGGGTTGCAAGAAAAAAAAACAAGAGAATGGCAACTCTTTTAGGGAAACCAATGATAAATCTATGAGTAAAGCCTCAATAATTTGGTGAATCTCAACATCAAGTTAAGATATTGAAATTTTCAAACCTAGAATTGGTTTTGTTGCAATAGATCTAAATAAGCTATAGGACTTTACTATTGGAGGAGACTCGGAATGAAGTTAACCTTTAAAGATATTCATATTGTTTGAAGTTTAGTCCTCTATGAAGAGAGGTGATGACTCTTTGAAAAGAACTTGATGAAAACGTGAAGAATTTTTTAGGTGTACAAAGGTTTCTATTCAAGAAAGAAATTTTGTAGTAGCTGTAGGATACCCCAGTATTTTTATATGTTTTGGTTTTCAAGAAGGATAAGTTTATGTATGCAAACAATGTTTAAAAAGCATGAAGAGTAAATTGGTTCCATATTGAATTAAAATGAGCATTAAAAGAAAGGGATAAAGAAATATTAAGAATCATATAGTTGTAGAGGGGATAAGTATTCCTTTGTAAATATGTATAACTATTTTAGTTCTCCTTATAAGAGCTATAATGTTATGATAAGACAATATCCATATTTTCATAGAAGATCTTTCTCTATTTAAAGGTATAGAGAATTGGAATTTAGTGGTATTCATAATTACCCACACCTTGTTCCTAATGAAGTTAGGTAAAACTTGCCAAAGTTCAATGGAAAGAGTTTTGAATCAACAAGCAAACATTTGCAAGAATTTATGGATTTAATTGGAGATTATGAAGAAAAAGTAGAGGATGTTGTCATGCAATTATTTTTTGAATCTCTAAACAAAGGTGCCAAAAATTGGTTTTTAGATATTCTAGTATGTTCCATCTCTACATGGAATCAGTTCAAGGTAGCATTCATTGAGTAGCTTGGTGAGAGAACTGATGCAAGTTTAGTGATACAAAAATTCATGGACATTCAAAAATAAGTAGAAGAGTTCATCCTAGCTTTCAACTTGAGCTTTCCAAAGGTAATTAAGGATATTCCAAAAAGAATAAGATATAATGATGTTATGTTTCTGGTTGTTTACCTTGGTGCATTTGATGAAGGAATGAGCTATTTAGTGAGACACAAAGAGCCACAAACACTTCATCAAGAATATTAAATTTCCATGGATATTGAAAACAACTAAAAAATTCAATGATGAGAGAAAATATGTTAGAAAGTGTTGGTTGTCCTAGCACACCTCATGCAATTGAAATTTATGGAAAAAACAATAAAAATTATTCTCAATGGAATAATAATTCTACTATTATAGTTTTTTTTTAGTGCATCATGCAAATCATAGTGAACTCCAAGTTGAATATGATAAAAATTGGAGTAGTGTTAATCATATTTATTTTTTTCAAGCATTGTTTGACATAAAAAGGCATAAGGAAGAATCACCATATGATTTTTTTACAAGGTTTTGAGACACTTGGTTAGTAATCCTTGAAAATTTCAAACCTAAGGATTATTTATGTATTGAATTATTTTGTGAAATTAATGAGTTAGGTTTGAGTTCATTGCCTAAAGAGTTGAAGCCTATTAATCTTGAGAAACTATTTGATTAGATTGGGATTATTGAGAGAACTATAGGTGATTTTGCAAGAAGTTTCTTGTCTTAGAATGCTAATAACAACTGTCATATTTTTAGGTGAGAAAAATTAGAACATGATTTACATAAATGAAAAGAGTATATTAGAAAATGAAGATCCATATTGTATAAATAAAAATAATGATTGTAATCAGCCCACATGAAGAGTATATGTAGATCAAAAGAGCAATGGTGAAGATCAAAATATATGGTATGATGGAAAAATAGTTATACATGAAATTTCTCCTTGCAACATCTTTGTGAATGAAGAGGTAAAATAAATTAAAGAAGTCATTCTATGTCATGTTTTGATTAGTTAAAATAGTGCAAGTGTTGCAGATATCCCATTGCAAATTAGTGGTCATGATATTGAAAGTAAAACTTTAAGCATTCATTTTGAAGATTCAGAGTTATGCAATGATAAATTTTCTTGTGATGAAGATCATGATGACAGTGAGCCTAATTATAGTTCTATTCATTATGAATGCTTCTATAAGGATGATCTAAAGGTGTTTTATTCATATAAAGGATACAATGATTTTAATGTTAATGAATTCACTTGTTCACAAGTGAATGAAAAGACTTCATATGATGATTACTTGGAATGTAGTTCGAGATTATTATAAATAGAGCATAATAACTATATGAATGATGATGATTTTGAAGATAAAAACTTTTGTTCAATATCCAGATCCTAAGCATAGTGTCAAAAATGATAACGATGTTGATGATGTTGAGTATGATATCTATGAACATGATTATGTCCTTGTTTCTCATGATTTTTCATATGAAACAAAGATGGAAATTTTTGTTATCACAAAGAGTATGTTTATGTGCATAATATTGGGAAATGTGTTGATTCAAATATACGTGTGAAGTGACTAAGTCATGAAATTAATGGTGAGATTGAATATGATTGTTTCTTTGTAGAAATGGATATGTTTATTTTAATGAGTATATTCATGTGAAAGAGAATGAAGATTCTTGTTCAATTGTTAACGAGAAACTTTTAGGTTACAATGAATCTTTGGCATATAGGTCAGCATTCTTATCAACTGCCAGTTCATATAAAGTTACTAGTGCATATGAATGTCCTTCAGTTGACACTATTAATTTTAAAAATATTAACATTCAAAAGGATTTCAATTTATATATTGATATAGTAGAGGATAGTATTGACTATGATATCCACGCTAAGGGTGTGACGTATGTTATGGATTTCCATTATGAAAATTTTAACAATGGTCTACACTCTAAATCATTCAAACAATCCTTTGAAGCTTTCTAGATGGAGCTTAGTGGTGGAGTTATAGAGGATAATTTTTTAGGTATTCATAATGAGGGATATGGGCATTTTTTTAAAAGTGAGTTCCTTCAACTTGTCTAGATATGCATTGGTTAGCTTTATGACCAAATCCATTACATGTATACTAGTAGCCATTAAAATATTGAAACCTCATACCATGTTATAGTCATTCATCATTTGGCTTCTACATTCATTAGCCTTATGACCAAACCTCTTACATGTAAAGCACTGACTGGGAAAATATTTAACATTCTAATTCATTCTACTTCTACATTCTATAGCCTTACATCCAAATTTATTACAAGAATAATAAAAACCATTAAAATATGGTTACTTGTGTATTTGGTTGTCTCATAGGTGGTATTTTGAAGTCTCTTATTTGATTTTGGACCTATTTTCCATTGTTCTTTTACTTAGTCTTCTTTTCATGTTGATTTCAAGTTTGATCTGTCTTTGAGCTTTCACCTTTCTCAAACCCTAATCCTTCTTTGTCCTTAGATTCTTTCTAGTTTGCAATAATTTCATCAAGCTTTGTAGAGCTCATCTTGAATTTTTCTTCATGACTCTTTGCTTTCTTAATATTAAAAGCTCAAGGTCACAACTTCTTAAATTTTTGAACATTCTTCATGTTTTCTTTTCATCTTTGCATTAAAACATTCTTCAACTTGCACTTTTAGACAGGTAATTGTATCATTGACTTCCTTCAACTGCTCACTGAACTCGTTCTGTCATTCTCTAAATTTCTTGATTTTCTCTCAACTTTATAATGAATTAATCTTCTTCTTTAACATTTTCTTTCAAGTCTCTATTTTCACCTTCAATTTTTTCTAGATCTTCAAGAGCAATTTTGAATTCTCCATTCATGTCAACTATGCAATCTTCTTCTATGAATCAAACTGTATTAATATTTTATCAAGGAGTAGGAAATATTCTAATAGCCATGTGCTCAACCTCCAAGATCTTACCCAAGTGGTTAAGCTCCTTCCAAGGAACCAGGATCTAATACTAATATTTGAACACCTAGAATACTAAGAGGGGGTTGAATCCATATTCTCTAAAACCACTTAAACATTTAAACATTCATTCCACATAGAATATTCAATTTTTAGTATAAAAGGAAATCATGAAAAAACCATCAACATCCCAAAACACATGAACACCAAATTTTTACATGGAAAACCTAAAATTGGAAAAACCATGGTGAGGATTAGCTCATAATATATTATATCTAGTTATAAGATATTACAGAATTGCTCACTATAGGTGAACTCACTACCCATAAAAAGAAGAAACAATATAAGAGAGTGGTGGCACATAGCTAGGATTTGAATTGTTACAAACACATCTACAACATGCTAGAATACAATTTGATTGAAGTTCAATATACCAACTTCACACACTTCATACTGATATGCACAAATACTACTCTACTCTGCATTCTTCTTATACTCACACAATTCACATCAACTACACTTGAATATATTCTAACATCATATTTACAAAATTTAAATGAACTAATACTTATACCAATTTCATCCTAACATCAATTAGATCAGTCTAATTAGATGTATTATATAAAATATAACTTGTCGGCTTGGCACACACACATACACTCTTCACACCAAGATTAAAAACTTATAATAAATAAAAATAGGTTAGAAAGGACCCATAATAGCTCCCATATAATATATCAATAATTATTAAAACTTCATAATGCAAAAGTCTTATTAGGTTGGCACAGGCAATGACCTAACATACGGGTGTTGCCACAATAGTTGTTTACACTTTCTGGGAGATCCTGAGTTTTGCTGGAATCACATATTTTTAGAAAATATAATGATTTAAGCCTTGAAAAGTTCCATTTAAAGGATTCCAATTGAATATGGTTTGATCAAACCACCTTAGACCAATCCCCCTTGGATAGAACCCTGCTAGTTTTAAACCATACCTATAACGGAGTCTCCTTTACACCTATCAAAATGCTAATAAAAACCACTTTTGATTTAACTTTTGGGGGATCAAATGAATTCATTTAATTTAATTTTTTAGTATGTATTCCTTATTATAAGATTCCAAAAAATTATTATTTTAATTAAATTTAATTTGATTATTATATTTATTTTTTATTTCTTGTGAATGTAGGTTTTTCATCAAAAGTAAAGCTCTTTGTTTTTCACATGTGGAAAAATAGAAGATTATAAAAAAGCAAATTGAAAAATATGAGTGCACCATATATTGAAGTCCTTGATCCAAGAAAAAAAATAAAAAATTGATACATACAAAAAAAGATGTGTTATACGGTCTGTCTATGTCTGAATTGTAATTGGTTTGACTTCAAAATTTGATTAAGGAAAAAATATTCAATAAAACACTATGAAACCAATTGGAATCACTATATATCATAGTTACAAATATAAATTAGAAAAAAATAGAATTGTATCCTTCATGGAAATTTTTTTGTGTTATACAATGAGTGCCACTCCTTAAAAATGGTGTTTACTAAAAAAAACTAGTTTTCAAAGGAGATGGAAAAAGAAGTGCAATCTAATTCCAAAAAAATTGAAAAAAATATATTTAGAATCTACAAAAAAAATGTCACAAATAACTAGTTTTCATCATCTTCAAATTACTCATTGTTTAGTCGCTATAGGTGTCTGAAAGTGAAGATTTAGTTAGAAAAAACTAGTTCAATGTCCAGTTTGGCCAAAAATTGTAAACAAATATTGTGGGATCGCCCATAGAAATTCGTCAACTATACAACCATGTATGGACATGTGGACCTCCAAACTTCATGCCACTTGGAATATAGGTTCTACTAACACCTACCAATATCTCCATAAATATACAAAGCTAGATATTGATCCATAGAGAAGTGTGGATTAATCAAAACATGCATACTAAATTGGAAACCTATGATACTACCAAATCGATATACTAGCATTCATAACTTCATCACTAGAATCCAAAACAATATGAAACTCTAGAATTATAATTTTCTAACATCCAAAAAAATTACACTAAAACTACAAAGTAAGATTCTACACAGCGGACCAATGCAAACCAAAACATAGGATGTCCTATACATCGAAATACTTGTTTTGAAACTTAGTCAAATTTTCATATCACTATCTTCACTAGATCAAACCTTATTGAAAATTTATACTTAAGAACCATATTCAAATATGTTCAAGCTATAAAAACTAATATACATGGTGCTCACAATACTAGAATGCAATGTTGGCATTAATGACAACACTGAATTGCATACAGTATAACTTATATTTATGCTCCATGCTAATATTGTCGATAATCATATCAATGAAAATATTATTATTATTCTAACACATATCCCCCTAAATATTTTCATAATTCATAGTATTTCCTTATGAAGTAGTCTTCAAAGGTTTCCAAACTAAAAGGATCCATCTCATTTGTAGGGATTCTGAAAATCCTTCTATCAAAACCTTCAATGTATACCTAGGGAGCCAATGTACCCTAATTTTTTTATTATCTATTATTGATATTTTTGCTTGAAAAGGTCAAAATTAATGGCTTTTTTGGTAGCCAATTTTAAGTTGAATACCTCAAAGATAAAATCTTTATCAACTTTGGTCAACTCCCATCCATTTGTAGCCCTGGCAACTTTTACACTTTCATCATAATTTACAGCTACATGTCGAATGAAATTTGCATCCATGAACACATTAGGGACTACCAAATCACCTAAGTCCTAAATCCAAACATTTGAAAGCGGAACCTTAGAATTTCATTTTTAATACTGGTGTACAAATAGTTCCCATCTGATGAGAGGCAATTCAACATCCTTACACTCTCTAGCATTATCCACCATAACCAATGCTACACCTAGACCATGTGCTTTTATAGGATTTCTTATTTAACCAAGGAGTTGGAAAATTAAGTCTTCATCAAATGGAATTTTTGAAGTTGAGGGTTGGTCCTTTGAGTAGCTCATGATTATAATTCAAGATCAAACTAGGGTTTCTTATGTCTATTTCTATGGATTTTTTATACTTTCAAATGGGAATAAAGGTAAACCAACCTTTCTATATGCCATAAGACTACAAATTAGATGAAATTCTTAGAGAGAAGAGTACTTACTTTTTCTTCACTTTAAAAACCCTAATTTATTATAGAAAATTTTGAAGATCTACAAATTATCTCATTGAATACTTTCAATTTTGAATGAGTTGATTTGTGGGTCAATTTGTAGCATTTATAGTAAAAAAGAATGATGAAGATTCAGTAAAAATATATCTTATCTACCATTACTCTTAGTTTGTGAGATCCAAAGCCTATAGCTATCTGTTTTCCAAGTTTGAACATGATCCATTAGTCTTTGGATGAAAGGAAAATATTTGACAATAAAAGATGTTTCAACTGATTTGAAAATATTTGGAATATTTTCATAGATTTTTTACAAATAAATTTGATCCATGTGTATGAATTTTTTTATGTCATCAGTGGTGGGGCCATTAGAAAAGAAAAATTAGAAAAGGTTGACATAATTAGAGAAACCACATGGGAGCTTTTTATGATTCTATAGCTCAAAAATAAAATTACTATGAAGACATTATAGACTCATGGAATCCTCTTGAGATTGCACCACATGTCCACCTTCTTCTATATTAGATATAACACCTTCAAAAAAATATGAATATTCCATTTGTCTCTTTTGTACAATTTCACATGCTTCATTCAAGTCTTCTCAAAACATCTCATGGATTCATTGAATATGCTCAAAGTGTTGTGATGTGTCACCTATTGGTCTTCATAAAATAATTTTAGGACCAAAGCAATGCCTTTATTGCATGTGTCACTCATTCCATGGTTTCACATAACATTTTTGTCTCTTGTAACATAGCCCTTATGGAATGGAAAAATCCACTCAAATGATGATAGTTTCCAATGCTTCTATAGGGTAAAATAAGTGGTGGGGATTGTTTTGAGTATGAGAAATTGGTGTTTTCATTGATATCAACAAGTTTGTGTTGTAATTAATGTCTATTGATATAGTTGCAAGAGTATGTGTAGTTGATTCTTTGATTAGTTGAATTATGTTGTCATTAGTAAAGCTATTGGTATCAACCTCTATTTTTTCTTTGATAAGCTTTTGTATATGGATGAGGGTGATCCCACAAAGCTGGTTTACAATTTCTGGGAGATTTTGATTTTTGCTGAAATCACATATTTTTAAAAAATATAATGATTTAAGCCTTTAAAATTCCATTTAAAGCATTCCAATTGAAGAGGGTTTGATCAAACTAACTTATATTAAACCTCCTTGGATAGAACCTTGCTAGTTTTAAACCATACCTTTAACGAAGTCTCCTTTACACCTATCAAAATGCTGATAAAAAACCATTTTTGATTTAACTTTTGGGGGATCAAATGAATTCATTTAAAATTTATTTTTTGTAAGTATATAGTCCTTATTATAAGATTCCCAAAAAGTATAAATTTAAATAAATTTAATTTTATTATTATATTTACTTTTTATTTCTTGTGAATGTAAGTTTTTCACTGAAAATCAAGCTCTCTATTCTACACGTGGAAAAATAGAAGATTATCAAAAAAAATTTGAAAAATATAAGTGCACCAGATATTGAAGTCCTTGATCCGACAAAAAATAAATGAATTTTGATAGATACAAAAAAAGTTATGTGTTATACAGTCTACCTATGTCTAAATTGTAATTGGTTTGGCTTCAAAACCGATTAAGGAAAAAATATTCAATAAAACAATATGAAACCAATTGGAAGCACTAGATATTGTAGTTACAAATCTAAATTAAAATAAAAATAAAAATTTATCCTTCATGGAAAAAAAGTTGTGTTATATGGTGAGCATCACTCCTTAAAAATGGTTTTTACTGGAAAAAGAAAGTTTTCGAAGGAGATGGAAAAAGAAGTGAAATATGATTCCAATTTTTTTGGAAAAATATATTTAGAATCTACAAAAAAAAATTCACAAATCACTAGTTTGCATCATCTTCAAATTCCTCACAGTTTAGCCACTATAGGTGCCCGAAAGTGAAGATTTAGTTAGAAAAAACTAGTTTAGTGTTCAATTTGGCCAAAAATTGTAAACTAGTATTGTGGGATCACCCATGAGGAAGTGTTGAAGATGGTGAGGATGTGTCTCTACTTCTTGGTTTCCAAGTGATTTTTAGAAAATTTAATAAAAAGAGGAAACAATTTGTTGTAGTGGTGCTCTGGGTTATAGAGTTGTTCTCTATTTTTTCTTCACATTTCTTCTAGGTTGAAGATCTTCCTGTGTAATTCAGACATGTTGGTACGAGGTATTCAAAAGTGTTATATTCAAGAGTTGGTGTGTTGGATCACTACATAGAAGAAGTTGTGTTCACCAATGTGTGAGTGTACATTGCAAATGTGTCTAGGAGAAATGTTTATGGTCTGCATTTCTATGCATTTATGTTTTAGGTCTTTCAATTTTGAAGGTGTTTTCATGGTGTTGGTAGTTTACCTCAGTCAAAAGGTTTTGAAGTTTTGTGCTTCAGAACTCAAATTTTAAAGTAATAGTGTATGACAAATTTTTCTGAGTGTATTGGGTGTGTACATTCTTCAGGTGGAAGTTGCTGCAAAGGAGTTTTTTGGGTGTCCATGGAGTATTCTAGATCATGTTTGAGTGTGGAGTTAAAATTTTAATGGTGTTTGCAATGGGTAACAAACAACCTAGTATTTATACTACATGTGATGGATAAATATTGTTTGTGGTAGTGTGTGGTTGTGTGGTGTTGTTTATCTGGGTCCCAATTAAGTTTTTATGTGGTCCACATTCACTTCTATCCACCATGGAAGTGTTTTGGTGCTGACCTAATTTTAATTTGCACATTTGAGGTGCATAGACAACCTTGGAGATGGTTTCAAGGTTGAGGATGGTATAAGTATAAGTTGACTTGTTGAAGTAGGTCAAGATAGATGAAAGATAGGTTTTTGATGTGAATTATTTGAAGTGAAGAGTTTTAGAGTGTGAAATTGAGTAAATCAATGCAAGCTTTCAAGTGTTAGTTTACTAGATGCATTGAGAAAAAAGTGGCTACAATTCTTCAATTAGATTGTGAAGGTGTTGATGTCATTGTGGTGGATTCCTTGTTGCATTGAAATTATTTTCTTTGTGTAACATTACTTCTCTATCTTCTTTTATATTCTAGCTAAGAGCCTTTTGGTAGTGAGCCTTTCTTCTTTTTGGCAGTGAGCCATTCTATATTTGGTGTTGATATTACTTATATAATGAGCTAATCCTGAGCATGGTTTTCCCTTCTTAGGTTTTCCATGTAAATCTGATGTTCTCTTGTGTATGGTGTTAAGTTTTTTTAGTTTCTATTATTTTTATTTTCATTCTAGTTCATCATAATATAAATAAGGGTTTAATGAATGAATTTGAATTTGAATGTTAATGTTAATGAGGTTTTTGAAGTTTTAAGGTACAACTGATTCACCTCCCCTCTCATTTTTCTTGTGCATTTCAACAATTGGTATCAAATAAAAGTTCCTTGGAAGAAATCTTAACCACTTAAGGTATATCTAGGATGGCATGCAAGAAGGAGATCCCTATGCTTGATGGAACAATCTATGCATTTTGGAAGACAATGATGGAAGGATTTATGGAATATTTGGGATATGATATCTAGAAATATATTAAAGATCGATACACTATGCCTAAAAAAATGTTTGGGAAGTGAAACTGAACTCAAAGCCTATGAAACTAATAGTAAAGCAAGGTATGCTCTATTAAGTAGTCATACAAATTTAGAATTGGTGAAAGTTATGAATCTAAAAAATAGGTAATGCAATTTGGGATAAGTTGGAAAGTATTTATGAAGGAGACGATATGGTCAAGCAAGCTAAGATGTAGAATTTCAAGACCACATTTGAGAACTTGTGGATGTCTGAAGATGAGAACATTACATGCTACATGCAAAGGGTAGATGAAGTGGTCAACTCCATCAAAGGTCTTGGAGGTAAATTAATGTAATCAAAAGTGGTAAATAAAATTCCTAGAACCCTACCTAAAGTTTACAGTCACAAAGTTTCTACTTTTGAGGAGTTTCCAAATCTAGATGAATATTATAGAGATCAATTGTATGGTTCTTTAATCGCATTTGAAATGATATAATTTGGTCTAAATAATGGTGTAGAGGTTGAGACTGCTTTTAAGGCTACTAAAATAGGGAAGATTGAAGAACTAGATCAAGAATATCTTGATGATGTGGAAGCTAACTTTATGAGAAGAATGAGAAGAGGTACTGAAAAATACAAAGGTAAGTTACCTTTCAAATGTTTTAGTTGTTGAAAGATAGATCATTATGCTTCAAGATATCCAAACATAGTTGTGAATAAAAAAACAAGGAGAACAAAGGTAAGATGATTAAGAAAATTTATTATGTTGGAGAAGATGCAAGTATTTATGATGATGAATCTGACTATGGAGATGATGATGACGAATGCTTGTTCATGGCTTTAAAAGATGAATCTATTTTTACTAACTTTGAAATATGTGTGAAGGAATTCCATCTAGAGAGAAATGATAAGACTAAAGGTACTTTGGTATCTACTTTTCATGCTAGATAGGATAATATTTATTGGATCATTGATAGTGGTTGCTTAAATCATATGACTAGAGATAAGAGTATTTTTTAAAAACTTGAAAAGTATGATGGATGACTTGTTATATTGTTGATCATTCAGGTGCTAAGATATGTGGAATGGGTTCTTTTAGTTTTGATGGAAAACATAATACTAAATATGTTTACTATGTTAAGGGTTTAAGGCATAACCACTTAAGTGTTGGAAAAATGTGTAGCAAAGGATACAATATTATGGCTAAGTAAGAAAAAATATTTAGTTTCTTTATCTACTATAGAGATTGAGTATATTGCAACAACATGTTGCACATAGGTGTTATGGATGAGGAAAACATTGAAGGATATTAGACTAGTGTATGATGAACCAATTTATATCTTTTGTGACAATACAAGTGAAATAAATATTTCAAAAAACCCACTGATGCACTCAAGAACAAAACATATTTCAATCATATATCACTTTTTGAGAGATAAATTTGTGGAGAATGAAGTTAATATTGAATATGTTCCTACAAAGGATCAAATTGTTGATATATTCACTAAGGATCTTCCTAAGGATAATTTTGAGTATCTCAGGAAATTATGGGTTATTTCCCCTCCTTCTTTGAACTAGATGCATAAGGAGATTCGTCAGTCCAATGGATCTCAAGATTCCTTCTTTTTCTAGAATAATGTTGGTGGTTACCTCTTAGGGGGGTAGGTAGTGGTATTACTGATTGTTGTAATCAAAAGAGTGTGTTTTGTAATTGTGTAGTGGTTGCTAATATGGTGCGATTTGGGGTATGCTCCTAAGGGGGAGTATTCAGAGTAGTAAAGGAAAAGGTGTCACAAAAAAATAGTAAATAGGTTGTCTAATGTCAAAGAAAGAAAATAAATAGTAAAAAAATTATGTCCTTTTCCATTAATGTGAAAGGGGGAGAAAGAAACATGTGAAAAAGAATAGGTAATAAGGGAGAGAACAATGTGCAAAAGATGACTTACTTAGGGGGAGAAAACAAAAAAGGAAATTGGTATGGTATAGAGCTATTGTGTCTTTTATTTGATGGTTTTCACATCATGTGTTTCCATTAATGACAAAGGGGGAGATTTTTGCAAGTATGAGTAGTTGGTGCTGTCATTGATGTCAACAAGTCTGAGTTGTCATTAATTTCTATTGAGATAGTTGCAAGAGTATGTAAAGTTGATTCTTTTATTAATTACTAAAGCTACTAGTGTCAACCTCTAGTGTTTCTTTGATAAGATTCTATTTATGGATGATGAAGTGCTAAAGATGATGATGATGTGTCTATGGTGCTTGGTTTCCAAGTGCTTTTAAGAAAAATTGATAAAAGGAGGAAACAATATCTTGTAGTGATGTTCTGGGTTACAAAGTTGTGCTCTGGTTTTTCTTTGCATTTATTCTAGGTTGAATATCTAGCTGTGTGATTCATACATGTTGGTAAGAGGTGTTTAGAAGTGCTATATTCAAAATTTGGTGTGTTGGATCATTGTATAGAAGAAGTTGTGTTCATCACCATGTGACTATACATTATAAAGGTGTCTAGGCACTAGTAGAATTTGGAAAATAAATGACTAATTTGGTCATTGGGTAAAATCACAACTAAATGACTAAATAAATGACTAATATCACAAAAATAAAAATGAATAAATTAATGACTAAATAAATGACTATTACTCCATTATTTTTTCTTTCAAATTTGATCATAATCCATAGAGCTTAAGCCCCCCTCATGGGACCCCTACCTAACTGGGCCATTTAGCCGCCTAGGTTGCTTGGTGCACCAAAAATACCTATTGTGTGGAAGGCATTTCATCTCGGTGCATCCTTAAGGCCTTCACATATTTAATAAAAAAAATTAACATTTACATTCTTTAACTTTTATTACTCATTTTGTTAATGAATCTTTAATGTTTTTAAATATGATTTGAAGCCAGTTTGATTTTCCTGTTGTGTTAGCATGCCAAATGTATCAAATAGAAATTGTGGTCAATTTCACTAATAAAATATGATTTAAACAATCCAATTGCAATAAAAATGAAGATTGATTCACTTCTATCTTCGTTTGCTAATATACTCGACCATCTTAATAATGCAAAATAGAAATAACAATGATTACTTTTGTTATGCAATTTTTTTCTCTTTCAAGCTATATATTGTTACTTATTTTTTTAAAATAGAATTATTTTATAATCTATGAAATCAATTTTGTGTTGATCATTTTTATAAATGTTATTTTTTTAAACAAGCTTGAACTCTAGTAATTTTAGGAAAACATCATGCTTATCTTAATTTTCACAACCTATATTAAAATGACAATGTAGATAGATTAATTTTTTTTCCCTAAATATGAAGATTAATTTTCACATGCCTTCCAGACAATAGTTTTTTTGTGCATTTTAGCAATAGGTATTTTTGGTAGACAAAATATATATATATATATATAGGTATTTTTGGTGCCTTGGTCAGGTTGTGTATGTATTCGGAGGGAATTTTAGGTAGTTTATTTTTGGTGTAAAACATTGTGATTGCATGTTGGAGGGAAGTTTGGAAGTTTAATCAACAATTTGGTGTTTCAACTGCCACACATGTTTTAATATTTTCTATAACAGGAGATATCAAGCAAAATATTTAGTCTGAGAGTACATTGTAAGTCTGACAAAGGAAACAACCATTGAATGCAAAGAGTCGTGGTTTCCATTTTTGTAATGCTAGAGCTTGTTGAGCAACATTTTTTGAGTTGCAACACCAGTATCATTCAAGAAAGGGAAGGACATTAAACAAGGTTACAATCTAAAGGTAAGTGGAAATCTTGAATCCTGAAACCTCATGATGATCTTCATCCTTTATGATAGTGATCTTGATGTTGCATATCACTGTTCTTGCTTTCCATTGCTTCATTACTATTACAATCTTGTGCTTTCACTAATATAATGATAATGCTCTTTGGCATTCAATGAATCTCATTGACTTTGACCCTTTTCACTATGTTCCATGGTCTTTTACATCTTCTTTGTGCATGACATTGGGTCACATGGCATTCATAAAAACTGCTATTATCTCCTTCATTTTTCTATGATCCTCTGACACTCATATTTTTTGATATAGCAGTGATCATTTGCAACTATTTTCCCTCTATATATTGTCTTTCACTCCTATCCCTTGCATGCCTTGAAGTACTGTTATCACGCATTGAAAATTGGAACTCTTTACTCACTATATTGATAACTCATTGGCATTGCCATTATTTGATTTCACTACTATCTTATGATGATTGTTCTTCATAGTCAATCCTTAAAATCATTGTTCTGATAAAATCATATTTTTTCTCTTTTTTTTACATTATGATCTCATTGCTTTGAACCTTGTACTTTGTGATTATCACATCTTTGTCACAATCTCTTCAAGGACTGACTTTATTTCTCTATTGACTAGAAGAGACCCCTTTGATCTTACAACCCCAAGCCTCTTAAAGAAAGTTTAGAATCAATTAGCAACAGTGAACAAAAAACCATCATAACTAATTGTATTTCTTTTCCAAGAGAATTCAATGAAAATATAATGGAAAACACACATCACTATGTGGGGTAGGGTTTATTTGATTTGAAAACCTACCTTCAATGTTCAAGTCAAAAAGTCATCCTCCCAAGTCTGTGTTGAGTCCTCCAAGTCTTAAGTCAAAAATTAGCCTGCCAAGACTGTTTTACATCCAATTCTTGTATCTATGATACAATTATGTTAAATGTTTGAAAATTCCTTACACAATTGTATGACACAATGCATAAATTTGTATGCTCTCTCATTATATCAAAAAATTCAAACTACAAATCATAGAAATTAGAAATGAGTTATGAAAAAAACTTATTGTCAAGTACAATTTGCTCCAAATCAAAATTGCATTATCCAATTTACATAATTTTCTATTTAACTATTTTTTGTTGGAAAAAAAAACTTACTATAAAAAGTAAAGAAATAGTTTATTTATAGGATTTCAAAGGCCTACTGTTCACAAGGCCAATAAGATCATTATTGACCATAGCAAAAACCACCTACACTAATAGTGTTAATTCATAAAATATTCCACAGAAAGAAATATATTTTAGATAAACAGAGCCAATTAGTCTTCTAAAATCCAGATAGCTTAATACAAGGAGGGTAAAACATAAAACATTAAAAGACTTTAAGAAATTGCAAATTCCATGTAATTAGTCTAGAAGCATAACATTGAGATAGGAACAATTTGTTTTTATTAAATATTCATCACGAGTTTTCTCCCATAAAAAAATGTTAGGAAAATAGGGGCATCTCAGAGAAATCTCCAAGAATAGTGGTGCCTTCGATAACTTCAATTTTGATTAGATTTCCTCAAAGAAACGTACAACTATGTCCTAAAGTAGAAACAGACACAGTTCATTTCCCACATTAATCCTTCTAAGAGAAACACATGTAAATTCAACAACAAGCAATAACAGATTCTCAAAATAGAACCAACACAGATGAAAGATAAGATAGAAAACCAGAACACATAGATTTACGTGGGGAAAACCCTTTCAGGTAAAAAACCCCACACTCCAAAGATCAAGCCATTGTATTATTCAGAAACTGAAGGTTACAATACAATTCAGGCTCATAGCCTTTTCAGAGATTACATCTTGTTCATTCTGGAAACAATCTGGTAACCAATTCTCCCTCTGTACATTTCTTGATCAACCTCTCAAACCAAACAATCTTCGTACTATTGCAATACCTTCACACAATATACAGTACAACTCAACATGAGAGGTCAACCATGGCATTCAATCCGTGATCAAGAGAGATTTCAGAAGCATAACCCTGCCTCTTTCTTTCCTATGTTTCGGCCCCATGGCCTCATGGTATCTAGCCAGCCTCTCAGCCCTCTTGGTAACACTCTCCTGCTTTCTTCAGAACATCCAATGCATACATATATACATTCGTTCTCAACAGCTTATGTAAATCAGTTCATTTTCAACTGTTAGATCACAACTGTCGACCATCCAGGTCAACATCATTGTCATCCATTTCCCAAAAGTAGATGTTTCCATTTCCTCATATAGAAGTTTCCCAACACACTATTAGCCTTCCACACATAAACGGTTGCAACGGTCTCACAGCAAAATGGTTCACATTTTGCCTTCTCTGATAGGTCCAAGTCGCACCATGTAGGACAGTCTTTCACTCGGTCAAGGGCATTCAACCTGTGTCACATGTCAGTGAGACACTAACCGTGTCTCCCCGATGTCACAGAGCCCATCCATCGATATCATCAAGAGTCTTCACTATCGGCAAGACATTACACTGAGTCCAGAAAACTATCGCTCAGACTTCACCGTCTCGCCAAGACCTCATACCGAATCCACCGACATCCATTGTATTCCTATCAACATCCATCTATCAGCAAGAGTCATCTCAATCGAAAAGACGTTACACCAAGTCCACAAGGCTATCGCTAAGACTTATTGCTATCAGTGAGACATCATACCAAAGCTCCAAAGTCACATCGAAATGCCCTACCATTGGAAAGACTACCGTCATTCGCTAAGACATCACATTGAAGTTTCCAAGTCACATCGACCTCAACATTCTCATCGGCAAGACTATCGCTCTTCACCAAGACATCATACCGAAGTTCCCAAGTCACAGCAACCTCAGCATTCTCATCGGCAAGACTATTGCTCTTCACCAAGACATCATACCGAAGTTCCCAAGTGACATCGACCTCAGTATTCTCATCAGTGAGAAAATTGCCATTCAATGAGACATCATACCAATATTCAAAAGGTCACTCTGAAATGTCCAATAGTCGGCAAGACTTACGTCTTTCACCAAGACATCACACCGAGCCTTCATGTTATTTTGAAGTGTTCATTAGTCAAAAAGACTTACCGCTATCACCAAGAGGTTACACCAATAGCCAGTCAGTGAAACCACATCCATCGGCGAGACAATCTCCCTGTCACCAAGAGTTCCTACCAAACCCTTATGTTACTCTGATCTATCTTTCGTTGAGAGGTCATAGCGAACACAACATGTCATAGCGACAACATTAGTCAAAAATACATCTCCATCGCTAGGGCACATTCTGATAGGAGCAAGTCATATCGATTACCACATTGGCTAGACAGACCTAAAGTCACGCCGATATTGGCAAGACTTCCTATCGTCGCCGAAACAACATTCCTGATAGTCCAAGGTTACGTTGAAGGTTTTAGGTTATGTGGATCACCAAGACATTTAGGAGGTCACAGTGACAGTTCAGGATCAACTAGCAGATCAGCCAGACATCTCACCAATCATAGCGACCATGCTTTCTTAGAGGTTTCAGCCTGCAAGATTAAGGAAAAAATTCCAACAAAAACTCCCCCCAACATGAGCAATGTGAAGTGCATTTTCCATCTTGTTTGTTGATAGGCACTACATGACTGCTCCCTTATAATCACCAACAACTAAAGAACTTTGAATGGATTCATCGTATTCTGTGTATTCAATCAAATCTTTAGTAGCTTCATGTTGTACCTCTTCTCCATTTCCTAGGATATCCTTCCCAACAACAAAATCATTTTTAGTGAGAGGAAGTGAGGAATCTTCTTTCAGACTGTGCAAATTATCAAAAAGCTCCTCACCATTGTCTCTGGGGGATGTAACATCTTGTCCACATTTTGAATGAATTGATGGATCTAATTGTGTTGTATCATCAAGAGTGACATTATTGATTATTTCACTACTAATATCATCAATGTTGGCAGATTGAGCTTCTTGTAATTTTTGATTCTATGGTGACTGTAGTTGAAATCCAAGGTACTCAAGTAGCTTTTTCCTAGAATTTCCTTCATCTTCAAACATGACTCTTAGGAAATTCCATGTCTCCCTCTCTTTTTCTAAAGTAAATCAATGCAAAAACTAAAAAATTTCAAGTGAAACAATACAAATGAATGTAATGTTATTAATCCCATTGAAAAAGTATCCATATAATTGAGAATCCTGAGACTTCTTATCACACAAAGCTCACAATGATGATTTTTCACCATCTACCATTGCAACTTCAAACTCTATTGAACGAAGCACTAGACTATCCTCGGTAATGAGATTGTGTATATATACCTATGACAATAGTAGAAAAATAAAACCATATATCATCTTAATGACATGTACCAAAGAATAAATTTTACTCTAACTCAGAAGATCCAACAACACGTAGTGATGTTGTACTAGGCCAAAATGAAGCAAGCTTTCCTCCAAATCCAAAAATGACACCAACTAGTCTCTTCAACCACTTAGGAGCTTTCAAGAGTGCACCTGAAAAGGGAAAAATGAAAAAGATAGACATCTTGTATTTGCATACAGGATCCCAATTCATTGAGAAAATCTTATAAGTGAGATTCTGATTTCTTAACTAAGTCATGTATGGTTATCACATAAAAAAACACTTACCACCAAATTTATGCTTGAAAGGAAAGAATTATACTTGGGTTATTCATAGAGAGTCATTAGTCAAGTATTGTAGGCAACAAATCATGGGAATATCAAACCAATAGAGCATAGATAGCAATAGTGATCATACAATAGCTTATTAAAACCTCCTAACTAGCTAATACAAAGTTATGAGTAGGAATTCAAATGCATCTCTCATTTGCTTGCCATTTTCCAATGTCAGAATTATGAAAACAAGCTCAAATTCTTAAGAAACAAAGATAGGTCTAATCAATTATCGAATGTGGAGTTTTAGCCACTCAACCAATCAAATAATTTAAGATATTTTTTCTAGATGACCATGTGAATGAACCCTCATTAAATAGAGAAGTAAGCAAACAAGGCTAATATCCAACTAGATTGAATAGAAAAATGATAAACAAAGGTCATCAAGGATTACCTTGAACAACTCCACAAAGGGTTGTAAATTCATTCAACATAATTGAACGTCTAGTGTGATTTGTGTCATTAAATGTCAAACTCAGATCAGTCAATCAAATGGGTAAAACCCTTAAATAATAAAAAATTGGATATGATCGGACAAAAAATTGTCAACTATACAACCATGAATGGACATGTGGACCTCCAAACTTCATGCCACTTGTAATATAGGTGCTACTAACACCTACCAATATCTCAATAAATCTACAAAGCTAGATATTGATCCATAGAGAAGTGCAGATTAATAAAAATATGCATATTAAATTGGAAACTTATGATACTACCAAATCAATATATTAGCATTCATAACTTCATCACTAGAAACCAAAACAATATGAAACTCTAGAATTATAATTTTCTAACATCCAAAAAAATTACACTAAAACTACAAAGAAAGATTCTACATAGTGGACCAATGCGAACCAAAACACATGATGTCCTATACACTGAATTTCTTGTTTTGAAACTTAGTCAAATTTTCATATCACTATCTTTATCAGATCAAAATTTATTAAAAATTTACACTTAAGAATCATATTCAAACATGTTCAAGCTATAAAACTAATATACATGGTGCTCACAATACTAGAATACAATGTTGACATTAATGACGACACTGAATTGCATACAGTATAACTTATACTTATGCTCCATGCTAATATTGTCGATAATCATATCAATGACAATCTTCTTATTCTTCTAACACATGTCCCCCTAAAAATTTCCATAATTCATAGTATTTCCTTATGAATTAGTCTTCAAAGGTTTCCAGACTAAAAGGATCCATCTCATTTGTAGGGATTCTGACAATCCTTCTATCAAAACCTTCAATGTATACCTAGGGAGCCAATGTACCCTATATTTTTTTCTCTTATTGATGTTTTTGCTTGAAAAGGTCAAAATTGATGGATTTTTTGGTAGCCAATTTTAAGTTGAATACCTGAAAGATAAAATATTTATCAATTTTAGTCAACTCCCATCCATTTGTAGCCTTGGCAACTCTTACAATTTCATTATAATTTACAGCTACATGTCTAATGAAATTTCTATCCATGAAAACATTAGGGACTACCAAATCACCTAAGTCCTAAATACAAACATTTGAAAGGGGGACCTTACAATTTCATTTTTAATACCGGTGTAAAAATAGTTCCCATCTGATGAAAGGTAATTCAACATCCTTGCACTCCCTGACATTATCCACCATAACCAATATTACACCTAGACCATGCACTTTTATAGGATTATTATTTAACTAAGGAGTTGGAAAATTAAGTCTTCATCAAATGGAATTTTTGAAGCTGAAGGTTGGTCCTTTGAGTAGCTCATGATTATAATTCAAGATCAAACTAGGGTTTCCTATGTCTAATTGTATGGATTTTTTATACTTTCAAATGGGAAATAAGGTAAACCAACCTTTATATAAGCCATAAGACTACAAATTGGCTGAAATTATCAGATAGAAGAGTACTTACTTTTTCTTCACTTTAAAAACCCTAATTTATTATAGAAAATGTTGAAGATCTACAAATTATCTCATTGAATACTTTGAATGTTGAATGAGTTGATTTGTGGGTAAATTTGTAGCATTTATAGGAAAAAATCATGATGAAGATTCAATAGAAATATATCTTATCTACCATTACTCTTAGTTTGTGAGATCCAAAGCCTATAGCTATTTGTTTTCCAAGTTTGAACATGATCCATTAGTCTTTGGATGAATGGACAAGATTTGACAATAAAAAATGTTTCGACTAATTTGAAAATATTTGGCATGTGTTCATAGAATTTTTACAAATAAATTTGATCCATGTGTATGTGAATTTCTATGTCATCGGTGGTAGGGCCATTAGAAAAGAAAAATTAGAAAAGGTCGACATAATTAGAGAATCCAAATGGGATATTTTTATGATTCTATAGCTCAAAAATAAAATTACTATGAAGACCTTATAGACTCGTGGAATCCTCTTGAGATTGCACCACATGTCCACCTTCTTCTATATTAGATATAACACTAAAAAAATATCAATATTCCATGTGTCCCTTTTCTACAATTTCACATGCTTCATTCAATTCTTCTCAAAACATATCATGGATTCATGGAATAGACTCAAAGTGTTGTGATGTGTCACCTATTGGTCTTCATAAAATAATTTTAGGAACAAAACAATGCCTTGATTGCATGTGTCACTCATTCCATGGTTTCACATAGCATTTTGTCTCTTTTAACATAACCCTTATGGAATGGAAAAATCCACTCAAATGATGATAGTTTTCAATGCTTCTATAGGGTAAAATAAGTGGTTGGGATTGTTCCAAGTATGAGAAATTGGCGTTTTCATTGATATCAACAAGTCTATGTTTTTATTAATGTCTATTGATATAGTTGCAAGAGTATTTGTAGTTGATTCTTTGATTAGTTGAATTATGTTTTCATTAGTAAAGCTATTGGTGTGAACCTCTATTTTTTCTTTGATAAGATTTTGTATATGGATGAGGAAGTGTTGAATATGATGAGGATGTGTCTCTAGTTCTTGGTTTCCAAGTGATTTTTAGAAAATTTCATAAAAAGAGGAACAATATGTTGTAGTGGTGTTTTGGGTTACAAAGTTCTCTATTTTTTCTTTTCATTTCTTCTAGGTTGAAGATCTTCCTATGTAATTTAGACATGTTGGTGAGAGGTATTCAAAAGTGTTATATTCAAGAGTTCGTGTGCTAGATCATTGGATAGAAGAAGTTGTGTTCACCAATGTGTGACTCTATATTGCAAATGTGTCTAGGAGAAATGTTTATGGTCTGCATTTCTATGCATTTATGTTTTAGGTCTTTCAATTTTGAAGGTGTTTTTATGGTGTTGGTATTTTACCTCAGTCAAGAGGTTTTGAGGTTTTTTGCTTCAAAATTCAATTTTTCAAGTAACAGAGTATGACAAAGTTTTCTGACTGTACTGGGTATGTACATTCTTCAAGTGGAAGTTGTTGTGAAGGAGTTTGTTGGGTGTCCATGGAGTATTCTACATCATGTTTGAGTGTAGAGTTTGGCTCCGAAGTCATCCTTATGTTTGAGGAAGTGACATGTACTTTAAATTTTAATGGTGTTTACATGGGTAACAAAAAACTTGGTGTTGATACTACATGTGATGGATAAATATTGTTTGCATGGTAGTTTTTGGTTGTGTGGTGTTGTTTATTTGGGTCCCAATTAAGTTTCTATGTGGTCCGCATTCACTTCTATCCACCATGGAAGTGTTTTGGTGCTGACCTAATTTTAATTTGCACGTTTGAGGTGCATAGCCAACCTTGGAGAGGGTTTCAAGGTTCATGATGGTATAAGTATGAGTTGAGTTGTTGAAGTAGGCCAAGATAGATGAAAGATAGATTTTTGATGTGAATGATGTGAAGTGAAGAGTTTTAGAGTGCAAAATTGAGCAAACCAATGCAAGATTTAAAGTGTTAGTTTATTAGATGCAATGAGAAGAAAGTGGCTACAATTCTTCAGTAAGACTATGAAGGTGTTGATGTCATTGTGGTGGATTCCTTGTTTCATTGAGATGCTTTTCTCTATGTAACATTACTTCTCTATCTTCTTTTCTATTATGGTTGTGAGCCTTTTGGTAGTGAGCCTTTCTTCTTTGTGGCAATGAGCCATTTTGTATTTGGTGCTACTATTATTATATAATGAGCTAATCCTCAACATGGTTTTCCCTTAGGTTTTCCATGTAAATTTGGTGTTCTCTTGTGTATGGTGTGGGTATGTGTAGGATCATCATGGAAAAAATAGGCCCTTAAGTGGAAAAAATTTCAAAAAAATCAGAGTTAGTCAACTTGACGTAAAAATTTGAATAAGTTATCTATATTATTTCAAAAAAATGTAAGAATAGAATATGTAGCAAATTGAATGTAGTTTCTAAACTACTAGTTTTGTTTAAAAAGAAATCTATTTGGTGAAAAATTGAAATTTCAATGCAGTAGTACTTAAATTTCAGAGAAAAAATAAGGTGTCTGTCTAACCACCCTAACAACAATAAAATGATAATAATTTTTATAAGATTTTAGATATAAGTAGAAGTCTCGTGTCCCTATGTGATGCATATTTTTTGTAATTTTTTCCAAGTAAATAATTAATTATGATTTTTTATTACAACTTTTAAAAAATATAAAAACTTCGTATATCTGACCACCTTAACTTGGTCAAAACTTCATGAAATTCATTTTTTCTTTTTTTTAATCCTATAGTAATCATAGAATGTGACACATGTTTTGGATTCAAAAAATGTGATACCATTTGAAAGCTATAGATGTTTTTCAATTAGCCTATCAATCAGGACTTTAGTCATAATTCGAATAGAAAATGAATAATAATTACTTATTAAATTCAAAGTAAAGCATAGTTTATATTGTTGGAAAGCTGAGAATCTCCTTTAAAAACCCTTTTCGTTTCATCAACTTTGGGCGAAATTTTTTTTGTTAGCCACATACCCATTATATTGCCACTTTTTGGCCCATCATGATCCTGCACTTACCCATGTTGAGTTTTTCTAGTTTCTATTATTTTCTTTTCATGCTAATTCATCATAACATAAATAAGGGTTTAATGAATGAACTTGAATCTAAATGTTAATGTTAATGAGGGTTTTGAAGTTTTAAGGTACAACTGATTCACCTCCCCTCTCATTTGTCTTGTGCATTTCAACAATTGGTATTAGAGAAAGGTTCTTTTGAAGAAATATTAACCACTTAAGGTATATATAGGATGGTGCACAAGAAGGAGAGCCCTATTTTGATGGAAAAATTTATGCATTCTGGAAGACAAGGATGGAAGGCTTTATGGAGTATCTGGGATACAATATCTAGAAATCTATTAAAGATGGATACACTATGCCTAAAAAATTATTTGAGGAGTGAAACTAAACTCAAAGCCTATGAAACCAATAGTACAGAAAGGTATGCTCTATTAAGTAATCTTACAAATTTTGAATTGGTGAAAGTTATGAATCTAAAAATAGGTAATGCAATTTGGGATAAGTTGGAAAGTATTTATGAAGGAGATGATATGGCCAAATAAGCTAAGATGTAGAATTTAAAGACCACATTTGAGAACTTGTGGATGTCTGAAGATGAGAACATTACATGCTACATACAAAGGGTAGATGAAGTGGTCAACTCCATCAGAGGTCTTGGAGGTAAATTCAAGTAATCAAAAGTGGTAAATAAAATTTTTAGAACCCTACCTAAAGTTTACAGTCACAAAGTTTCTGCTTTTGAGGAGTTTCCAAATCTAGATGAATATTATAGAGATCAATTGTATGGTTCTTTAATCGCATTTGAAATTATATAATTTGGTCTAAATAATGATGTAGAGGTTGAGACTGCTTTTAAGGCTACTAAAATAGGGAAGATTGAAGAAATAGATCAAGAAGATCTTGATGATGTGGAAGCTAACTTTATGAGAAGAATGAGAAGAGGTATTGAAAAATACAAAGGTAAGTTACCTTTCAAATGTTTCAGTTGTTGAAAGATAGATCATTATGCTTCAAGATATCCAAACATAGTTGTGAATAAAAAAACAAGGAGAACAAAGGGAAGATGATTAAGAAAATTTATTATGTTGGAGAAGATGCAAGTATTTATGATGATGAATCTGACTATGGAGATGATGATGATGAATGCTTGTTCATTGCTTTAAAAGATTAATCTATTTCTACTAACTTTGAAATATGTGTGAAGGAATTCCCTCCTGAGAGAAAGGATAAGACTAAAGGTACTTTGGTATCTAATTTTCATGCTAGATAGGATAATAATTAATGGATCATTGATAGTGGTTGCTTAAATCATATGACTAGAGATAAGAGTATATTTTTAAAAATTGAAAAGTATGATGGAGGACTTGTTATATTGGTGATGATTCAGGTGCTAAGATATGTGGAATGGATTCTTTTATTTTTGATGGAAAACATAATACTAAATATGATTACTATGTTAAGGGTTTAAGGCATAACCACTTGAGTGTTGGACAAATTTGTAGCAAAGGATACAATATTATGTTTTAGGATGATGGATGTGAGATCAAAAAAGGGTTTGGAACTGTGATTAATACTAGAAGAAGGAAAAATGGAAATTTTTATCAACTTAAGGGTGTTGATGGCCATTATTTTATGACTTAGATTAATGAAAGTTGGCTCTGAAATAGGAGGATGTGTCACATTAATTTTGAAAACTTGGTAAGAATCAGTTCAGTTCAAGTAGTGAGAGATTTGAAAAATATTATAAACCCTATCAATGTTGTCTGCATGGAGTGTCATATTGGAAAGAAAACAAGAAGTTTTAAAGAATTCAAAAAAAAAATTATATTGGATTACTAGAATTAGTGCATAAAAATCTTTGCAGTCCTACAAGAACAAGAATTCTTCAAGGTAACAGATATTTCATGCTTTTTATTGATGATTATTCAAGAATTACATGGGTTTCTTTTCTTAAAGAAAAATTTGAAGCCCTAGATAGATTCAAAGCATTTAAAGTTATGGTTGAGAATGTGATGGATATGAAGATCAAATGTTTGAGGTATAACAAAGGTGGAGAGTTCACCTCCAATGAATTTAACATTTTTTGTGAGAATCATGACATAAAGAGGCACATGTCTACTCCTAGGACTCCTCAACAAAATGGAGTGGTTAAAAGGAAAAGAAAAACTATAAAATAAGTTGTAAGGACTATGGTGAAATAATATAACCTATTGGAAATGTACTAGAGAGAAGCAATTCATACTACTATTTACATACTTAACATAGTATAAGAAAAGGAAAACAACACAAAGACTGCCTATGATTTTGGTATGGAAGGATCCCTACTATCAAATATTTCAAAGTTTTTGGAAGAAAATGTTATATAAAAAGAAATGAAGAAAATTTAGGAAAGTTTGATGCAAGGAAATATGAATGAATCTTGCTTGGATATTCTACTAAAAGCAAAGCATAATAGTGCTACAACAAAAGAATAAGAAAGATTGTTGAGAGTTCAAGTGTCAAGGTTGATGAAGATTTTTAGAACTCGGTAATAGATGGATATGAATTAGATGATTCTGATTGTAGAGAAAAGGAAAAGAAAAAGGAAAAGGAAAAGGAAGTACAATTTTAAGAAGAGGAAGATTCTACAAAAAAGACCCCAAGAACCCCTAAGTATGTGTAGAGAAATCATTCAGAAGAATATATCATTGGAGACAAGAGCAAAGGTGTACTAACAAGAAAGAAATATATTGAAGAGGAGGTAAATTTATATTTACTTTCTAAAGTTGAACCTAAGAAAATGATTGAGGCATATAAACATGAACATTGGATGAAGGATATGGAAGAAGAATTACTACATATTGAGAAGAATCAGACTTGGAAACTTGTCCCAAGACATGCAAAAAAAAACATAATTGGATCTAAGTGGGTGTTTAGGAAAAAACTAAATGAGAATAGAGAAGAGGTGAGAAATAAGGAAAGGCTTGTGTTTAAAGACTATTCACAAGTTGAAGGAATAGATTTTGAGGAGACATTTGTGATAGTGGAAAGAATGGAAGTGATCAAGATGTTTTTGGCTTTTGAAACACATAAGGATTTCAAAGGTTATTAGATGGATGTAAAGTCTACTTTCTTGAATGGAGAATTGGAAGAAGAAGTATACATGGAACAATCAGAAGGATTCTAGTTATCAAATAAACCTAATATGGTTTTCAGATTGAAGAAGGAATTATATGAATTGAAGCAAGCTTCGAGAGCTTGGTATACAATATTAGACAAATATTTGATACAAGGATTCAATAAAGGTAATACATATAGTAATATTTATTTTAAGATTGGAAAAGATCAAATCTTGATTGTTGTGCATATGTTGATGACATAATTTTTGGGGGCAATGAAGCTATGTGCAAGAAGTTTGCAAAAGAAATGTAGAAAGAGTTTGAGATGTCTATGATTGGGGAGATGAATTTCTTCATTGGGATAAAAATAAATTAGACAAATAAAGGTATATTCATTTCACAATCAAATTATGTCAAAGAGATGTTGAATAAGTTTATAATGAAAGACTCCAAATTGTTGTGTACTCCTATGGTTACTAGTTGCAAGATTAGAAAGAATGATGAATCCCCTAAGGATAATCAAAGAAATTACAAATCAATGATTGGTGGACTGCTATATCTAATTGATACTAGACTAGATATCATGAATGTAGTTTGTCTTGTGGCTAGATTTCAACAAGATCCTAGAGAGTCACATGTTGTAGCTATGAACAGGATATTCAAATACTTAAAGGGAACTCTGGATCATGGCTTGTGGTATCCAAAGGATACTAATTTCACCTTGAGTGCTTACAAAAATGTATATTTTGCTAGTTGTGTTGATGATAGGAAAAGTAAAAGTGGTGGTGAATTCTTTCTTGGACGTAGATTGGTATCATGGCTAAGTAAGAAAAAACATTTAATTTCTTTATCTACTATAGAGATTGAGTACATTGCAACAACATCTGGTTGTACATAGGTGTTATGGATGAGGAGAACATTGAAGGATACTAGAGTAGTGTATGATGATCTAATTTATATCTTTTTGTGACAATACAAGTGCAATAAATATTTCAAAGAACCTATTGACGCACTCAAGAACAATACATATTTCAATCATATATCACTTTTTGAGAGATAAGTTTGTGGAAAATGAAGTCAAGCTTGAATATGTTCCTGAAAAGGATCAAATTGTTGATATATTCACTAAGGATCTTCCTAAGGATACTTTTGAGTATCTCAGGGAGTTGTGGGTTATTGCCCCTCCTTCTTTGAACTAGATGCATAAGGAGATGCATCATTCCAGCGGATCTCAAGATTCATTCTTTTTCCAAAATAATGTTTGTGGCTACTTATGAGAGGCGTAAAGATTCTCTCATATAAATATTTTTATGTTTAAAAGACTTGTTATTTTTGTTCATTAACATGACTGGTAGTAGACTATAGACTAATATATTTAGTTACTTTGATTTATGTTTGGCTAATTTGGTAGATAAATTTGAGATAATGTTTTATGTTAAATGCATTACTTTTGTGATAATGTTGATGAGATAATTATGCAATTTTAATCTTTTACTGTCATAATTGGTATCCTTTTCTTAAGGGTTTTATTCAGGGTATTTAAAATACCGATGATGAAGTTAAACTCCATGTTTAATCAAGGAAGATAATCATGCCATTGATCGGCCCAGCTGGATGATGAATCACTCAAGTCCAAATCAGCTTCTTTCCAGTCAATTTGGGAACTTCTAGTCCCAGCACCGATCTATCATATTTCTCTATGTCTATTCTCAATCCTGTTTTAGTTCTACTTTAGTTTTATTTTTAATCTTTAGTTTAGATGCCTTGAATCTTGGTAGTTAAATGCCATGTTGTGAATTTAATAAGGATATAGTTATAAATATATATATTTCAGTTTTAGATAGGAGTTAGGTAATTTTCAGCTAATAAATCTTGTAATGGTTACAACACTCTATTTTGCATCCTAATTTGATCAATCTGAATGAAGAAAAGAAGTTAACTTGAATTATTGTGTTAAGAGGTCTTACCTAAGGAAGAGCAGGGCCCACTCAACCAAAGGAATTGATCTTGTTTTTTTATTTTATGAGTTTATGTTATTTTTGTTCATAAATATTAAATTTGAAATGTTGGATGTTAAATCTAGAATGTTAAGTAAGTTTGAATCACTCTCAACAATTGTGGATAAATTGTTCTTAAGTTTAGTTTATCATAATTAGAATGGTTTGTTAGATTCATCATAAAGTTTATTAAGATAATCAGTTTTAGATGTTGTTTGCAAGAATTAAGTTTAGTGATTATCTGTTATGTTAAATTGAAGCAATGATGGGAATTTATGTAAAGATGGAATTGAAGTTTGTTGGAAATCTGTTTATGGAAATTAGTATTTATTTTTTCTCAACTAATCATTATTTCTTTGTAATTCATTTATGTTCTTTAAAATAGTATTTATTTTCCAGCAACTCTTAAGATAGATTTCTTTCAAACTAAATTAGAATTAAATTTGGATTTTGAATTCTAGATTAAGAATTGAGATAAATTTAATAATTTTCTATGAATCAGTCTCAATCAAGTCAAATGAAGTAAAAAATAAGTCAACAAAACCTTAAGTTAGGAAGTAAGATAGAATTAGTCCTTAGGAATTAGTCACTAAAGTTCAGCTCTTGAGAGCTCTTGAAGAGTTCCTGAAAGCTCTTGAAAGCTCTTGAAGGAGCCAAATCGACACCTGGAGTCACTATAAATAGTGCACACCCCCCCAAAAGTCCGTGACAAACATCCTTATCGCATATAGCTTTGAGAAACACCTGGTTTGATAATTGATTGACTAAATGATGCAAGTTGTGACATCAAGACCTTTCCCATCATTTTTGGCACTGTTGTTGGGGATTAAAAGATCTAGCTATTTAGTGTGAAGCCTTATTGTTGATAAGGAAGAGAGATCTGAATTATGGATGAGATAAAATAGAGACCATCTAGGGAGGTTTCTTCCACAAAAAATTGATTGTCGAAGAAATTGATTTTGATCAAGAACAAGACATTCAACAATAGTAGATCAATGATCAAGAAGATAATCAAGAACATCATATTGAAAATCAAGAAGAAAATAGAGATCCATTTTAGGAAGAAGAAATGGGTGACCAACTAGAACATCCACCAGCAAATAGGACCTTTTCATATCCTATAAATCTTGAAAGACAGATTGGTGAGCCTCCTATGAAGAATATTTTACCCTCAGTTTTGTCTACCTTTAGGGGAAAAACTTTAGAAGATCCTAATCAATTTTTGTTTGAATTCAAAGTTCTATGTCAGATCTATGATTACACAAATGATAACTAGAAGTTGAAGTTATTTCCTTCTACCTTGAAAGAGTCAGCTCTACGATGGTTCATGGGTTTAGGAGTAGGAACAATTGGAACTTGGCAGCAAATGGAAATTGAGTTCTTGGATAAATACCAAGATTACTGTCGAGTAAGGGATAGGAAGGAAGAATTGTTTTGAATAAGACAAATGGAGGACAAAATTCTAGAGGATTATGTTGATAGATTCCAGTTTGTGCATTAGAGGTGTACTAATGGGTTGAATAGTGAAATTAGTAAAAAAAAAATTATGAGAGGAATTGATGATGAGTCAAGAGAGTCTTTGAATTTAATGGGGAGGGGGAACATTAACAAGCTTTCCTTGGATGATATTGTTGAAATATGTCGAAACTACTCTACAACTAGGGTAGGAACAAGAAACTCCAGAAGAAACAAGGCTCATACTACTGATGTGTCAAAAGTAATGGAGGAATTAGCAAACATGAAGAATGATTTAATTCTTCATCTCAACATGTAGGGAGATAAGAAGAACACAAAACCTTTGTCTATTTATTGTTCCAAGTGTAGGGAAAAACACCTTTTAAGAGAATGTCCATTGGATCAAGTTGATATCTGTGATATTTGTGAGAAATAACACTCAACAAGTTCCTGTAATCTTTTAGTTGGAATTAAGAGCAATCTGAAGAAACCACCTATGATAGAAGAAGAGCTTAATTATGTTAGCCAAAGACCTCAAAACATAGGATACAATACTAATCAAAGACAATATGGCTCTACATCTAACTAGAATCAGAACCCTTGGAAAAACAAAAATCAATGGACCCCGCAGTATCAACCACAACCACCACCTACATATTGGGGTCAACCTGAATGGATGAATCCCTAATGGAACCAATCACAATGGAAAACTAATCAATAGCCATAGTGGCATTCAAATCAGCCCTCATGGCAACAAAATTAGACGTAGTTCCAACCATGGAAAAATTAGGGGAAAAACATCCCTGGTGACAAACACCTCTAGCAATAAATTCCCCTAATCTAGCTAATGACTAGGTAAACCAACCTCAATTGACATCTCAACCAGTTGAAAATCCGATAAATTCCCATAACGATGCAAATCCCCCTAATTTGAACGTTATTGATGTTAATGATATTCATTTGAGAAATTGAACTATTCAATCTAACCCAATAGAAAAAGTTCAAGAAGGTAGGGAAGAAAATGAGAATTCAATAGAGAAACACAACTTCGATGAAGAACAAAACATCAATTAGGCACCTTACCCTGATAGATTGAAGGAAGAAAAATTTACTCCTGAAATCTCTCAACCTAATTACATGAATGTCGTCAATTTTCAACTTCTTCATGAGTTGAAGAATATTAACATTGAAATTCCACTGTTACAGGCCATAAAATACATACCATAGATAAATCAATTAGTCAAATCCCTTTGCATGAAAATTCCATGGAGGAAAAAGAAATTACCTTCCACAATTCAAATAGGGACAAAACTCACTGATGTGTTATCAAGAAGATTTCTTCCAAAAAAATATAATGATCTGAGTACTCCTATAATAACCCTCAGTATTAATGGAAAAAAGATATCAAATGTTCTAATTCATTTGGGAGCTGCCATAAATGTTATCACATCTGATACTGTCAAAATGCTAGGAATGACAACTATTTAGCCAACAACAACTGTTTTATAGTTAGCTGACCAATTTACTACCAAACCTGAAGGTGTCATAGAAGAAATCATGGTCGCCATTGACACATGGGATTATCCAGTTGAATTTTTGGTTCTTAAAGCCAAAAAGAGAGATTCTGGTTATCCAATCATCTTAGGCAGACCATAGTTGGCTACTAGTGCTACCTTAATTGATTGTAGATCTGGAAGGATGATCATTTCAAATGGTCAAAATAGAAAATAATTATCACTCTATCCACCAGCACAACCATCAATCCAACCACACACTCAATTATGGGTTGATGAAGATTTAGAATCAAAAGGTGATGGCATTGTTGAGTTAGCTATGGTTACCTTGGTTGAACATATTGAGAAGTGTGAAGATCAATAGTTTACTCCTGAAAACAATACTCCAATTGAGAAAGGAAAGGGTGAAGCAACATTACATCAACAACACTCTTGTCCTTTGAATACACTTGTTGAAAATTCTTTGGATTCAACAAATGGAACTAAAGAAATTTAGGTAGCTGGAGATAAACCTCTCAACATTAATTCATCTTTATCCCCAACACAAGAAAAATAATTGAAGGATATTTTAGAAAAATACACTGAATCTTTTTCTTGGGAATACACGGATATGAGAGGAATCCATCCTTCAATTTGTAGTCATCACATATACATTGAAGATGTAAGACCAATCAGACAAGGTCAAAGGCGAATCAATCCTATTATTCAGGACATTGTTAAACAAGAAATAGAGAAGTTTCTCAAAGTAGGATTCATTTGCCCAATATTAGATAGTTAGTGGGTTTCTCCATTGGTTATTGTACCAAATAAAAATGGTAAGTGGTGAGTGTGCATTGATTGTAGAAAATTGAATAAAGCAACAAAAAAGGACCATTTCCCATTGCCATTCATCGACCAAGTACTTGATAACCTAGCAGAAAAAAATTACTTCACTTTGCTTTATGGATTTAGTGGATATAATCAGATCCAAGTATCCCCTAAATATCAAGAAAAAACTACTTTTACATGTCCTTGGGGTACATATTCTTATACAGTTTTACCATTTTGACTATGTAACGTGCTTGCCAATTTTCAAAGAGCAGTACTTGCTATCTTTGCAGATTTCACCACTATGTGTGTCAAAGTATACATGGATGACTTTATTGTTCATGCAAAGACATTTGAGGAGGCCCTTGAAAACTTAGAAATTTTTTTCAATCATGTAAAGATCACAGGTTTTCCTTAAATCATGAAAAAATTTCAATTATGATGATGGAGGGTATAGTTCTGGGACATCACATCTTAAAAGAGGGGATCAAGGTAGATCCCAAGAAATTTGAGATCATATAGAACATTGAAATCCCTAAGAACCAAACTGGTGTTCAAAGTTTTCTTGGGAATGCTAGATATTATAGAAGATTTATAGAAGGATTTAGAAATATTGTTGGACCCTTGTTCACATTGCTCAAGAAAGAAGAGGAGTTTGTATGGAAAAAAGATTGTCAGAAATATTTTGAGACAATTAAAATAGCTTTAATGACTTCTCCAATTATTAAAGGACCTACTTGGAGAGAATCATTCCACATACATGCTGATGCATCCAATTTGGCTATTGGAGTAGTATTAGGAAAAAAAGATGACAATATTGCCATGCATGCAATTTATTATGTTAGTAAAAATCTAAATCCTATTGAAAGAAACTATACAACAACATAAAAGGAATTTTTTGATGTAGTATATGCAATAAACAAATTCAGGAATTATATTACAGGATACAAATTTTACATACATATAGACCATGCTGCAATTAGATATTTGATGAAGAAGGATATAGTAGGTGGACACATTATTAGATGGTTATTTTTGTTGCAAGAATTTGATGTTACTATCATAGATAAGCCTAGAAAGGATAATGTTGTTGTTGACTTCCTTTCCAGAATTGTTTTGTAGGATGATCAGGAACCAGTGGATGAAAAATTTCTAGATGAAAATTTATTTGCAATCTCAGTTCATCCACAATGGTTTTTTGATCTAGAAAATTATCTTGTAATAGGGAAGTGTCCAAGTCACTTCAGCCATAAACAAAAAAAGAGGTTAATTCATGAAAGTTCCAGATTTCAGTGGATTAATGGTCTTTTATTTAAATTGTGCCCTGATCATGTTCTTTATAGATGTGTAGTTGAGTTAGATTTCTATGATGTAGTACACACTTGTCATCATGAGCCTAAAGGAGGAAACTATTTAGTGGTAAGAACATTTCATAAAATCCTAGGAGTTGGTTACTATTGGCTATCAATGACAAAGGATGTTACATTCTTTGTTAAACACTATAATGAATGTCAGAGGATGGGAAGACCCACCCCAACCATGGAGATTCCATTTCAACCACAAATAGCTCTAGAACCATTTGAAAAATGGGGAATCAATTTTTTGGGACCTATTTATCCACCCTCAAAAAGGAAGAATTACATACTTGTTTGTACTAATTATGCAACAAAATGGGCTAAGGTGAAAGCATTACCAACAACAAGAGAGGATAAAATTGAAAATTTTCTGTACAAGCAAATGTTTCAGAGATTTGGTGCAACAAGAGAAATTGTTTCAGACCAAGGGCCATAGTTTCTATCAGTAATGATGGAAGCCTTTTTGTAGAGATACCAGATGACCCATAGGAAATATTCACCATATCACTCTTAAGAGAATGGAAAAGTTGAAGTCACTGACTAAGAATTGGAGAACATCTTGACAAAAAATATTTCTCTAAGGAAAACAAACTGGGCAAAGAGGTTAGATGAGGTAGTATGGGCTTATAATACCACATGGAAAACAACAACTAGATTTTCTCCATATGAACTTGTGTATGGGAAGAAACTAGTCATGCCAGTAGAATTTGAATTAAGAACACTAAAAACTACAATAGAAGTTGGAATTGATTTACGAGAGTCTGAGAAAAGTAGAATTTTACAGCTCAACAGACTTGATAAGATGAGAATGGAGGCTCCTCAACATACAAAGGTAATTCAAAAGCAAAGAAAGGAATGGCACAATAAACATGTTATGTCTAGGAAGTTCAAGGAGGGAGATTGGGCATTATTATTTGACTCCAGATTTGAAGAGTTTAAAGGGAAATTCCATACAACATGGTTAGGACCCTATGAGATAGATTAGGTATTTGAAAATGGATTTTTCCAATTAGTACCAATTGATGGAGACAAGAGAGCTATGCTAGTTAATGGTCATCGACTAAAAACATATCATGAGCCTACATCAAAGGATGAATTTTTAGATGATCTACAACAGAGAATTGAACATTTTCTCATGGAAGATATCTCTTCCATGAGAGAAGATCTATGAACCTTTGAAGAAGGCATGAATAAATAGGGTAAATTGAAAACCAACAAATGGTAGTTTACCTTGAGAAAAATACAAGTAAATTGAAAACCAACAATTGGTGGTTTACTTTTGAAATAATAATAATAATAATAAGATGATTGAAAACCAACAATGGCAGTCTATCTGGGTTAACTCCTGAAAGATCTTGAAGATCCTGAAGACTGAAGACTCTGAAGAATCCATTTGGCTCGATAGCTCCTGAAGACTCCTGAAGTTCCAAAGCTCCTGAGAACTCCTGAAGAGCTCTTGAAGGCTCCTGAAGATCTCAAAGGCTTGCAACTCCTAGAATTCTGAAGCTCTTGAGAGCTCCTGAAGGCTCCTATAGAACTGTTGAAGGCTCTTGAGAGCCCCTGAAGGCTCCTGAAGAACTCCTCAAGGCTCCTGAAGATCTCAAAAGCTTGCAATAAATAGAGGTGCGCATTTAATGTGAATAATTATTCTCAAATATTATTTTCTAAGTAGTTAGACTAATGTAAAATAGGTAAATAATTATAATTTTAGACATCACCATATTGTTATTAATAATGGTAATAAATAACTTTTAATCATTTCAAAAAGTGGCGGGACAGTTGATATAAGGTATGATGTGACATTGGATGTTAGTAATAATTACAGATCATATTATGATCCATCTATATTTTCAAAATATTTCCAAGTTCATGTTGACATGTGTAAAAGACACCACCAACCTTACGAATTAAATTGCAAACACAATTTTTGGCATGCAAATCGTCCAGAGCAGTAAAGGAAGTACATGTAGGAAATTAATGACACGTCATGTCATTTTCAAAATGGTTGCTCTAAAAATAAGGAAAGATATTTCTAATGTTGTTAAGTAATTCAGTTCGCTAGTTGAAGTCTACCATTGTTGATAGGAAGAAATTGGGAACAAGAGGAATGCAGAGCCAGGAAACTTCACTCTTGATTTTGAAACCAATAGATTGTTGAGGGAAACTGGATGGATGGATTTTATAATGAAATATGAAGGTTTCCAATGAGAAATTATAGAGGAATTCGTGAGAAATTTTCACGTAAATGTCACTAGAGTAAGGGGTGAAATCGTTGAAGTCACTCTAGAAATAATCAGTGAAATTTTGGGAATTCTAGCTGAGAGAAAACCAGTTAACAAAGGCTGAGTAAAGTTTGATGAATTGGTTGGTGCATTTCACCAAGAACCAGAAAGGAGGGCTGAAATTTTGATGCATAAGGGAGACCAACGTGGAATAGCTCACCACAGTTTGGATGAACCATGGAGAACTGCTGCAACATGGGTCATGAAATTCTTCACCTACGAGGGACAATATGGCACTATATTAGGGCCAGGAATGCAACTATTGATACATTTAAGGTATGGACAGACAAAACCCTCCACTAGAATAAATCTTCCATGATTTCGAGTAAAGTCTGGAGGGGAGTCTTCCATAAAATACTATGGGTTAATTCATCTAATAATTAAGTACCATTTCTTAAAGAAAGAATCTAGGAAATAGGGTTGGCTAGAATTTTTGTCCACACCCATAGAAAAAAAAAAGGGGAAACCCACAAAGGGGTCCGTGGCCAAACGATAAAAATTAGAAAAAGGTGAATCTTCCAAGGGAGAATAGAAAAAGGGTAAAATAAAACTATAGGAATCCTCCAAGGTAACCCATAGTAGCTCTAAAAAAAAAGCAAGACTTGAATGAAGAGATCCCTAGCCATGTTGAGACCATTGTGTCCACTCCTGAAGAGATACCTACATTTCAAAGCCCTATCTCTGAAAGCCCAAAAGAAACCTTTGAAACTCATGAGGAAACCCACACACCAGTAAATTCCCCTGAACAACCTCAAAGCCCTCCTAAAGGCCCAATGCCGACTCCTGAAAGAACCCCTGTTGCTGAAATCCATGACTCTGTTGAAGAGTTTGAGGCACAATCAGAAGAACAAGAAGCCTTGGAGGAATTTGAACAAGAAGAAACTGTGAGATCCCCTACCTCTTCGCTGACTTATGAGAAAAGAAAAGGAAAAGAACCATTGATTGAAGAAGAAGAAATTCATGAAAAAAAGAATGAGGAAGAGTTTGAAGCTAAGGAATTGTTAAGGGCTATGAAAATGTCCAGAGTGGAAGCTGAGTTGGAGCAAGAAAAGAAGAATATGCAATTTCTTGAAGAAAAATTGAGAAGAAAAGAAGAGGAATTACAACAATCCCTCAACAAAACTCAGGAAATGGAAGGAGAGATTGAACAAAGAGAAGCAAGGTATGGAGAGAAATTGAATAAAACAGAGGAGGATTTACAACAAGCTAGTGCACAAGCATAAGCAAGTGCTGAGGAAATTACAAAATTAAAATAAGAATTGCAATTGAAAGAAGAGAAATTAAAACAACAATCTATGAGTTTTTATTCTCAAGAAGCCTCTACTTTCATGGACTCACCACATTATCTTGCTCTGCCTCCCATTCCATCTAATATTCCATCAGATTTTCTACCAAAGACTCAACCTGGATATCTCTCCTTGGTAGCCCTGAAATTCAAACATGAAAATGATCAACTGAAAAAGAAGGTACAAAAATTAGAAGAAAAAAAAAATTGAAAGAAGACTTGAGCAAGCAGTAGAGATCAGTTCTGCAATGCTATCAATGGGAAGACCAACATGAGTGGTGTAGTGGCACCATTTAAAAATATTTTTCCATTCAAGTTTATAAGGTCTAGATTATAGGTTTTGGATGAATTTTGCATAAAATAAGGTTTTAAATACCATTTTAGATTGTAATAGGTCATTTTGATGGTATTAGGTGTTTTAGGGGGTTATTTAGTTTGACATTTGCAAAAATTGCATTTTTGGCAAAGTTGTTAAACAATTAAGTTGTAAAAGTTTCTTTTGTGGAAGACCAATGGTCTTAATCTTTCAAAAGGTATTTGATGGAAGTTAGATGGTTAGTTGGAATAGAAACATTATAAAAATGATGTAAAGACTCTATGGAAGACTGATCTTGAAGATTAGAAAGAAGAAAATCAATAAAAATTCTAATTTTTCAGTGATTTTTCTGAGTTTTCTCTCTTTAGTTGTTATTGTACGGCCCGTACAATGTTTCTTTGATTCAATTTATTTGTATTTTGTAAAGTATACTGGGTTTACTTTGGTAACTATTTTGAAGGTTTATCATTAATTTTTGTGTATCTAATTGAAAGCTTTCTCAGTTCGGCCAGAAACAGACCATTTGTGGTTTTGAGGTCTCAAAGATGAAGTAAACCTATTCCATCCACTATAATAAATGTATCTCAGTGGAATGGGTGTGGACTAACTGAATTTGGGTGAATATGAAGTTTGGAAGTGCAAGGGAGGTCTGATATGGTGTTGGGTGTGAAGCCCAGGTTTGAAATTTTGTGTTTTCCATGTGAATTCTTGTGATTTTGATGTGTCCAAGTGAGAAACTTGTAGGGGAAGAATTAATTGATGATTTATTGAGTTTCTATCGTGTTTTGTGATTAGTGAATGATATTTTCATTAAAACCCTAGTTTCTAAGCTTCAAGAGAGGGTTTCTTGTTTTGGTTGTGTGGAATGAATGTTACCTCAAATAAATTATGGAAAAAATTATTTGAATACTTGATTAGTGCTTCCCAAGAGGTTTTGAAGATTGGTGAGAGGTTTAGTGACAGGTCTCTTTGGAAAAGAGGCCTCTTTGAGGCCTAAAAAGAGTGAAATTTCAAGTTCTGAAGGAATTGTGAAAAAACAACCTATGGAGCTAAGTTGATATGTTGTCAAGCTCAGTAATGGGTCCCTGAATTGAGTCAATTTATGAACTAGAAGAAGGTGGTTGAGAACTTATACCCGATTTAGTGGGTTTGGAATACTATAAGGGAAAAGAGTGAATTTGAGAAGTGGTGAGTTTTTGATAATTTTGTGATTTGATAGTTATTATTGTTGCTTGGAATTGTGTTAGGTGTCTTTGTAGGACCTCCATTTAGTGCATCAAAGTGGTATCAGAGCGAGGAAGTAGCTCCTTGAAGAAGAAAGTTGTAGATTGGAAGGTGAAGAGGAAAGTTGGGAAGGATGCCTCGAAAGGACAATGCAATGGCAAAGGAAATAAAATAATTGAAAGAGATTTTTTCACAAAAGGATAGGCTCTATAGAGAATATCAAGAATCCACCATAGAAAGGATAGTAGCTCTGGAGAAGAACCAAAGAAGAGGAATGGTGAATGAAGACTAGAGTGATAAGGAAGATGAAGGAGAAGAAGGAAATCCTCCAGTCCAAAATGATGAAGATGATTTAGACCTTGATGAAAGGAGAATGATCAAGATGTTCAAGGTAATGAAGGGTGACAATACTCCAAAAGTGAAGGTTGATGTGCCAATGTATGGAAGTAAGATGGATAGTGAAGATGTTTCGGCATGGATTGATGCCTTAGATAACTTTTTTGAATTTGAAGACATTGAGGACAACAAGAAGATTAAGTATGCAAAGACAAAGTTCAAAGGATCAGCTCTCACATGGAAGAATTTTGTTCAAGAAGATAGAGTCAAGAAAGGTAAATCTAAAATAATTTTTTGGGATAGGATGGTAGCAAAAGTTAAGGCTCAATTTTTACCACTAGACAATGCTATTCAAAATTTCATGAAATTGCAAGAATTAAAGTAGAGGGAGATGGATGTGATGTCTTATACTGAAGAATTCCATAGAGTATGCATAAGGTCAGGTCACCATGAAGATGAGATTGAAAGAGTGGCCAGATATTTGAGTGGCTTAAGGTTGAACATAAGAGATGAAATTAGTTTGAAACCTCCTAATATAGTAGAAGAATGTTTCCAAATGGCAGTAAGGGTAGAGGATATAATCAAAAGGAGACAAGAAAGGAAAGGAAGGGGCAGACGTAACATGAATAGAGGAAGAGGTAACACCATGAGAGGAAGATGATTTTGGATGTTTTGGTTGTGTTGTTGATATGTGGTGTCATTGATGTGAACACTATTACCATTAGTGCATTTGAAGCTGTATATGTCAAGGATATTGAGAAAATTGTAATGGAATGAGTTACAGGTTGTTAGTGGTGAAGCGATGTTCTGTCTATCAGTGAGTTTCGTACATTGTTGATCATATTTTGTGGACTAAAGAGTTTCTTGTTGAGTATATCTAGTTTATCCATGTTGAGTTTTAGAGATCCGCATGAAGATTTGATCGAGTTATGAAGATTTGTATTTTGACAATTTTTTGTTACTTCAATTTGTGTTCCTGAATGAAAATTATGTGATTCCAGTTAGTTTAGTTGTTGCAGATGCTTCTCTGGTGATTTATGATGCTTGTGGATGTTTCTAGATCATTCTCTATCTATGTTGCATGTCTATGTTGATCGTTGTGCTCACGATTCAAGATTTTCTCTTGAGTGTTCATGTTTTTCATGTTCTTGGCCGATAGGGTGTTGAAGCGTGTTTTGGATCTTCGAGGAGAAATTAATTGAAGTTTTTTGTTGTTGAAGTTGTTATTTTGGGTCTTCACTATGTTATGGCTGACCTTGGTTGATTCACATTGAAAATTCTTTGGTGTTTTGGGTCGATAGTTTATATTCATTTTATTATTTCTTTGTGACCGACTTGTAGCAATTTAATTTCTTGTTGTGGATATAAAAGAGTGATTGTTTATTTGAATTGAAGTGTTCCCAAAGGTGTGCTTCTATGTGAGATGTGTGAATAATTTCCTAATCATTCGAAGGTAGAGTACAGTGTGAAGAAGAGTGAAGAAGAGCGAAGAAGAGTATGAAGAAGTGTCCATGTGCTTAATCAAAATTGTAATAAGGCATTAGTAGATGCTATTTTCTCAGTTCAAAATTCAGATGGTTGTAATTTGAATCTCTCTGTAAGATGGTGTGTCTTCCTTTGTAACTTAGTAGTGAGCTCTAGGCAATGTGCCTGAATGCATGTGCATTCCCCATTTATTCTTCTTATACTTTTAACAGGGTATAATCTTGTGGACTGACCTCCACCATAGTTTTTCCCCTAACAGGGTTTCCATGTAAAAAATCTTGGTGTTGTGTGTATTTCTGATGTGTTTCTATTTCATTCTTTCATTGATATTGATCAAATCTAAGAATAAGGATTAATAAGTTTAATAAGTTTGAAATTTGGTGACAACTGATTCACCCCCCCCTCTTAGTTGTCTACCCTTGTGTTGCCAACAATGAGTATCAGATCTTAGTTCCTTGGAAGAATTTTAACAGCTTGAGGTGATCTGGGATGGTGACATACAAGAAGGATAGTCTAAGATTTGATGGAACAAAGTATTCCTTGTGGAAGACTCAAATGGAGTGCCATCTGAGGTGAAAATTGGTGAACCCTACTGGAGAACTACAAGTAATATGTATGTTATTCCACAAAATGTTCCTACTACTTCTATTGAGATTAGGTATGTTGAGTATAATATCAGGGCTAAGGAAGCATTGTTGAGTGCTTTGAATGATACTAAGATGACTAATGTTATGGATCTGAAGATTGCTTATGAGATTTTGAAAAAGTTGGAAAATTTGTATGAAGGTGATGCTAATGTGAAGATTGCTAAGTTGCAGAGTCTAAAAGGGAAATATGAAATGTTGAGAATGGGTGATGATGAAAATGTTACTACTTTCATGCAAAGAGTGAATGAACGTGTGTGTGGTATCAGATGTGTTGGTGGAAAGTTGGAAGAATTAAAGATTATTGGTAAAGTGCTTAGATCCTTTCATGCTGCTTATAAGGTCAAAGCTATAGCTATTGAAGAGCTACAGACTGTAACAAATGTAACCAGAGATATGTTGGTTGGTAAGTTGACTGCTTTTGAGTTGAGCGAATTTGGTGACGCCCTTCCTAAGGTTGAATCTGCATTTAAGGTTACTACTTCCAGAAGATATAGACAAAGATATGATCTATGCGAGAGTTCATCTATAAATACATTCAAGTATGAGGATGAAATTAGACAGATTGAAGAAGAAAGAGAGTTGGAAGAGTTGGAAGCACTTATTGTTAGGAGAGTACCAAGAGGAAAAGTTAAGTATGAAGGAAAATTGCCTCTTAAATGTTTTTCTTGCAATAAGATAGGTCATTTTGCATCAAGGTTTCCGGAAAGAGATTCTAAACCAAGACATAACAAGCATAAATTTCAAAAGAAGTGATACTATGCTGTTGATGAAGGTGTGATAGATGATGAATCTGATAAAGGTGAAGATGAATGGGTGTTTATTACTATCAAGGAAAATAATCATGTATCTATTGAATCTACTAGTTGTACAAATGTGGAGAAAGCCCTAGCTGCTCAAGTTGAAGATAAAGATGAATGGGTAATTGATAGTGGATGTTCACATCATATGACTGGAGACAAAAGTAAGTTTCTAGGCTTGGAAAAGTATGATGATGGTGTTGTGAGATTTGGTGATAACACAGCTGGTGTGATCCATGGAAGAGGATGCATTTCTCTTGATGGTAAGAATAATACTGATGATTTCTTGTATGTGGAAGGTTTGAAGCATAATCTTTTGAGTGTTGGACATATGGTTGATAAGGGATACAATCTTCAGTTCAAGAATGGAAAGTGTAGAATATTGGGATGTTTTGGAAATGTGATTCCATCAGGTACAAAAACAAGAGGTAATATCTTTCATCTAAATGCTGCTAGTAAAATTTGTTTGATTTCACAAGTTGATGAAATTTGGTTTTGGAAAAGGAGAATGTGTCATGTTAACTTTGAGAACATTGTCAAGATAAGTTCTGCTAAGGCTATGAGAGATCTACCTAAGTTGGTAAAACCTATCAATGCCATTTGTAAGGAATGTTAGTTGGGAAAACAAACTAGAATTTTATTTCGGAACCAAAAACATTGTTCAAATGAATTGTTGGAGCTTATGCATATTGATTTGTGTGGTCCCTCTAGAATCAGAAGTTTACAACGTTACAAGTATTTCATGTTTCTTATTGATGATTATTCAAGAATGGTGTGGGCTACTTTCTTAAGGGAGAAATATGAAGCTTTGGAAAAGTTCAAGATCTTTAAGGCTATGGTTGAGACAAAGATAGGTCTGAAGATTAAATGTCTGAGATCAGATAGAGGTGGTGAATTCACTTTCGGTGAGTTTAATTCTTTTTGTGAAGAACATGGAATACAAAGACAATTATCTGCACTGCGGACCCCTCAACAAAATGGAGTTGTGGAAAGGAAGAAAAAAATAGTTCAAGATGCTACTAGAACTATAATGCTGGAAGGAAATGTTCCTCATATCTACTGGAGAAAAGCTATGAGTACTGTTGTGTATATCCTCAACTGGGTACAAATCAAAGGTGATATCGGTAAGACCCCTTTTGAGCTATGGACTAGTCATAAGCCTACTGTTAGATACTTCAAAATATTTGGGAGTAGATGCTATATTAGAAGAGATGAAGATATAGGAAATTTTGATGCTAGGAGTGATGAAGGAATATTTTTTGGTTATTCTACTAAAAGCAAGGCCTACCGGTGTTACAATAAGAGATTGAAGAAAATTGTTGAAAGTGAAAATGTTAAGGTTGACGAAGAAATTGCTAGACCATACAGAACCTGTGGATATGATTTTGATGATCAGAATGATAGTACAAACAAAGGTCAAACTTCAAATCAAGTTCAAATCATTCCAGTGAATCAAGAAGATCAAGAGGAAGAAGAAATTGGAGAAAGAGCTGAAGAGAGATCATAAGAGATTGAAATTCAAGAACGTTCTAAGACACCAAGGTATGTAAGATTGAATCATTCAAAAGATCAAATTATTGGTGATAAGAATAAAGGTGTCCAAACTAGGATAAGAATTACATAATAATATTTCTTGATTTCAAAGACTGAGCCTACTAGTGTGAATGAAGCATGGAAAGATGAACATTGGGTTGAAGCAATGAAAGAAGAGCTACAACAAATTGGGAAAATGATACATGGATTCTTGTTCCTAGACCTAAGGATAAAAATGTAATTGAAACTAAATGGGTCTTTAGAAAAAAATTGAATGACCAAGGTGAAGTGGTTAGAAACAAAGCAAGACTGGTTTACAAGGGATATTCCCAAATGGAAGGAATTGATTTTGAAGAGACATTTTCCTGTGTTGCTAGAATTGAAGCTATGAGACTATTTCTTGCTTATGCTGTTTGCAAAGACTACGAGGTTTATCAGATGTATGTCAAGTCTACTTTTCTAAATGGCGAACTGGAAGAAGAGGTATATGTTGAGAAACCTGATGGATTTCAATTGACTGATTAGGGAGATATTGTTTGTAGGTTGAAGGAAGAACTGTATGGACTTAAGCAAGCCCCTAGAGCTTGGTATGCCAAATTGGATAAATATTTGTTGAAGCTTGGATTCAACAAAGGTACTGCTGATAGTAATTTGTATTTCAAGAATGATGATAAAGATTTGATTGTGGAAGTTTTTGTCGATGATATCATTTTTGGAGGAGATGATAGTTTGTGCATGAAGTTTTCTAACATTTGAGATGCAAAACAAGTTTGAGATGTCAATGATTAGAGAGATGAAATTCTTTTTGGGATTGCAAATTACTCAGTTAGATAAAGGGATATTTATATCTTAGTCCAAGTATGTGAAAGAATTGCTGAAGAAATTTGGTATGGAAGATTCAAAGCCAATCAGTACACCTATGGTGACCGGATGTAAGTTGACAATAGAAGATGATTCTCTGAAGGAAAATCAAACTAGATACGAATCAATGATTGGTGGATTTCTTTATTTGACTCAAAATAGGCTTGATATCATGAATTTTGTTTGTATTGTTGCAAGATTTCAAGTCAATCCTAAGGAATCTCATGCGACTGTTGTGAAGAGAATTTTTAGATACTTGAAAGGGATAGTTGATTTTGGTCTATGGTATACTAAAGATGACAATCTTACTTTGAGTGCCTTTACTGATGCTGATTGGGAAGTTGATGTAGATGAAAGAAAAAGTACTAGTGGTGGTACATTTTTCTTGGGTAAAAAGATAATTTCATGGTTGAGTAAAAAGTAGAATGTAATTTCTTTATCTACTGCAAAGTTCGAATACATTGTTACTGCTAACAATTATACTCAAGTATTGTGGATGAAGCAGATGCTAAAGGATATTAGAGTTGTGTATGATGAGCCTATTGCTATATTCTGTGATAATTCAAGTGCCATTAACATTTCTAAGAATTTGGTGCTGCATTCAAAAACCAAGCATATATCTATCATGTTTCACTTTTTAAGAGAAAAGGTAAGTGAAAAGGAAGTCAAATTGGAGTATGTTCCTACTAAGGAGTAGATTGCAGATATATTTGCAAAGTCATTGCCTAAGGATACTTTTGAGTATCTCAGAGGGAAGTTAGGGGTAATTACCCCACCTAATCAGAACTAAGGATGCATTTCTTTGCATCAATCCGTGCATTTCATGATCATATCTTGATTTAGATTGACATTGTGGTGGCTGCTACTCAGGGGGAGTAGTCAAAAGGTTCAAAATTTGAGATATGTGGTTCAAAGATTAGAGATATTTATCATTGATGTCAAATGGGGAGAAGAGTTATGTGAAAAACTGGTTATTATCTAAGGAGAAGAGCCTAGTGGGAAGAAGATCATGTGTAAGAGTTAAGGTGAAAATGAATCAGAACCTAAGGGGGAGTAAGTGTCAAGAGTTAGTTGCATTGATGGTGTTTTTCACCTGATGTGTTTCCATGAATGCCAAAGGGGGAGATTTTTGGATGTTATGGTTGTGTTGCTAATATGTGGTTATCATTGATGTCAACATTATTATCATTAGTGCATTTGAAGCTGTATATTTCAAGGATATTGAGAAAATTGTAATGGAATGACTTAGAGGTTGTCAGTGGTGAAGTGATGTTTTGTTTCTTAGTGAGTTCCGTACATTTTTTATCAAAGGTTCTAGAATAAAGGGTTTATTTTTTAGTATATCTAGTTTATCCATGTTGAGTTTCAGATATCCACATGAAGATTTGATCGAGTTATGAAGATTTGTATTTTGATATTTTTTCTGTTACTTCAGTTTGTGTTCCTAAATGAAGATTATGTGATTCCAGTTAGTTCAGTTGCTTCAAATGCTTCTTTGGTGATTTATGATGCTTGTGGATGTTTCTAGATCATGCTCTATCTATGTTGCACATCCGCGTTGATCATTGTGCTCACGATCTAAGATTTTCTCTTGAGTGTTCATGTTTTTAATGTTCTTGGCTGACAGGGTGTTGAAGCGTGTTGTGGATCTTTGAGGAGAAATAAATTGAATTTTTTTCATGTTGAAGTTGTTATTTTGGGTCTTCACTATGTTTTGGTCGACCTTGGTTGATTCACATTGAAAATTCTTTGGTGTTTCGTGCTGACAATTTATATTCATTTTATTATTTCTTTATGGCCGACTTGTAGCGATTTAATTTCTTGTTACAGATATATAAGAGTGATTGTTTATTCAAATTGAATAGTTCCTAAAGGTGTGCTTCTATATGAGATGTGTGAATAATTTCCTAATCATTTGAAGGTAGAGTAGAGTGTGAAGAAGAGTGAAGAAGAGCAAAGAAGAGTATGAAGAATTGTTCATGTGCTTAATTGGAACTGTAATCAGGCATTAGTAGATGCTATTTTCTCAATTCAAAATACAGATGGTTATAATCTAAATCTCTCTCTAAGATAGTGTGTCTTCCTTTGTAATTGAGTAGTGAGATCTAGGCAGTGTGCCTAAATGCATGTGCATTCCCCATTTATTCTTCTTATACTTTTGATAGGGTATAATCTTGTGGACTGACCTCCACCATGGTTTTTCCCCCAACAAGGTTTCCACATAAAAAATCTTGGTGTTATGTGTGTTTCTGATGTGTTGTTGTTTCATGCTTTCATTGATATTGATTAGATCTAAGAATAAGGATTAATAATTTTGAAATTTGGTGACAACTGATTCACCCCCCCTCTTAGTTTTTTTCTCTTGTGTTTCCAATAGAGGAACCTTTTCTACTCCAAGGAAAGCAACTGAAAATCAAGGAGAAGAACCAAGGAAGAGAGATGAACAAGTTGCTGATTTCAAGGGTGGATATAGAGACATAAGGGGCAGATTTGGAGGTGGAAGAAACTCTAACACTTTTGTAGGAAGATGTTATCATTGCCAAGAATATGGACACCCTGCTTGGAAGTTCCCTGAGAAGGCTAGTTCATCAACAAGTGGAGGAGAAATAAAACTAGATAGAAGAGCTCAAATAATTCAAGAGGATGAGGCTAAAAGTAGTTCAAGCTCAAAAAAATTGATTGCAAGGGCTGAAGTTGGTGAAATGTTGATGATGAAACAAATATTGAAGACCACAAAAGAGGAAGAGTTGCTTCAAAGAAAGGCTTTATTCAAAACAACCTATAGATGTAGAGGCAAGGTATGTAAAGTCATTGATTTAGGTTGTATAGATAATATTGTGTCCCATGAGATGGTAGATAAATTTCATTTGCAAAGAGTACCTAGGAAAAGGCCATATAAGGTGTCATGGGTGAGTGAAAATAAGTCTTTGATGGTGAGTGAACAAGCAAGATTTGAATTCCAAATAGGTCCATATTCAAATGAAGTGCTTTGTGATATACTACCCATGAGTTGTTGTCATTTATTGTTAGGAAGGCCCTAGTAGTTTGATAGGTTGGACTTGCATAATGGTAGAGAGTTTGTTTTAACTACTTTGGTTGAGAATCTAGAAGAGTATGGTGAGGTTATTATGTTTGGGAGAAAACAATGTGTGAATGAAAATGAAAGAAAGAACATGAGTATAGCAACAAATACCATGTTTGATAGTGATAGGACAGTGAATGCAAGTGGAGAAAATGATTTGCAATCAATTATGAGAGCAAAGGCTATTGTGTGGAGGAAGAAAGTTGAGAATAATGAATTGCAGATTGGTAAAGAATAGTATAAGTATGAGGAGCCTTTGGAAAGGCAGGAAACAAGGGACAGTGTGGTGGTAGGAACAATAGAATGCCCTGTAGCGGCAGGGAAACAAATGAAAATACAATCAAGAGGTGTTAGGACTGAGAATGGTAAAATTTTAGGGGTCTTTGATGGGATAGTACGATGGAAATATGTTGGTAAATTGAAAGGATAGTATGAAGATGTTGGAGCAAGGCCTTGGAAGGTTTATAAGGTAGTGGGCAAGGGGATAGTGTACTAGGATGGTGAAAGGACAGTAAATCATGATGTGACAAAGAACTATGGTAAAGAAAGGACAATGAAAAGTGATGTGATAGGAGCCACAAGATTGAAGGGACAAAGAACAAGGAGATAAAGGGTGATACTGATGCTAGGATAGTAAATAGAACAAGTACAGGTCTGATAGAGGTTGCAAGGACTGATGAAACTATTGACTGTGGAAAAGTGGCAGAAAAGAGGACTCTTGGATAGTGGATGATGCATGAAGGAGAAAGTAAAGAGAAGGCAGTAAATGGAGGTGAGAGTATTGGTATGTAGGAAGGTAAAAAATCAATGTTTGAAGTTGGAAATGAAGTGAAACACCCCACAGTATTGTGTGACAGTGAGAAGAATGAAGTGAGTAAAGACATTCAAAAGGATGATAAGGGTAGGGTGAGGAAAAATAAACATGAACTTGAAGGAAAATGTAAGGAGTTCAAAAACATAAATAATACAAAGGAGGACATGTTACATTCATCTTTCCAAGGGACTTGGAAAAGCTCAAAGTTGGGGTGTATGGTGCAAGGGCACCATTTAAAAATGTTTTTCCATTCAAGTTTATAAGGTATATATTATAGGTTTTGGATGAATTTTGCATAAAATAAGGTCGTAAAGACCATTTTAGATTGTAATAGGTCATTTTTTATGGTATTAGGTGTTTTAGGGGGTTATTTAGTTTGACATTTTCAAAAATTGCATTTTTGGAAAAGTTGTCAAACAATTAAGTTGTAAAAGTTGCTTTTGTGGAAGACCAATGGTCTTAAGCTTTCAATAGGAAGTTTATGGAATTTAAATGGTTAGTTGGAATAGAAAAATTATAAAAAGGATGTAAAGACTTGATGGAAGACTGATCTTGAAGATTAGAAAGAAGAAAATCAATAAAAATTCTAATTTTTCAGTGATTTTTCTGAGTTTTCTTTCTTTAGCTATGACTGTACAACCCGTACAGTGTTTCTTTGATTCAATTTCTTTGTATTTTTTAAATTATACTAGGTTTACTTCCTTTGGTAACCATTTTGAAGGTTTATCATTAATTTTTGTGTATCTAATTGAAAGCTTTCTCAGTTCGGCTAGAAATAGAGCATTTGTGGTTTTGAGGTCTCAAAGATGAAGTAAACCCATTCCACCCACTGTAATCAATGTATCTCAGTGGAATGGGTGTGGAATAACTGATTTTGGGTGAATATGAGGTCTGGAAGTGTAGGGTAGGTCTAATGTGGTGTTGGGTGTGAAGCCCAAGTCTAAAATTTTGTGTTTTCCATGTGAATTCTTGTGATTTTGATGTGTCTAAGTGAGAAAATTGTAGGGGCAGCATTAATTGATGATGTATTGAGTTTCTAAAGACCCAATAGGACCTGTTTGTGGTGGTTACATAGTGGTTTGTGATTGTTGAATGATATTTTCATTAAAACCCTAGTTTCTAGGCTTCGAGAGAGGGTTTCTTGTTTTGGTTGTGTGGAATGAATGTTACCTCAAATAAATTGTGAAAGAAATGATTTGAATACCTGATTAGTGCTTACCAAGAGGTTTTGAAGATTGGTGAGAGGTTTAGTGACAAGTCTCTTTGGAAAAGAGGCCTATTTGAGGCCTAAAAATAAAGAAATTTCAAGTTCTGAAGGAATTGTGACAAAACAACCTATGGAGCTGAGTTGACATGTTGTCAAGCTTAATAATGGGTCCCTGAATTGAGTTAGGTTATGAAATGGAAGAAGGTGGTTGAGAAGTTATACCTAATTTAGTGGGTTTGGAATACTACAAGGGAAAAGAGTGAATTTGAGGAAGTGGTGAGTTTTTGATATGTTTGTGATTTGACAGTTGGTGTTGTTGCTTGGAATTGTGTCAGGTGTGTTTGCAGAACCTCCCCTTTGTGCATCAAGGAGTATATGCTTTATTTCTCAGGGAAATGTTTCTACAATGGAAGCTTAATCAATTAATTTTAAGGAGAAGCCTGGATTATCACAATGATAAATATTTTCTGCAAGATTACTTCCATAGCCACCCTGATATTCAAAATCAAATGTGTGAGTTTTTCCGGCACAGGTTTTTAATGGGAGATAATGATGATTCTCTATTAAATGTTTATGTTGGTGAGCTACAAATTAGGTCCTTTGTCTCCTTAATGCAGAATTAGGTTGAATGGTCAAGTAGAATGGAAAAATACAAGGAGGCTCAGAAAAAGTATGGTTTACGGGTATGTGCAGGATCATCATGGAAAAAATAGGCCCTTACGTGGGAAAAAAATTTTAAAAATTGAAGTTAGCCAACTTGACGTAAAAATTTGAATAAGTTATCTATATTATTTCAAAAATATGTAAGAATAGAATATATAGGAAATTGAATGTAGTTTCTAAACTACTAGGTTTTTTTTAAATCTATTTGGTGAAAATTTAAAAATTCAATGTAGTGGTACTTAAATTTCAGGGAAAAAATAAGAATTAGGTGTCTGTCTGACCACCATAACAACAATAAAATGATAATATTTTTTTATAATATTTTAGAAATAAGTAGAGGACTCATGACCTGATGTGATACATATTTTTTTGTAATTTTTTTCCAAGTAAATAATTAATTATGAATTTTAATTACAACTTTTAAAAAATATAAAAACTCGTATGTCGACCACCTTAACTTGGTCAAAACTTCATGAAATTCATTTTCTTTTTAATCCTATTGTATGCGAAGCATAGAATGTGATGCAAGTTTTGGATTCAAAAAATGTGATATCGTTTGAAAGCTATAGATTTTTTCAATCAGCCTATCAATCAGGACTTTAGTCGTAATTTGAATAGAAAATGAATAATAATTACTTATTAAATTCAAAATAAAACGTAATTTATATCAATGGAAAGCTGAGAATCTTCTTTAAAAACCCTTTTCATTTCATCAATTTTGGGTAAAAAAATAGTTGTCAGCCACATACCCATCATATTGCAACTTTTCGGCCCATCATGATCCTACACATACCCTTACCAATGAGGTACGAAATGCCTCATGCTGAGAAATTCATCAAATGGTATGATCAGTGGTTCAGCTAAATCACATCAATCCTCTTTATGTTTCATATTTTCTCAATAGTATATCTACATTCCAGAATGTAGAAGGGACACTTCCTCCATTGGCAATAAATTCCTATGAGGAAAGGTATCAACTCATTCCTAAGTCAATAAGAAGAAGAGAGCCAATAAGCCCAAACAATCTCAGATGGAGCTTGATAAGAGTCAGACATGTGATCACCTTGATTGAACAACAACAAGAATTCTAGGTTGGCATGCGGTTCAGAATGCCAATTATCATTATGCCCGCTCCAAAGCTCAAGGAATCGCCCAATGTTCCTAAGGAAGTGATAAGACCATGGTTTGAAAAGCTAAGACAAAACCATGGCTTTGCACTCAATATCATATTTCCACACCAATACAGGGAAGGAGTGTTTGAATGTTAGATTTGGATGGAGGCAGTGAACAAGGAAAAAGAGACCACCATAATTCTTGACGAAGAACCATGAGGACATGGTCCAAAACAAGTAGGGAAGAATGATGAGAGGCTTAGAGATTCTCTCATATAAATCATTTTATGTTTAAAAGACTTGTTATTTTTGTTCACTAACATGACTAGTGCTAGACTATAGACTAATATATTTACTTACTTTACTTTATGTTTGGATAATTTGGTAGATATATTTGAGATAATGCTTTATGTTAAATGCATTACTTTTGTGATAATGTTGATGAGATAATTGTGTAGTTTTAATCTTTTACTACCATAATTGGTATCCTTTTCTTAAGGGTTTTATTCAGGGTATTTAAAAGACTAATGATGAAGTTAAACTCCCTATTTAATCAAGGAAGATAATCACACCATTTATTGGCCCAACTGGATGGTGAATCACTCAAGTCCAAATTAGCTTCTTTATAGTCTATTTGGGAACTTCTAGTCCTAGCACCGATTTCACATATTTCTCTATGTCTATTCTCAGTCTTGTTTTAGTTCTGCTTTAGTTTAGACACCTTGAATCTTGGCAGTTAAAAGCCATGTTGTGAATTCAATAAGGATATAGTTATAAATATCCATGTTTCGGTTTTAGAGAGGAGTTAGGTAATTTTCAGCTAATAAATCTTGTAATGGTTACAATACTCTATTCTACATCCTGATTTTATCAATCTAAATGAAGAAAAAAAGTTGACTTGAATTATTGTATTAAGAGGTCTTACCTAAGGAAGAGCAGGGCCCGCTCAACCAAAGGAACTAATCTTGTTCAGTATTTTCTAAGTTTATGTTATTTTTGTTCATGAATAGTAAATATTAAGTGTTGGATGATAAATCTAGAATGTAAAGTTAGTTGGAATCACTATCAGTAATTGTGGATGAATCACTCTTAAGTTTAGTTTATCATAATTAGAATGGTTTGTTAGATTCATCTTAAATTTTATTAAGATAATCAGTTTTAGATGTTGTTTGCAAGAATTAAGTTTAGTGATTATCTGTTATGTTAAATTAAAGCAATGATGGGAATTTATGGAAAGATGGATTTGAAGTTTGTTGGAAATCTGTTCATGGAAATTAGTATTTATGTTTTCTAGATTAATCATTATTTCTTTGCAATTCATTTATGTTCTTTAAAATAGTATTTATTTTCCAGCAAATCTTAAGATAGATTTCTTTTGAAGTAAATTAGAATTAAATTTGGATTTCAAATTCTAGATTAAGAATTAAGATAAATGTTAGTCTTTTCCATGAATCGGTCTCAATCAAGTCAAATGAAGTCAGAAATAAGTTGACAAAACCTTAAGTTAGGAAGTAAGATAGAATTAGTCCTTAGGAATTAGTCACTAAAGTTTAGCTCCTGAGAGCTCCCGAAGGAGCCAAATCAACACCTGAAGTCACTGTTTACAGTGCAAACCCCCCCAAAAGTTCGTTACAAACATCCTTATCGCATATAGCTCTGAGACACACCTAGTTCGATAATTGATTGACTAAATGATGCAAGTTGTGACATCAACGAGCTTTCCTATCAACTACCTCTTAGGGGTAGTAGGTAGTAGCATTACTGATTGTTGTAATCAAAAGTGTGTGTGTGTTGTCATTGTGTAATGGTTGTTGATATGGTGCGATTTGGGGTGTGCTCCTAAGGGGGAGTATTCAGAATAGTAAATGAAAAGGTGTTGCAGAAAAATAGTAAATAGGTTGTCTAATGTCAAAGGAAGAAAATAAATAGTAAAAATGATATGTCCTTTTCCATCAATGTCAAAGGGGGAGAAAGAAACATGTGAAAAATAATAGGTAATAAGGAAGAGAACAATGTGCAAAAGATGACTTACTTAGGGGGGAGAAAAGAGAAAATGAAATTGGTATGGTATAGAGCTATTGTGTCTTGTATTTGATGGTTTTCACACCATGTGTTGCCATTAATGATAAAGGGGGAGATTTTTGCAAGTATGAGTAGTTGGTGTTGTCATTGATGTCAACAAGTCTGTGTTGTCAGTAATCTCTATTGAGATAGTTGCAAGAGTATGTGAAGTTCATGCTTTTATTAATTAATAAAGCTACTAGTATCAAAATCTAGTGTTTCTTTGATAAGATTCTATCTATGGATGATGAAGTACTAAATATGATGAAGATGTGTCTCTGGTGCTTGGTTTCCAAGTGATTTTAAGAAAATTTGATAAAAGGAGGAAACAATATGTTGCAATGATGTTCTAGGTTACAAAGTTGTGCTCTTGTTTTTCTCTATATTTCTTCTAGGTTGAATATCTAGCTGTGTGATTCAGACATGTTGGTAAGAGGTGTTTAGAAGTTTAATATTCAAAACTTGGTGTGTTGGATCATTGTAAAGAAGAAGTTGTGTTCATCACCATGCGACTATACATTACAAAGGTGTCTGGGCACTAGTAGAATTTGGCAAATAAATGACTAATTTGGTCATTTATAAGTGTGAGGCCTACCTATAAATGGACATGACGATTGTGGGTTCATCTAGTAAACTCATTAAAATGGAAGAGAAAATATTTTCTTATATTAAATCTAGATTGACCTAAAGGTACATGTAAAAGAATAAATTAATAGAGTAACAATTTAAGGTTGTTGGTAATGAATATTATAGTATCGAGACATTAACTAATAAATGAGGAAAGTAAATGCAAGATATGGGAACTAACTCTAGATAAGAAGATAATGTATGAAACTATTATAGAGACTAAACTTGATCTATCTAGGAAAACAATAAAATAAATAGAAGATGTTTATTTTAGTAGCACCATGGATCAAGAATAATCTACTAAATTTATAGGTGATTAAATATTTATCCCTATATCATCTGTAGAAATATAGATTTCATATCTTGTTACATATCCAATCTAGTACAATGAATAATCCTTAATCTGAAGTGTTGGATGTTAAATATAGAATGTTAAGTTAGTTTGAATCACTCTCAACAATTGTGGATGAATGACTCTTAAGTTTAGTTTATCATAATTAGAATGGTTTGTTAGATTCATCATAAATTTTATTATGATAATCAGTTTTAGATGTTCTTTGCAAGAATTAAGTTTAGTGATTATTTGTTATGTTAAATTGAAGCAATGATGAGAATTTATGGAAAGATGGAATTGAAGTTTGTTGGAAATTTTTTCATGGAAATCAGTATTTATGTTTTCTAGATTAATCATTATTTCTTTGCAATTCATTTATGTTCTTTAAAATAGTATTTATTTTCTAGCAAATCTTAAGATAGATTTATTTTGAAGTAAATTATAATTAAATTTGGATTTTGAATTCTAGATTAAGAATTAAGATAAATGTTAGTCTTTTCCATGAATCAGTCTCAATAAAGTCAAATGAAGTCAAAAATAAGTCGACAGAACCTTAAGTTAGGAAGTAAGATAGAATTAGTTCTTACAAATTAGTCGCTAAAGTCCAGCTCCTGAGAGCTCTTGAAAGCTCATGAAGGAGCCAAATGGACACTTGAAGTCACTATTTACAGTGCAAACCCCCCCAAAATTTTGTGACAAACATCCTTATCGTATATAGCTCTGAGACACACCCGTTTTGATAATTGATTGACTAAATGATGCAATTTGTGACATCAATGACCTTGCCCATCAGCTACCTCTTAGGGGGAGTAGGTAGTGGCATTACTGATTGTTGTAATCAAAAGAGTGTGTGTTTTCATTGTGTAGTGGTTGCTGATATGGTGCAATTTGGGGTGTGCTCCTAAGGGGGAGTATTCAGAATAGTAAATGAAAAGGTGTTGCAAAAAAATAGTAAATAGGTTGTCTAATGTCAAAGGAAGAAAATAAATAATAAAAAAAAAATTTCTTTTTCCATCAATGTCAAAGGGGGAGAAAGAAACATGTGAAAAAGAATAGGTAGTAAGGGAGAGAACAATGTGCAAAAGATGACTTACTTAGGGGGGAGAAAAGAGAAAAGGAAATTGGTATGGTATAGAGCTAAATTGTGTCTTGTATTTGATGGTTTTCATGTGTTACCATTAATGACAAAGGGGGAGATTTTTGCAAGTATGAGAAGTTGGTGTTGTCATTGATGTCAACAAGTCTATGTTGTCACTAATGTCTATTGAGATAGTTACAAGAGTATGTGAAGTTGATGCTTTTATTAATTAATAAAGCTATTGGTGTCAAACTCTAGTGTTTCTTTGATAAGATTCTATCTATGGATGATGAAGTGCTAAAGATGATGATGTGTCTCTGGTGCTTGGTTTCCAAATGCTTTTAAGAAAATTTGATAAAAGGAGGAAACAATATGTTGTAGTGATGTTCTGGGTTACAAAGTTGTGCTTTGGTTTTTCTCTGCATTTCTTCTAGGTTGAATATCCAACTGTGTGATTCAGACATGTTGGTAAGAGGTGTTTAGAAGTGCTATATTCAAAATTTGGTGTGTTGGATCATTGTAAAGAAGTTGTTTTTACCACCATGTGACTATACATTACAAAGATGTCTAGGCACTAGTATAATTTGGCAAATAAATGACTAATTTGGTCATTTATAAGTGTGAGGCCTACGTATAAATGGACATGACAATTGTGGGTTCATCTAGTAAACTCGTTAAAATGGAAGAGAAAATATTTTTTTATATTAAATCTAGATTGAGCTAAAGGTACATGTAAAAGAATAAATTAATAGAGTAACAATTGAAGGTTGTTGGTAATGAATATTATAGTATTGAGACATTAATTGATAAATGAGGAAAGTAAATGCAAGATATGGGAACTAACTCTAGACAAGAAGATAATGTATGAAACTATTATAGAGACTAAACTTGATCTATCTTGGAAAACAATAAAATAAATAGAAGATGTTTATTTTAATAGCACCATGGATCAAGAATAATCTACTAAATTTATAGGTGATTAAATATTTATCTCTATATCATTTGTAGAAATATAGATTTTATATCTTGTTACATATCCAATCTAGTACAATGCATAATCCTTAATCCTTAATTTACCTAATTATTGATGAACATTTTTAAAGTGATATTAGATCAATTATAGAGAGTTTTGGGTAGGTAAACTATTAGAAAAAAAAACTAGCTTTAGATTCATGCCAATGGTAAAATATAATTAACAATGGATCCAAGTATTATAGAATAACAATACAAATTCAAATTCATTATATATGCTCCAATTAAGTTTAGAACTCCAACATTGCTTTTCTTTAAATGCAAATAATATTCAAACGATTCTTATGGATTGATGTATGAATTTATTTGAATTATTTAAAATCTAAGGATGCAAAAATAAATAATAAAAGAACATGTTTAGTTTACCCATAGAAGCTAGTTAAAATGGGTAAGAATATTAAAAATAAAATTTGAATAATTAAATTTTAGTTATTATATCCATGGGTGCAAGCTTGATTACATAATCCTATTAATATTTGGATTGACTCTTGATAACACTAACATTGCTCCTTATATTAATATTGATATTATTGTTAGAACCATAGAATTCCTTTTTATATTATCACTCTCCCACATAAATATGAGTATTAGCATAATTAACCCTCCTTGTGTACAGATTTAATTTGTTGAATCTTTTCACATATACTATGTCTATTGATAATTTCTACCAATATTAGAATCTAACACATGCTTTAATTGCATTTACAAAAATAAAATAAAATCATCCAATATAATATATATAATCAATCTTCTCTAAAATGTGATATGACATCTTAACAAGATAATACATAAACAATACAATCAATAATTAAAATCTTTCCACAATAAATTTTTATCCTGCACATGTTAACTGATCTTCCTACTCTAAAACTATATCTCCCACCAACATGTCTCCATAATTAAATTTAATGTGTCATCAATCAAAACACGGTGTCTTGCTATTTATTAAAATATCTAAAAAAATGCATCTCTAACTATATATTTAGCTTGTCAAATCTTTCCGTGCTGGAACATTGTTCGTTGGCGATTATCTATCAATATTTACATTTTATTCCCATTATGCAAGCCTGTAAGAAAGAGTTGGAAAGTGTTTCTACAGGTGGCATTCCTTGAGACCACGTGTCTGGGAGGCATTTTGTCAAACAGATCACGTGCCCTTCTGCATGCATCCACATTTTGTGTGCAAACCTACCAAGGCAGCTGCAGCTACAACGGGACAACATTCTGGGTTACATGGGGATTTCATTCGGTGACTCTGCTCCACGACACTATTTTGTTATGGCGAAGGAAGGTGAGTCTGGCTTATCCCTGCCAATTGCATTTGCTTAAAAGTTTATAAAAATCCTTTTCAACAAATCCATCCACAGTTTGCCTAATTATAAAGGTGTCCAATTTAACAACATAAATCTTCTTTGTTTATGAGGGATTTATTTTAGATATGCGTGGATTTAAAACTTTGTCTATACACATACATTTATAGAGTTTTACACATTAGATGAATTACATGAAGGGAAATCAAATTGAACATGAAAAACCATGGAAAAGAAAAGATCAGTGTGAGCACGCATACTGTAATGCCCAATTGCAATAAAATCATATATTAAAACAACCATAGATAAACCCACAGAATCATTGCCTTCATTTAACAGATTACAACAGAATTGTTTTAGAATTCAAGACTTTATTGCTGCATACAATTTTTTTCTGTCAAACTAGACCTTTGAAGATAACAACAGAATTGTTTTAGAATTCAAGACTTCGTTGCCGCACACAAAAAAATTGTCAAACTGGACTTTTGAAGAGGAAGTCATGTAAACAGTTGGTAGAATATTGGACTCTCTCTGACCTATGCATATTGTCTGTAAAATAAAATATAAACTCCAGTTTGTTCTCTTCATGCCGTCAGACCTTGACCTACAAAATACTTCAAACTAGAATAAAACCCTACGAATATGACATTCTGGCTCACTGGAAATTAAAAAAAAATCCCACCCTTGATAGCATCGCTGCTCTCATGCAGCTTGTCTACCTGTAGAGATAAAAAAAAATCTGAAATAAAAAAACTAGGGTTAATGAAATGAGCAATGCCCAATTTACATATGCTTGTGATATGAAAATCACATTGAATTGAATTTAATAATCTTCGTAACTGTTAATTTATTGTATCTCGTATCTCGATTTGGTTGCTTACACGGTTAAAAGAAAAACATACTTTTATATTTTTGTGGCAGAAATTTAAGGTACTCGCCAACTTTTAGAATGGCTTTAGTGGAGATTTCACGCATGTTTTAGATTGCAAGTGCTTTTCATGTTTTACATCCCAAAATTGATTTGGATGAAATCAAATAAAAAATGGATAATGTGTTGGGAGTTTCCATTTAGAGCTCCACGTTTTCTTCTAAAAAGCCCATTCTTAAAGCAAGATTTCCTAACATTCTTCTAATTAAAAATTTAGAGAAAGAAAAATTATGGAAACTACTTTTTCTTTGGATGGGAAGGTATTATTTTAAAATGAGAACTTAGGCAAGGATGAAAATTAGGTATTATTAGAATTTTAGAAAAGATGAAATTTCTCTTGTTTTTTTTTTCTTTTAAAAAGTAATATTATATGTAAAAGAAAGTGTTATCCTTATCATTTGTATATTATAATTATTAATCTTAAATTTTTGAATTCTCTATAAATTATATATATGATAATTATTATTCATATATAAATAAATAATTATTAAATAACTATTAGTTAAATATAAATAAGTATGCATACAATAAAGAAAAACAAATAAAATTAATTTTGTTAATAAATTTGAGATTAGCTATTAAATAAGCATATATAAATTAGAGGTGGCATTCATTTGTGATTTTATCTCAAGTAGTGATGGAGTCTAAAAGAATCTCAACTAATAAATGAGCATATATGAATTAGAGGCGGTTGCATTAGACCATAGGCATTCATTTGTATATTATAATACTTGAATATGATTCCACAATTTAGGTGGAAATAATGAATAGACAAGTTTGACACGATTCTCATCGATCTGTTGATCTTCTCCTTGAGGTTGTATGACTTTATTTGAAGAGTATAACTCATAGATTTGAGAGTTAACATATTTTGGAGAAATCAATTTCTTATCCACTAGTAGTATTTTTCTTAAGCTATTATATGAGGCATCATATGTTAATCAATAAAATTTTGGTATAGAAACTGTTATGGTAATTAATTATAATTGCATTGTTATTAATCAAAATATTTTTCATGATTTAAAAAAAGATAATTGTAGAACATTATTACTTTTGACCTCAATGTTACAGTTGGTGATTAGAATTATTATTTGGATAATTTATCTATCATATCCTATCACTTTGATTAATAAGGACATTGGCAGTTAGAGGGCGGTGGACAATATTTTGACTCAATCTAATGTTTGAGATATATTTAAGAATGTTATAGGTGAGTTTTCTAATGTTATAAATTCTAAGATTGGTATTAAATTGGGGTTATGTATGCAAGGACATTTTTTTTCTTCTTCAAATTATTTTCTCTAATCTTGTATTAATTCTTTTTTTTTGTTTATTTAACTGAACCTTACCTATATCCTAGTGAGTGAATTGTGATTTTGGGTTTCATGGTATCCTAGTTCCTATAACGGTAAAATTATCATAACTTGGTTGTTTGATACCCAAAAGGGTAAATCAACAAAATATCGAATTAAGAGAAGTAAACATAGGTTATAATTAAGCTTGGAAATTTTCTTTGTAAACATAAAGAAAATTCCCTAAGATTGTGTTGCATAGTATAGCTTAGTTAGTTTTCCTGATCCCAGGCTTCACCTAAGTGGGTGGCAACCGATCGTGAAACTGTCTGGGGTAATGGACCTTAGAAAGGGTTGCATACCCAATTTTCATAGTATGTAATTTATATGGAATACATGTTACATTGAGTAGGGGATTGAAATTTTAGCATGTATTAGTGTTATGGTGTTATGAGTATTCAATTGAAGTTGATTTTTCCATTGAAATGGGTATACCTTGTGTGGGTGATTCGAATGAGTTGGAGCAACTCAAGTTGTCGAACTACGATGCCTCTGCAAAATATATATGTAGAAAAGGCCATCAAGCGATGAGCCCTCAAGGAATTAGGTCAGGCCCCTAGGACTATTTTTCTAAGTCTTGTATGTGATTTGTCATACTCTAAACTACCAATGATTAATATTATAGCTTGTCTTGATAATCATGTGCTAACTACCTTTGATCTTATGTGTGTGCCAAGTCATGTAGACCTTGCAGGTATAGGTATGGGGAGCGACAAATTTTTGGGACACGATGGAATGTAAGAGGTATGTTAAGCCAACCCAAAGTAAGTAGACTCTATCACTAAAAATAGTGAATCATTTCTATCTTTTAACTAATATGATCATTGACTATAACTATAAGTTGTGAATTGTATTGTTTTTGTCTTTTAAGTAAACAAAAATATATATTTTCAAAATTAGTAAAGAAGTTGTGGATTGTTAGGTTGTTTAGTGTGTAAATTTTGGGCATGACAATAAGTGACTAATTTGGTCATCACGTAAAATCACAACTAAATGACTAAATAAATGACTAAATAAATGGCTAAATTAATGACTAAATTAATGACTATTACTTCTCTATTCTTTTTTCTTTCAAATTTGATCATAATCCATGGAGATTAAGCCCCCCTCATGGGACCCCTACCTAAATGGGTCATTCGGCCGCCTAGGTTGCTTGGTGCACCAAAAATACCTATTGCGTGGAAGGCATTGCATCTTAGTATAATCTTAAGGCCTTCACATATTTTTTTAACTTTTATTACTCGTTATGTTAATGAATCATTAATGTTTTTAACTATTATTTGAAGCTAGTTTGATTTTCTTGTTGTGTTAGCATGTCAAATGTATCAAAGAGAAATTTTGGTCAATTTCACTAATAAAGTATGATTTAAACAATCCAATTGCAATAAAAATGAAGATTGATTCACTTCTATCTTTGTTTGCCAATATATTCAACCATCTTAATAATGTGAAATAGAATTAACAATTATCACTTTTGGTATGCGAAAATTTTCTCTTTTAGGCTTTATATTGTTAATTATTTTTAAAAAATAGAATTATTTTATAATCTATGAAATCAATTTTGTGTTGATAATTTTTATAGATGTTATCTTTTTATACAAGTTTGAACTATAGTAATTTTAGGAGCACATCATGCTTATCTTAATTTTTACAACCTATATTAAAATGGCAATGTAGATAGATGAATTTTTTCCCCCTAAAAATGAATATTAATTTTCTCATGCCTTCCACGCAATAGTTTTTTTGGTGCATTTTAGCAATAGGTATTTTTGGTAGACAAAAAAAGAAGAAGGTATTTATGGTGCCTTGGTCAGGTCGTGTATGCATTTGGAGGGAATTTTAGGCAGTTGATTTTTGGCATAAAACATTGCGATTGCACGTTGGAGGGAATTTTGGAAGTTTAATCAACAATTTGGTGTTTTAGCTCCCGCACACATTTTAAGGTTTTCCATAACATAAGATATCAAGCAAGAGCTTCGGTCTGAGAGTACATTATAAGTCTGACGAAGGAAACAACCATTGAGTGCAAAGAGTGGTGGTTTCCATTTTTGTAATGCCAGAGCTTGTTGAGCAGTTTTTTGAGTTGCAACACCAGTATCATTCAAGAAAGGGTGGGACATTAAACAAGGTTACAATCTAAAGGTAAGTGGAAATATTTAATCCTGAAACCTCATGTTGATCTTCATCCTTTATGACAGTGATCCTAATGTTGCATATAATTGTTCTTTCTTTCCATTGCTTTATTACTGTTACAATCTTGTGCTTTCACTAATATAATGATAATGTTGTTTGACATTCAATGAATCTCATTGACTTTGACCCCTTTTCACTATTGTCTATGGTCTTTTACATCTTCTTTGTGCATGATATTAGGTCACATGGAATTCATAACAACTTGTATTATCTCCTTCATTTTGCTATGATCCTCTGACACTCATATGCTTTGATATAATAGTGATCATTTGCAACTATTTTACCTCTATATATTGTCTTTCATTCCTATCCCTTGCATGCCTTGAACTACTATTATCATGTATTGAAAATTGGATCTCTTTATTCACTGTACTAATACCTCATTGGAATTGCCATTATTTGTATTCACTGCTATCTTATGATGATTGTTCTTCATAGTCAATCCTTAAAATCATTGTTCTAATAAAATCATAATTTTTCTCTTTTGTTTTTACATTACGATATCATTGCTTTGAACCTTGTGCTTTGTGTTTATCACATATTTGTTACAATATCTTCAAGGACATGAGCAATGAGTAGTGCATCTTCCATCTTGTTTGATGACAGGCACTGCATGATTGCTCCCTTATAATCACCAATAACTAAAGAACTTTGAATGGCTTCATCGCATTTTGAGTATTCAATCGAATCTCTAGTAGCTTCATACTGCACCTCTTCTCCATTTCCTAGGGTATCCTTCCCAACAAAAAAAACATTTTCAGTGAGAGGAAGTGAGGAATCTTCTTTTGGACTGTGCAAATTATCAAGAAGCTTCTCACCATTATCTCTAGGGGATGTAACATCTTGTCTACCTTTTCACTGAACTAGTAGATCTAATTGTGTTCTATCATCAAAAGTGACATTGTTGATTATTTCACTACTAATATCATCAATGTTGGCAGATTGAGCTTCCTGTAAGTCTTGATTCTCTGTTGACTATAGTTAAAATCCAAGGTGCTCAAGTAGCTTTGTCCTAGCATTGCCTTCATCTTCAAACATGAATCTTAGAAAATTTCATGTCTCCCTCTCTTCTTACAAACTAAATCAATGAAAAAACCAAAACTTTACAAGTGAAACAATACAAATGAATGTAATTTTTTATTAATCCCATTCAAAAAGTATCCACAAATAACTAACTGAGAATCCCAAGACTTCTTATCGTACAAAGCTCGCAATGATAATTTTTCACCATCTACTATTGTAGCTTCAAACTCTGTTGAATGAAGCACCAAACTATCCTCGGTAATGAGATTATGTATAAATACCTATGAAAATAATAGAAAAATAAGACCATATATCACCTTAATGATATGTACCAAAGAATAAACTTTACTCTACCTCAAAAGAGCCAACAACACTATGTGATGTTGTACCAGGCTGAAATGAAGCAAGATTTCCTCCAAATCCAAAACTGACACCAACTATTCTCTTCAACCACTTAGGAGCTTTCAAGAGTGCACCTGAAAAGGAAAAAATGAAAAGATAGACATCATGTATTTGCATATAGAGGATCCCAATTCATTGAGAAAATATTATAAGTGAGATTCCCATTTCTTAACTAAGTCATGTATGGTTATCACATAAAGCAACACTTACCACCCACTTTATGTTTGAAAGCAAAGCACTATACTTGGGTTATTCACAAAGAGTCATTAGTCAAGTATTGTAGGCAAAAAATCATGGGCATATCAAACTAGAAGAGGATAGATAGCAATAGTGATCATGTAGTAGCTTATTAAAACCTCCCAACTAGTTAATACAAAGTTATGAGTAGGAATTCAAATGCATTTGTCATTTTCTTTACATTTGCTAATATCAAAATTATGAAAACAAGCTCAAATCCTTAAGAAACAAAGATAGGTCTAATCAATTGTCAAATGTGGAGTTTTAGCCACTCAACGATCAACTAATTTAAGATATGTTTTCTGAATGACCATGTGAATTAACCCTCATCAAATAGAGAAGTAATCAAATAAGGCTAATATCCAACTAGATTAGACAAAAAAATGATAAAGAAAGGTCATCAAGGATTACCTTGAATAGCTCCACATAGGCTTGCAAATTCATTCAACATAATTGAACTTCCAGTGTGGTTTGTATCATTAAATGTCAAACTCAAACTAGTCAATTAAAAGGGTAAATCCCTTAAATAATAAAACATCGGATATGACTGAGAACTCAAAGCACATACAAACTGATAAAGGATCAACATAATAAGAAGAGACAAAATCTACAATCTCTAAGTCTCATAAATGTTCAAATTTGGTAAGGTTACGTTGCAAAACCCATTTGTTAGCACCAATCTATAGAGCATTCAATCATTTGCCTTTTCCCAAGCTTTCATCCTTATTTCTGATCTAGTTTTACTTCTTCAAAACCTAATCTCAGTCTTTGATGTTTTCAAAAAAATCAAATAAAAACTAAGTTGAAAGTCAAAAGCACAAGTATAAAAAGTTTGGGTACTCCAATTATCTTACAAAAACAAAGTACCTAGCCTAAGTGTTGTGGTAAACCCAGAACCTTTTGACTTAATTCACACTTAAAAGTTGTGATTTATAGATTTTTACAATTGGTTTTCTTCCTTGAAATCCTAGATTCATAAATCACCTAAGATTGTATCCTAGACATGCCATAAACTTCAATTTTTACTTGGATATTTTTTACTCATAATCCAATAATTATTTTTTGTTAACAGGAACTTTGTAAATATAACCAGTCACAGTGAGAAAATATTTAAAATATATATTTAATATTCAATTCATAATTTGTATTTCCAACTTGATCTTAATTGGTTTGGATTTCTCCACCTCTTAATGTACATGAATTTAAAGAGATCATGTTTTCAATCCTTATCCATCACTCATTCTGATGTTGTGTCAAAAGAGTGGCTCAAAACATTAATTAAATCTTCTTCCATAATTATACTCAAACACATCTCAACCTTCATATTTTTTATTTTGATTTTAAGACTCAAATATAACTGAAACAACTAAAGACTCAAAGAGAAAACCTTTCACATGAGAACACCTGCTCCTCAAATGCAACTGAACCTTCATAAATGTTTGTTTTTATTTTAAGACTCAAATGTCAAATATCACAAAAATAAGTAAACAACTAAAGACTCAAATCTTATCAGCAGGGGCACTTTCAAGTTTTACTTTCATAACAAAATCAATGCAAAAGAAAGAAATACATAAAGCAGCTCAAAGGGATATCAAAGTACAAGTTACATGAGTAACAACCATGAAAACAAACCAAAAAAAATAGTTGTATTAGTTGAACTCAAAAATAGATTATAAGTCAGAGACGACAAACCTTTAAATGCTATTTATCTAGTGGTTTACATAACTTGTCTATATTTATAAGTCAGACAACTTGTAAAATGTATAATTGTCGACATGGGAATGAAATTGGATTGTTGTTGACATTTTTTATTCTCATGGATAGGTATTGAAGCACTTTCATGGGCGATAAAGCTTGTTTGGATAGGACCTGGATACTTTTGAAAAGATGGGCAAGGAATTCGGAGTTTGCTGCAATGAATTTGAAGTCAACGAGGCCCTCTACAATGAATTCATAGGTAATTTGAAACCCTCATTATTGAAAGTAAGCTGATAGGAAACACATGCATATTTCATTCTCAGTAGGTAAACTTCAAATGACTGTAAGATAGATCTCAGAACAATGACTCATTATATCCTCTTCTTTTTCTTATGGTCTGTACTAAAAGTGACTACTTTCAACAATGTTTTGGCATCTATGTTTTCAGATTTATGTTTTTTTCTTTAAATCAAAAACTAAATTAATACTAGAATGCACAATATTACGGATGGATCAGTGTCAAAGGTTGACTACAGATCAATATCATGCATATGATGAGAGAGTAGATGATGAGAGGGACATTGACAAATATCCATGTCCATGTAAAAATTGTCTTGGTAGAAAGGTGAAAAAAAGAAATATGATTTATCGACATATGATAAGATATGGGCATAGTGGTATAAGTCCTTGGGCTTACAATTATTATGAAGATATGATAGAATTGCATATCGTGCGAGATGAAGAGTTAACAAACATAGATGAAGTGGCACCAAACATAGATGAAGAGGCAAAAATGTTTGACAAAGGGTTTGAAGTTGATAGAATGTTGAATGAGCGTCTAGACGATGTTTGGACCAATTCAATGGAGGATGCTTTAAAGCCTATGTATGCTAATTGCAAGTTAAGTCATTTGACAATAATCCTTCAAATTCTTAACTTGCAAGTGGTGCATGGTTAGACAAATGAGAGTGTAGACCAGTTATTGGCATTATTAAGTTCATTGTTCCAACTAGCTCCACATTGCCAACAAAACAAAGTCAATGTAAAAATAAAATCAGTAAGCTCAGCTTGGGGTATGAAAACATCCAAACATGTGTGAATGGTTTTGTATTATTTCACAAAAATATTGCAAATGAGAGGGAATGTCTGAAATGTCATGAAGCGAGGTATAAACAAGGGTTGAAATCAAATGTGGTTCCTAGAAAGGTTCTCTACCACTTTCTGATAATCCTATGATTACTCTGAATGTATAGGTGCAGAAACATTGTTGAACTTATGTAGTGGCATGCCCAAAATAACAGCACTAATGGAAAACAATGACATGTGCTTGATTCTAAGATGTGGATGGAATATGATAACATATGGCCTGATTTTTTTCAAGATCCACGTAATATAAGGTTGGGTTTGGCTATAGATGGGGTGAACCCATTCTCAAATCAAAGTAGTAAATGGTCAACTTGGCTAGTGTTTATAATAAATTATAACTTGTGTCCATGGTTAGCAACTAAACCATTTTTCTTAATGTTATCATTTATTATACCAGGAAAGAAAAGTGTGACTTTAGATACAATAGATGCTTATCTAGAGCCATTATATGATGAGCTAATGGAATTGTGGAAAGGAATTGAAGAAATTCAATCTTTAAGGGATGGTCATTCAATAAAATTCACTTTAAGAGCTTCCTTATTGTTTACGATTCACGATCTTCCTACATATGGCACATTGTTTGGTCTCTCTATTCATGGATACCATGGATGTCATGCTTGTAACTTTAAGGATTTTGTGAGGCACTCAAGACTTTTGTGTAAGTGTATTTATTATGGACATCATTCTTACCTTAAAATGGATCATCCATATCGTTAACAAAAAACATGTTTCAATGGTCAAGAAGAGAATCGTGAAGCGCCATTGCTAATAATAGGTGATTACATTGTTGAGAATGGACAAAAAAGAATGTCATTTATTGAAAATAATGGGATTTTTGGTAGTAGATATGATCTATTTAATGAAAGTGGTGTAAAACGGTTGTGCATATTGTATAAGTTGCCATACTTTAAGGATATAGCCATTAGGAATATTGTTGACTTTATGCATACTGAGAAAAATATAGCTTATGCTATTATAGTGTTGGTGTAACAACTAACACCTCTAGATTTCAAGTTGGTACAGATAGCTATGCACACTATGTGATGAGTGCTCTTCAAATTAGGAGGGGAAGCTCCCTCATTGTGTAGAAAAAATGTTTGAAAAAGTAAACTAAACTAATTCCTATCTTTTTGTCTCAGCTAAAAGAGGCACAAGGTTTGTGAGAAACTTCGAACATTGTAGCCAAGGATTTTCTGGTTTCACAGGTCTTACCTATAACTCAAAACTAACTTATAATATCCAATCCCCTCAAGAAATCAGAGCATGAGGAAACAGAGTAGGAATGATTTATACGATAACCTCTAAGACAAGATTTCCAAGGAGGTGACGACACCTATCTGAGGTGTAGGCTAAAAGAAAGGTTATTGGCAACAACATCAAATGATGAACTCTACTTTTGAATTACCAAGGAGGTGACGACAACTATATGAGGTGTAGACATGAAACAAAGCTCATTAACATAGTAAGAATAAATGATAATCCTTAATTCTAAATTCCCAAGGAGGTGACGACACCTATCTGAGGTGTAGATATGAAAGAAAGCTTATAAACACAAGAACATGAAACAATGATCATCCAACCAAAGTGAATAGATATAGAAAAGCAATATTACAAGAAAATATTGCTCAACATATATTACTATCGCATGCAAAAGTTATTTATAAATGAGAAAAATCTCTTATTTATAGACATCGAAAGGTGTAGGGAACCCTAAAATCACCTTGAGTCAACTACAGTCTTGCAATACATGCAAGATTTATTGCTAGACCCTAATAAAGGAAACTATAAAGTTAACTGGAAAGCTACCATCAATTAACCAGTACATCTAATCTAAATGGACAATGTGCAAGCATGCACATCCTTATTGAAAGCAAGTTAACTGGAACAATACCATAAGTTAAAGAAAACCCTAAATGAAACTCCAAATCCTACAAAATATGTTTGAGGATAAGATAGACATGTGTGCATGGTCCTAGAAAAGAGAACTAAAGATGAAAGTCAAGTTCTAATTGCATGCTCTTGATTCTATCCTTGCAGACAACTATAGGTTCTAACTAACTAATCACTGGTTGTTATCTCGAGCAACTAACCCCTCCACGAGGTTTTTGATTGCATCACCATCTGGGGTAGTAATACTCTGCTGAAGTATACTATGTCTGTGCAACATGTCCTCACTGCTTATGATTTGGCACTGAAGCTCACCTCTACTCTTGGTTGCCTCATCAAACAATAGTGACATGACTATAAGTTGATTCATCTTATATCCAATGGTCTCCCCACTGAAAATACTATGGATGAGTTCCTAGATCTCTGACTGTAAGTCAACAAGCTCAACATACGCACCACCCTCAAGCTAATACCGACATGCTATGCAAGACATGAGAGTTCTCACATACCCGAGTGCACTAGTGATGTGCTCTCTTCTCTCAGCCAACTCTGATGCCATTGTCTCCTCTATCTTTTCCTTAAAGATCAACTATGTCCTCCAAGTGTAGATAGCCTCTTTGTCCTCTACATTTGTGACTGATTCATATGCCATCCTCAGGTAAGCAATCATAATCTCATTTCTGGGTCCATTTCCAAGTCTCGCTCCTCATCTTGGAGATGTAGATGGAGTTCGCGTGCAATGTACTGCAACTGGTATAACTCTGCAAGCAAAAATCAACCTCTAGTAATGAACTCCTCCTCCCAATCCTCCAAATGCTTGTCGTAGGCAACCGGATGATCAAGATGACCCTATTCTTTGGATGGCTCTAACATTGATGAGAGTGTGATGGTGATATTTTCTATCATGTGTACAAGGCTAGAAATGTATTGAAAAAGTTGCTATATTTCAGCCTTGAGGGCTACGTTATCTTCTCTATCTTTCATTATTCTATCTCTCGTGCTATCTGTTGCAACCTGTAGGAGATCAACCTCTATCTGGTGGGTGCTTCGACCAAGGTTGACTATGATCACTTCGAAGTCCTGAACTTCAATCTCATTCAAAATCTTCCCCTCTAGAGGTATAACAGTCTCAATGACAATCTCCATATCAGCATTCCTCTCCACATGGACCTATTTCTTTATCCTCTTGTCTAGCACATCCTAGTAGGCATGATCAAAATATGAATGATCAAGTACATAAGATGACTTCCTCCTCTTCCTTCCCAGTTGACTATCAAGCCAAGATGAGTCTCAACTAATCCCACTAGAAGGGTCTATACTAGCAATGAGAGGCTTCGACAAGAGTGAATGTGTAGAGGTATGCGTGGCTAAATCTCAAGCTCTGGTGTTGGTGATGGTATGCATGGCTGAATCTTAGGCTCTAGAAAACTCTAAATTGGCTCTCTAATAGGATCCATGTGTGTCTCAGTAGCAAGTGCCTTCCCTTTTGAGTTGTTAGGCACTTGACTCTTCTTAGGAGAGTTACTCCTTTTCTTCTGTTTAGGTTTAGACGATGAAGGTAGTGATGCATCCACCGGTGGCGGCTCTGTTCTAGGCACGACTACCCTCCCCGTCTTCTTACTCTCAAGGTAAAGTATATTGTTTTGAATAACTCTACTTGACCTCTCCTTCACTGATGAATATTCTTTGGCAAAACAATCAACAGTCAGCAGTGATTGTGTATCAACCTACTCTCTGAAAATTTGAGGAAGTGTATCTACCTCATCATCTGACAAACCTCCCACATCTTCCACCAAGAAGACAAAAATCTATGAGAGAGAGAACCTATTGTAGTTGTGTCTGCACACCTCAAAATCATCCTCACAGTTCACCCAATAATCCTCCATTGTAGGCTTATGATATGGGAAACCACCAAGGCATGATCTGTGTAATGACCCCAAGGATCATATGTGCAGGTGTCAAAAAGGTACTTGAGTTTATATTTCTCCAACTCCTATCTTGCAGCTTTAGCATCAACTGTTGTCCTGAACCAATAGATTCTGAATTGCATTGGAAAGTTGGCAGCTTGTTTATGCTTGTTGCATAAATGTCGATGAACATCGTATAGTTGCCTTAGGAACTCCATAAAGACTGTCCTATCTAAAGGATAGTGTGGAAGCATGGCTGGATTTCCTGTATATCCATAAACACAGATGTAGGTGTATGTAGGGAACTGAATGAACCAGTCCACCCAATCAACCATCGCTACTCTAGCAACCAATGAGATATGAACATGCAACTCTCGGTCTAGATTCCTCACTGCATATGTCAAGAAAGCCTCATGCACACACTTGAAATGTCGTTCAGCCTTCGTGAACTCAAGTTGGTCATAGCAATGGTAGAATTTCTGTACACTGAGTATTCCCACCATGTTCAACCCTCTAAACTAACCCTGATAGGTGATCAAGTATACAAGGTAGGAACACATGTGAAACTAGTGGGAAACTAGAAAATCGATGATTTGTTCATGGAGAACGTCAATGATGAAGGATGCCCAGTCATAATGCTCTCGCCCAGAGATGATTTTACCAATGATATAATACATCTAGGGCTGGAATTTGTTTGCATCTGCATGACCTGAGACATGATTGAGAAGTGTAATCTAAATCGCATACTCCTCCTTGTATTCACCACGATCCACATTGCTTAGCAACTTGTTCTTTTTCTATTTTAACCATCTCTTTGCAATCTTACTTTGACACTTGTCCATATCAACATTGAATGCTCGCTCACACTGCTCCATGGAAATGACTAGATTGCTTGGATGTTGTGGAATACTAAAACATCTCTCGATATCCAAGGGTTTTAGACTGCATATGACTCATCCATCTACTGACTGTATCTCGCGAGTAGTAGAATTGTAATGCTTAACACAAGACATTACGAACTATATGCAATGAACTAAGATAGGTATAGAAGTGGCCTCAAGCAACCCGAATTGCTGAATGTTTTGAAGTATCGAATCTTTTATCTTGACTGGATCCAAGATTGCTTTTGGAAGCACCTTATGTAGATTCATATCAACTGTCCTTTTGAAGTCATGAGTCAAGACCAACTTGGTTTTGAATTTGTGCTGAGTGTATTGAATTTTGAAAAACTTGCCTATTGACTGTGAACATGGCTATATTCTGCCAACTTTTCTGGAAAGCTAAAAATAGCCTATCAAAGGGCAATTTTCATGAAATTTTTTGAGATATGGGTTTTGTCCATAAAAAGATTCTAAGACAACCCATAATTCCATATTTGTGAAAATTGGACTTCTACTTGACCATGCAGAGGAATTTTAGTTAAGAAAATTAGAGCTTTGAGAACTGATGCTTTGGAACAATTTTTCTAGAAAAATTCTAGCACATGGGTTTTATTGAGGAAGCTATACTGAATTGACCTAGATGATTTTTTTTTTCAAAAGTTGCCAATTCTTCAAACATGTGAAAGAAAATAAGATGAGAAGTAGAAGAATTTTAGACAAACGATTGAGGTTTTGATGCTTTTTCTTCTGCTAAGATCGCCACTCTGCCTTGAATTCTACTGATGAATCTGGACTTGTACTTGCAAAAGAATATTCTTGATGTCTTCACAAATTGTCTACTGATAAAATTCACCCAACTCTGAAGTAAATTCACCTTTGCTAAGTTGGATGAATTAAAATGGATGCCATGCTTTAATAAATAGAGCAAATCGCACCATAAAAGCATGAATGCAAGATTTAAAACCTTGACTTTGAAAGAAAAGTTCTGATTGGACCCCCTCTAGTTTGAGTAACACTAACTCAGAGTCTCAGAGATTAAAATAATATTAAAATATTAATTTATTTTTAACATGGGAATTTGTAATTACATATTAGAAAAGGCACCAATAATAAATTATTGAAGAAAATTGCCCATTTAAAAGCTTGCATGCAAAAAGTTGAATTTAATATTATTTTTAATAAATTAGCAACAATCTCTACATATTGATCCCAAAAAGTCAAGATTTAACTCTCTAGGCATCCATTTGCAAAAGTTATGATATTTTTCGCTAACTTCCTACTTTATAGTTCACTGAAAGTTACAGTTGCCTCTGTTGAGCCTTGATTTCTGGGTGACTGAGTGAGGCTGTGAGTGAGCTAAGATATCCATTGTGAAGCCTACAGAGCAAGGATGAAATGTCTACTGGGAGCTGCAACTACTAAAAACAACGTTTGACACCTCAAAAAATTAGGCGCCTTTGATTAAATTGATGCAAGGTTTCCAGACAACCATTTCTCCATTTTACCATCTGACGCTTCAAATTGCCACTACTGGTGAATGATAAACCCTGTTGACTATATAATAGGTTCATTGCGTGACTGGAAGAATTCCACATCCAACGACTGTAAGGCATCTGAAAGCTACATTAGGAACCCAAAAAGCAAGGGCGCCCCTAGCCTATGAAGGCACAATCACTAATTTGACAAAAGTGTAACTTTCATCTGGATTCCATACTTTGTCCTCTGACACCGGGAGCTGGAGTGCTCCAATTTGTGCACTATAAATCTGTTTGTGTAGCTAGAACAACTTACAAGAGATGTCTCTGGAGGTGACGAAAAAAAACTGCTTCTAAGACCTCAAAAAGAAGGGCACCTTTTCCAAGAGGATGTGTATTTTCCATACTAAGTCATTTTTTTAGCTGTCTGATTTCTTCAACACTCTACACTAACCCTTCACATATGAGCATTTTCCAAACCCCAAAGGCTGATGGTTGGACTTGTTGGATAGCTGGAGTAATTCCACACAAGTCTCGTGAAGACTGTGATTGCTAAAAACCCTATTTGGCAAGCCTAAAGGCTAGGCACCCCTGGCCTATAGAGGTATAGGTGTGTATTTCTACATTTTTCCTCCTTATGATTTACATGCTCGGTAGAACTTCTACCACGATCACTCAGAATGTTGGATCATCTCACGAACTGGTGTGTTGCGGAGCTAAACTGAGTTAGAAAAGATCCCCCAGAAATAGACTTTGCAAATTCATCCATCTAGGGGGTCAAATTCAAGGTCGCCCCTAGGCTACAAGTGCGCATAAACTGAAAATTTGATAGCCTCTGTGACATGCAAGCTCTTCGTATCTTCAGCTTCTGACTTCAATTGTCGGAGTTCTATACTTCGGATGACCTTCCTTGATAGCTCGTTGGAAAGCTTGACTAATTCTGAAGAGATTGAACATATCTATAAGCACATGCAACTAAATCTGAACCTTCAAAAAGAAGGCGCCCCTGGGCTACAGGGGCGCAAATCTGCTTTCTGCAAAATGTCTTCATTTGTTTCTGCCTCCGTAAACACTGTTCTAGCAACCGAATTGACTTTGTAGGAGTATAAAATTTTCATGAAGCACTTCTCCATCATAACATGTCTTGATTTGAGTCCCAAGTTTAGGTTATGACCTCTAGGTACTGACTAGCTCTCGTTGATGACTGACATGACACTGACCAAATTCCATACTTGACTAGCCCAAAAATTGTATTTTGACATCATTTTAACAAGGTTTAGACTCTTTTAAGAAAAATTCCTTAATGAAGCAAAAAAATTTGGTTTGGGTACAAAATATAGAAACTCTTTTTGGTGCTTTTGATACTATTTCATCACGTGAAGACTTTCGAGAATTAAAGATTCGTCGAAATCTTTGGGTTGAAAAATATGATAATGAAAAATATAGAAAACCTAATGCTCCGTTTGTCTCGACAAAGGAACAATGTGCAAAATTCTTAAGTTGATGTCTTAGACTCACTTTCCCACTAGATATGTAAGTAGTAACATCAAAAGATAAACTGACACTAATAGCTTAAGAGGCCCCAAGACCCATGACTATCATGTCATAATCGAGCATATTTTACCTATTGTGGTAAATATATCAAGTCTGGAAAAGAGGCAAAGATTAGAAATTATAAGGTTGGGACTAATATTAAATAGAATGAGTTTACATGTATTAGATCCTTCAAACTTTGATAGTTTGAAGGAGGAGGTTGTTGAAGTCCTTTTTCTATTGGAATGAGAATTTCCACCAGCAATCGTTAACATTTCTATGCATCTTTTGATACATCTAGAATATGAACTAGAGCAATGTGGCCCAGTAAAAATGAGATGGATGTATCCTATAGAATGATATATGAAGGTTTTGAAAAAAAAATTCCATACTAGGGAAAAACCAAAAGGCAACATGTCTGAGGGATATTCAATGCAAGAGGCCATGGGATTTTGCACAAAATATATGAAGGATTTTAAAAATTTCATTCGACGTGTATGGGATAATAACGAAGATGAGAGAGTTTTAGGTGAAGTATTAGAAGGAAATGGATGTTGCTTCAAGCTATCATATCAAGAAAGAAGTGCAATACATTCCTTTATTCTTCTTGAAAACACATCTTTGTTCAATAAGTGGCGCAGGTAAAAAAAATTACACAATAATTTATTTACTCAATTTCATTTACACATTTATATTATTAATCTAACTTTTTGTATATCATTATTTTATGTAGAAAATATGAAGAAGAGAATCAAACTTGGATGCAACATCGACCTCAAAAGTGCAGACGTCATGATTTGATTAGAGGTGATTCTTTTCCAAAATTTGAAGAATGGATTGCTAATGTAATTAGCGATGCAAAAGAAGAAGGTCAAGATATAACAATAGAGGAAAGTGATCTTTCACGACATCCACATTTATGGGCTATTTGTTTAGTGCAATGTGGGCCTATGGTATTCATTTAAGAGTGGAAGAAAAAGACAAAGGAAAGACAAATTGTGATTGTGTTGTTAGGGCTGAATTTCTTCATGAAATTGAGAATAAATTTTGTGTTGGATTCATCCAAGAAATTATTCAAGTGGATTTTGGTGAAAATAGTCCTATATTATTAAAATGTAAGTGGATCCGACCATCCGCAGTACAATTTGATGAGTATGGATTTGTACATGCAAATACATGACAATTTTTATTAGAGATAGATGACCCGTATGTTTCCCCTCTTCAAATTAACCAATCATTTCTAATTGATGATGTAAGAAGCCTAGGTTGGTCATATTTCATTCAAACAGAGTCTCATTTGAAATGAAAATTTATGGAAGTTGTTGATGTAATGCCTGATGGGAAATATGTTAATTTACAAGAAACATTCGAAGAAGTGGATGAAGACAATGAGGGACTGTTTGAAGAAGAGATTTGGATTACCAATGAAGAAATTGGGAGAGAGAATGTATTGCATGTCACAAATGAGGATGAGGAAGAAAATTAAGTAGATGCAAACACAAGTGATCAGGATTCTGATCTTGCTGGCAATGCAAATGATTATTGATGAGCCCCATTTTATGACCTTTTATGTAAGACTTTTATGTTATTTTAAGATTGTTTTATGTTTTAAGGACACAAACCTTCAGACTAATACCTATTTCAAATATTTAATGTTGAAAAAAAATTCTATATGAATGCTATATGAATATGTTTTCATATAAAAATGAGGATGCAATATGAATATGTTTTCATATATGAATGCAATATGAATATGTTTTCATATATAAATGTTGTATGCAATATGAATGCAATATGAATATGTTTTCATATATAAACAAGTATGCAATATGAATATGAATATGAATGTGTACACCATCATTGATTTACTTTGACAATGATCTTTTCTTGATAGGTCCTCTAGATCATTGCTTCCACTATCTGATAGGATGTTATAACAGTCCTTGACCACTGTACTTTGACTCACTGCTATGATTTTTATATTGAGAACTTGTACTATTCTGATGCATTTGTATTAAAAAAAAACCTTCACTCATTAAGTATGTGATGCAGAGGTAGGGTTTGTTCCAAGTTCTCAATCTATTAGGACACTAGTTTTGTACTCCATCGCTTAGACACCCTTGCGACACTACTTGGGTTTTGTGGCTTGGACCTTCTTTAGATTTTGGACCAACATATTAGGTTATTATTCACATACATGTTTAGGTAGTGAAATCACAACAAAAGACCTTTGGAGACCAACTTCAATGTCATACGCTCATCCTTTGTATTTAGGACTGCTCTCATTGATTGGTCAAAATCTCTCTGTTTCTTCCACTATCATTTCGCATCACTATTTTTTACTGTCTCTCAATGTCATTCTTCATTGTCTTGATAGTGTTATATATCCTTGTGGTCACGATCATGACTATGACTATTACAACTCATTATTTCACATACATTTTTGCATCATTATGTATACACCATCAAAGTCATTGCTTCCTTTTGTATTCACTTTCTTCTTGGCACTATTTACTGCTTTTATATATGTTCTTTATCACTATTATTGTTCTAGCATCCTTTATAAAATCCATCATTGAAGCATTATTAAACATTGTTTCTATGTTTTCTTTTACAATTTTTTACTAAAATGGCATTTTCTTCCCTACATATGGCATTATCTTTAGCCCTATTTTGTAATATTATTGTATACCATTGCCTTGTGAACTGCTTTGACATTGAATGCTCACTGCCTTGAAATTATTTCTCATTGTTGTCTTCATTTCTTAGATCTTTCACCCACTGTGGCACTCGTTTCCTCACTAATATGGTATTTTGTTCTCTATTCCTTCATTGTTTATAGCAGCAGTATACAATCCTTGATGATTGATCACTATTTTTTGTCAATGCTCAAGGAATCAATACAATGATTCCCATTTTCAATAGAATCATTTCCTCATTATATCCCCACTATTTTTGCATTACATGTTGCTCACATCTTTTGTTGTCTTTACATTCTTTTTAAGAGTGATATCATTGTTATCAGTATTTCTGCTTCTGACTTTATGCTCTAGAAATCACTGTCTCATATGTATCTTTATATATTGTAAGGTCATTTATTTTTTTGCTTTGATCAAATGCTCTTCACTATTTTTCATATATCATGAAGTTCACTACTGTTTCACTACTTAGTCCTCAAATCATGGCGTTCCTTTCTTATAACTCACTATCCACTCCAACATATATGTTCTTTTTCATGAAATATACCCCTTCATGAATATATGTGGATGTTATGAACAAATTATTATGTAACAGAACAACATAAGTAAGAATCACCAAATACCATAGAAATTTCTTAGTGATGGTGCTATCACCTAAGCAAAGCATTTGTTTAGTTGTACAAAATGGTTGCCATGCTACAAGTTCATGTCCAGTTAAAATTTGGTAATACAATTTTTTTTATTGAACTATGAATGAAAACATTATTGCTAAAGATTTGATGGATTGATTCAAATACATTGTTAAGTTTTTTATGCAACTGGTATTTCTTCAGGGCACCAATATTATTTAATATCCATTGAATGAAATACCCACAACATCTAATGACTATTGTTGTTTGAAACTCTTTAAACTTTGTATGTGTTTTAATGACTATTCATTAAAACTGAGACCTCATAAATTTGTATTTATGCAATTTCTGTTATGGTTAATTATCTCTGTATCAAGTTGCTAATTTATACATTATTCTTTTTTTGGACATGAGGAAATTTCCAGTGATCACAATGCTGAAATTCCAGTGATAGATTATGAGAACTTTCATGAAGAGTGTGTGGCCAAGAATAATGAATATTTATCGTGTCTTGGTTTGACAAACAGGCAAGTTGTAAATACACTAAGTAGTATATTATTAGTTTAATACTGTTTAATGAAAAATTATAGGCAAGAGCTTTATGTATATAAGACATGATATGATATTTCTTTTTTTTTTACAGGAAAGAAAAAGAGTGCAAAGAAAATGTAGAGAAAAAACAAAAAGAAAGTAAAGATATAGTGCTTCTAGCTCATAGAAGCCAACGCTTTTGTGATTCAACAAATGTAGATGGTGGAAAAAATAGTTGTGATGAAGTGAAATCTATGGAGACTAGTGTTGATCTACATACTCATGCCACACTCGATACATGGCCAAGGAGCATGTAGTTCTAGTTAATGAAATTCATGAAGAGAGTCCGCTTGCATCTGATGTGCCTGAGAGTGCACCTATCGCATCTACAACTTTTGATGGAATTAGTGGATTGGCCAGAAATATTTGTAGTGGTTCAATAGAAGATGTTCCTACTAATGTTAAAAGACAAAGATTGAGTCAAGATTTATATAGATCTACAGAGAGGAATGCAAAAGAAAGAATATTAGAAGGGAAGAAGCCATTCTTGGTTGAGGTATCAAGAGATGGTGAACCCATTGGGTAAAATGCTACAAGGTGGGCCTCTGATTTGGGCATAAGATGTAGGGCCCATTTGGATATCTTCAAATCAAGTTTTTCAGCATAAGATCCATGAAATGTGGAATATGTTATACAAAAAATGGAAAATTCCCTTGACACTGTTGGTGGAAAAATATCTAGAAAATAATACAAGCACAAGATGAGACTTCTAATGAACAATTTTAGATAAAATTGTAGAAAAATAATCATGGAGGGAAAATAGACATTAGACTCCACTCTATCTCCCAAACAGTGGGAGGAATTGAAAGAAAGTATGTGTTTCGAAGAATATTTGATAAAGAGTAACAGAGGCAAGAGAGCAAGAGATAATGTGAGGGCTAAATATACATTTGGCTGAGGCCGGTTGTAGGCCAAAATGGAAAAATGTGGAGTAAGTGTATGGATTTTTGGTTCAATTTACATTGTGTTATTTATTTCAACTTTTTATTGAACTAACTATATGTCGAAATTGACATTGTATTTTAGGTGGAAAACAATAATAGAGAAGCAGGTGTAGAAGATATTTTCAATTATATGGCAACACCAGATCATACTAAATCTAATACTAGTATGAAGAGGAAATCTAGTTCATCAATAGAGATTTCACATCCATCTGTTGAATGCCTAGTAACAGCCTCTCCAAAGCATGTCAAGTCAAATGAAGAGTACAAACATATAATGAGTTGCTGACATTGTCTCACTGAGAAAGTTTCACAGTTGGGTTCCTCTATTAAACCTATAGTTTCTACATGGAATGACCATAATTCTATGGATTCAGATCAGGTAAGAGGCTATCCCTCAATATTTTGATTCTCAACTATATCATCTTTATACTATATTCTTAAGATGTCTGAAAATTTCATAATTTTTTTCTGCAACATGCCTTTGTAAAATTACTCTCGTGATCTCCAGGGAAAGTATTACGATCATATATAGAATAGTGAATCTATAAAAAAATTCCTTTTGTTTCATTGAAATCCATAGTGACTGTCCTAAATGTTGTGGCTGTGAGTTTTATCACAAAATAACTATGGGATCAATGAATTATCTACTATGTCTTTTCATTGTTCTTCTAACTCATGACTCTCTTTAGTTCATGACTTTTCTTACTGTCACTCAGTTCATGACTTTGTAGCCCTCCATGCTAGTTGATGAAGAAAGTATTTTGTTTCCTTTTATTCAAGTTATTGAAACAAATGATCAAGAAGAGTTTGAATGGGCTATGCTTTTGGAAACAAGATTGAAATAAAGAAGATGAGAATAAGAAAGAATGTAGGAGTGAAAGGATAATTGCCATAAAAGAAAAACAATATTCAAATGAGACATTGGTGGAATTATTTCCTCATCTCAACTGTCCAACATGCATATAGAGAGGAAAATAAGGAAGCAAACTTCCTTGCCAACTTTTCTATGAGTAATAAAGAAGACATCATCATTAGTACTATAGTCGAGGCATGGAACTCATTCATCTCTACATTTAATCCCAAATCTTGCTTTCCATACACCACCAAAGATTCTAACATCTTTACATAAGGCCAACATCATTACTATCTATGCCTATCAATCAAGGAATGTTGCACTTCAAAGTAATCATTTTTCAATAATCATTACTCAAAGTTAGCACCAAAATGGAGTGGTATGAAATCATAATTACCTTCTCTCATGAGAGCTAGTACTCAATCACATTTGTCACAATTAATTGGTACAAGAAAATTACAATAAATCCTTGGGAGCTAAAATCAAAGCAAGGTAGCAAGAGTGATTATGTTAGGAAAGAAGGAGTATATAAAGGTTTATAAGTAATTGAACACTGAATATGGATTACGGTTTATAAGTAGTCTACTCCATTATTACTTCAAAATATAGACATTATAATAGAAGTGTCTCAATATGATGTAAATAGGAAAATTGTGCAATATATCTTCTTACTATGTCTACTATAATGGAAATGTAAAAATGAATTGATAATTTTCAATTGGATTTTGGTCTCCCTTTATATATGAGAGGCAACAAGCTATAGACCCATTACAAAAAGGTATGATGCTTGATAACTAAATGCTAATTAACATAAATAAAAATATAACACTTCAATAGGTGAATGCATTGATCCGTTAATCTCCCAACAAGCACTCGTGACCACCTAAGATCTATTCAAGGCTCCTACTCCATGATAATGCATCACCTGCAAAGTACACCTCCCCTACAATGCAAGTTGGTTTTCATGTCCCAATGGTTATCCTTCTATATTTGATGCATATGTGGTTTGGTTGATGAACAAGTTGATAGTGAAAAGATAGTGAGTGTATTTCTCCTCAATATAAGTCTCTACATTGGCAATTGCATCCTTCATATAAAACTCCTTATACATCATCTTTTCAAGTTGTTTATGTTTAATTTGTAACACCATCTCTTCATCATTTATTTCTTGCAATACATTAGGTAGAAGCATGGCAATATCGGTCTTCCAATCATCTTGCTCCCTAGGATTGCCAAGGCTATCAACGAGTGTAGGGTGAAAATCAAAATAGGAAAGATCCTCTTTGAGCCTATTAGGGTACTTATTGCGTGATTCCACCAGCTTATTGTATGCCTATAATGTATGACCTTTCATGACTTTCTCATTTAGGAGATCCTTCCTTTTTTCAATCATCTGCTCTTGCAATCTTTCATTCTCCACGAGTGTTAAGTGTGTTTGTTGAAACAAATTCCAATATTCATCAACATGATCCATCATCCTACTGAATCTTTCTTTGATTATCTCAGACACAACATAATACTTAGTGGTCTTTATTTCTGTTTCTAGCTCCTTGCATTTCTTTATTTCTATTTCTAGCTCCTTGCATTTCTTCTAAGAGTTTTGATGACATTTTTTCCAATAAGCCACATTTGCTAATGCATCCAATATTCTCTTGTCACTTTCTAACCATGGGGAATATAATTCTGGTGTGGAAGAGGAGGATATTTTATCTTTGCAACTAGCCACCTCCTTCTTCAATTTATCTTTCTCTTTTATCAAATTTTCAATTTGTGCCTTAGTAAACTTTGCCACATTTATGTTCAATTTAGTCATTTCAATGGGGTTAGTGTCCCCTACTCTCTAGACCAAAAGATGTCCAAACACCTAGTTTGGATTATCAATGATAGTGGGTCTCTTATCCTGAGGATACAATGACCAAATTAGTAGGGTGGCTTCCTCCAAGTTGTACCCTGATCTTGAGTACATTTTACCACTAGCTTCCTTTGTTAAGTGCACTGGTTTGTCTCCTCTTCTCCTGAAATTATCAAATACTATTGTAGCACTAATGTCCCACGCTAGTAGGAGTAGTACCCTAGCTTCTTGAATTAATTCCCTTCCCATTTTAGGGCTGATAGATTCTAATTCTTTGTCTATTTCTTTCCTTAATTCTCCCAAGGCGGCTGCCTCCTGCTTAGGAGTGAGTTCTTTCATCTTTTGTCTCAGTATCCTGCCTTTATGCTAAAAAAAAAAATGATCTAAATTCAGAAGTCTTAACAAAGTCATTATCATAAATAAATTATTTCCTAGCCTTAATCCTCACATCAGAGAGTTCATCTGAAGCTTCAAATTTGACAATGTTATGTTCTTCAAGTGGATGATATTGTGTAACTATAGGGGCGCTTATTTGTTCAACCTCATCATCTTCCTCATCACTTCCTTCTTCATCCTCTTTGCTCATGGTTGTATCTATAGAGAAACTCACCATACGAGTGGGATGTGAGGGTATGTAATCAAGAGGCTCTATGTCCTCAACCTACATTCTTGAATGAGTTGCATGAGGTGCTTCAAAGACAAATGGTGCGCATATTTTATTATTTCATCCACATGAGTGATGAGATGCTCAATTTTTCCCACAGGATCCTACACTTCATCAAACGCTCCTAAGTAGGATGGGATATTCCCTCTCTTCTATGTCTCAACCAACATGAATTTGTTATATGCAGTCGTCCTATCTTTTGTCAAAGTTTCATCATAATTCCTTATTACATCATCAATAGAAAAGTGATGTTTGTATCCTTATATCCCTTGTGACAACTTTGCTTTATGAATAAAGTTCTTTGTATCAAAATTATTTCTTTCATTTCCCAATGTTAGATTGTATTGTGCCAACTTGCTATCAATTTCTTCATACCCCTCATTGGTGATGACTATAAAATCTCCAAAACATAAAGTGTTGGGCATGAGAGATTGCTTATTGTATCTCTTAAGGTATTTTACATCAGATTTAGCCAGCTGCCTGAAAATTTATAAATAGGTTATTTTGTCTGGAACTATCCATGGCAATAAATGTGGGGCTCCTTCAAACCCATAAACTCTTATCACAGTAAAATTAGGAAATGCATACCAATCCCCCTAGTTATGATTTACCTTTTTCTTGGGGTCGTTTTCCTTTGGTCTCAGGAATTTCTATATTTCAAGGGATAGGTTATAATTACATGGATGTCCCAACAATTTCAACAATGGTTTCATAAAATATTCTTCAAAGTAAAAATAATGTGATCTACCATATCTACTATCACGTATCGAGGTCCACAATTGTACAAGTTTATAATTCCCATTTTGATCAAAATCCCTTATCCTTAACTCTTCTCCCTAGAACCTTCTGATGTGTCCTTCATGTAGAAGAAAATGCATCAACAAGGAATAATGTTTAAAATTAATACTATCAATGTAGCTTTTGATCCTTTATGTCCCTTGGTTCAGAGCATTGGCTAAATAATCAATATAGTCAAATTGTCTAGTGTCTTTACTTTGCATGTCTATAGCCAAGACCATAGGGGCAATTGACATGAGGGGAGGAAGCTCTACTCCTAACACTTGTCCTGCTGAGTGATATGTATATTGAAAATATTATTCAAATAAATCCTCATGAACGGGAGGGTTTTCAATGCTAGAAAACAATTTGAGTTGGCTCCCTTCATCCCTGGGCCTGTGTAGTGGTAGCTTCCATCTTTTATAGCTTGTGTCCATGTGATGGTATTTGGTTAAAAGGTCCTTGATTGTAAATGGAAAATCTATAGAGAACTCTAATTGAAAAACTATAGATATGAGATCCTTAGAAATAATGAGAAGATCAAACCCATCATATGATTGAATAACTATTCTTCTAGGTTCATATCTAGTGGCTAAAGCTTTAACCAGTTCTGTATTGACAAACACATTGGGTACCACTAATCTCCCCAAGTTTAATCTCCACAGATTGTAGATAGGTTGATACTTGTATTGTTTCCTATAATGGTACATGAACAACTCATATCCTCAGCATGGTGTCCACATGTCTCCTAAACCTTTGTTCTTGTCCCATAACTTGTCCATGGAAGGATTCTTCTATGCACTCCTTTTGGGTCTCGGTCACGACCCAGGGCATTAGTCAATCAAGTCCTAGTTTACAAGTCTTTTCTATATTTTTTGTTTCTTAGTTTCCTGTGTTTCTGAGCTTTCTTCATTTATTAAAGTTTTCTACAAGCTTTTATAAAAGCAACTTCTTAGTCGGGTTTTGTACACTTGAATTTTCTTTCTCTGGCTTTGAGTTGTGCAACAATGGCATATTTCCAACCTTCTCTCCTCTGCTCCCGCATCCAACACTTTTTTTCAAGTCTTAATGACCAAATATGATCGAATTAAAATATAATTCACTCAGCTCTAGTTCATAATTGCTCCACTTTCTCTCAATCTTGTTGTCGGAGGAGATAATTTAATTTGAATATCCCAATGATATCTCTAAGACATCACATCAGTCAAAAACAATAATAATAATTGCATCGATGGGATCAGGATTCTACTTCTGCCGATAAACACCCTTTTCACCAATGAACTCCTTCCCTTCGAGGTATCGGTGGGAGGCTAGATAATGTCTCCCCAATGTGCCTTAGTTCCTTTGATATCCTTCCTTAGCATATATTTGACAGCTCATGGTCCACTGATAGCTGTCACTTCCTCTAATTCCTTTAGCCTTTTATCGTTGCATCAGGGGAACCATATTTTATGTTGGCCTAATATCCTTTTGTTCCCTCGATATACTTTTACTACATGTTGAATCTCCCTATTGTATAGTGTATCGCCCCATCGGTGGGACGTTGTGTTATCTTTTGTTGATATGTTCTAGTGCTGCCGATATGCTTTAATTGGCCCATCGGAGAAATGATAGCTTTATTTTCACTAATACACTTATGTTACTCCGATGTGTTCACCTTTATTGACCCCTGTTCATGGTATTTTATGCACAACAACTTAGATAGAATACAAGTATCCTATCTCTCTTTAAAGGTAAATCTTTATCAGCAAGCCTCAAGAGATAACCCCAAGGTCTCTAATGTCAGGTCTTGACAATGCAAAAACAACTTAGCAATAATGTGAAATTATTGGTAATCATAAGGGGACCTTACTAAACAAATGCTAGAACTTTCAAACTTATCGAATCTTGTAATCTAATGATACTTAAAGACGTAAATCTAACTCATATTTTAAAAGAAATGACAAAAGATAAGGGTTCAGATAGATTCTAAGATTAAAATGATTCCTAAGACCAACAATATAAAGGATAAATCACTCAAAGTGGACCAATCCCTCAAAACCAATTCCTGTTTAACCTAGATCTAATCTGCAATCTCACATAAATAGTGCAATCTTCTAAGGAATTAAAGATTTTTAGATTATGGAGCATCCATCCAAATCAAACCTATTTTCCAATTGAAATGAATAAATACCTGTAATTGAACTTAGCACACAAATTTAAGGCCCAGGCTAACTTTACACAACTTACAATCAACAGGTTGTTAAAAGTATGGACCACAAATTGCTCAAACACTTCAAATATTAAATCATAAAAACCATTGCATCACATCTATCTCTAAATATAACATACATCCAATGGTATCAAAGCAATCTCAAAGAGACAGAATAACTAGAACCATGCAAGATGAAACAACACAAGAAAGAGCACCAAAGAACAATATCTTCACTTATATTGAATCACCCAATGTTGCAACAATTCTAGTATTCAGTGTAACGACACTTGCTCTTTGAAAATACTAACTCCTAGCTCTAGCTCTTGCAACTATCACTTAACTTTTTCTAACCCCTACAAATGAGGAAAGATCCTCAATTTATAGAAATCCCTCCACTAGGTCGGCCCAAATTAGGGTTTACATCAAAAGGTTAGCCAAGTTAGGTCAGCCTAGAAACTTCCAATAAAATAAAATCTGCATTTAATGCTTGGGGCTTCATCAAGCTCGACCTAGGTTCTTTCAAAAAAATATCCTCCTGGTGGCAGAAAAATCATAGTCGTCCATCTAGCTGGCTAGAAGTCACATGTCTAGCACAAAAATCTATGTGGCTACAAGCTGGCGATTTTCTCTCTCCTTCTCAACTTTTAATTTATTGGATAATTCCCTAAACTTCCCTGATACTTCCTTCATATCTTCTAAATTTAAAACTGGAATAAATTTAATTCTTGTCTTATGATTTTAAAATTCTTCCAAATATTGGGGCATCACCTTATTCCATTCAATGTGTAACTCATGGTATTTATTCAATTTTGAAATATCGACTGCTGCATCTTCCAAATTTTCTTTTGCAATTGGAGCACCATTAGAATGAGCATACATCTCATTCTACCATCCCTACAATCTTCCAAAATTCATATTCTTCTGGCCGAGCTTCTTCCTACCAATCATTATTTCCAAGAAACTGATGCAACCATCATGTATCTCCTTCACTTTCCCTTGTATTTTGTTATTTTCTTCATAAATTTGGATAGGAGATCCTTTCTATAATTCCAGACCTCAATCCATTCCTTTACCTTATCAACCTCATCTCGGGAAAGGATTTCCAACTTGGCCAACTCATTCTTAGGCATCTATAAAATTTCATTGTCAATTGTTTCGTTAATATTCTTACAATCTGTAACAACCTGTGAGATATATTCCAGAAAATCATAAGCATTGGTGTATATCTTCATAATATGCACAATTGCTTCATCCCCTCTACTACTGACATCCTGTAGCAAACTATGAGTACAATTAACAAAAGACTTTAATCTTTCAATTTCAGTGACTGCCTCCTTAGGAAACAATCCTTCTGGCATGCTCCCTCACTAACCATAGTCTACAGAGGCTTCATTAAATGATGCACATATTTATACACATCATTCAATTTCTTTTGCAATCTTTCTTTTTCCTTTGTTTCCTTATCTAATCTCCTTAAAATTTCTTGAGAGGACTCTTGGAACTCTTCCTTTTCCTGTTCTTTGGTCATGGGCCCTAGGTTGATTGTTTGTACCTTGTAATCAGAGGACCTGACTTCATCTTTGAACTTATCAATTGGAGGAACGACTATGTGGATAACCTTGTTGTTAAATTGATCCCTAGAAATCCTAGAAACTATCTTGGCCCTTATTCTTTGCTTAGGTTTCCCCCATTCTTCAAGCAATTTATCCAACTTGGGGTCTCTTCTTGCATAATAATTGGATTCTTGCTAAGCCTCTTTTCTAACCATTCTGGAGCTGTAGATGTTTCAGTTGTCACTTCGCTATTGGGACTATCAACCACATTTACTTCAACATCATGCTCAACTTCTAGTTGATTTTCTTGTCCTTCCTTGTCTTGATTAGGACTATTTGCAACATCTTATTTATTATCTTCTTCCCCAAGATTACTTTGTGGCTCATCAACTATTACCTTCTCAGGGGACCTTGATATTTTTCCTTGAGCAACCTTTGACTCTATTTTCTTACTTTCAATTCTAGAGGTTGATTTCCTTATTTCTTGGACAAACTTTCTCCACTCTCCACTATCAGGAGTAGAAATAGTGTCATCATCTTCATTCAACTTCTCAGGGTTATTAGATATATTTCCTTCCTCCAGAAGTGTCTCCTTAGAAATTTGTACATTTTGGTGTGAAGAAGGTGGAGAAGGAATGCAAGAATTATTTCCTAGAGCTTCTCTCTTCTCCATATCATCCATAGGTTCCTCTTCATCTCGCAACTCTTCTTTTGTTATCTTCACTTCTTCTATTTGAGCAACCTTCTACTTAGGATAATTTATCCTCACATAAACTTGGGCCTTTTCCATGGAACTCTCCAACTCCACCACCTTTGTAGCAGAGGGAGCATTTTTGGTAGCCTCATTCTTTCTAGATTTTGGAGCCTTATGCCTTTCTATGAGTATTCTTCTCTTCCTCACTAGTTGTGAGGTCTCTCCTTCTCCAACATTGGTGTTGGCCTAAGGAACCTTCTTTATCTTAGGAGATGGCTTTTCTCCTATATTTTTTTGTACTTGGCTCCTAGTTCTTCTTTTAATGGATACTATTTCTTCAAAAGTCTCTTCATCATGGGGCTCCGTGACTTCATCCTCCTTGTTGGTTTTAGCTACCTCTTCATCTTGAGACTCAAAGTCTCCCATTAAATCATAGGTGAACTTGACACCTTCAGCTTCTAATTCCAACATTTTATGCTTAACCCACAATCTAGAATACTTCATGACATGCTCAATAATTTGATTCAAATTAGTTATTTCCTCTTTAGACCAATTAATCAGAGGAAATGGCTTGTTCCTATAAGGTTCATAGTCATGGTACTGAAGAAGATCTGCATCATTATCTTCCACCTGATCAGGCACTTCCACAACTTTGTATAGTATGATTAACTTCAAAGGTAGCCTTGAGAATCTTCTTCTAATGACTTTCCATTCATCTTGAAAATTGGCCCAGTAATCCTCAATGTGGTCTTTATGCCTAAAATTCCTATAGCTTGCTTCATGGCCTTTCCATAAGGATCAAAATTGCTTCTTTCAGTGTGGGAGTAAAATTCAAATTGGGTCATCTCCTTCTCAGAATGGTGGGAACTTTGAATAGAAGGGAAAGCCTCCAAGACCCCTATTCTCAATAGGAACTCTGATCCCAATCCTTTCTTCTTTATGTTTCCTTGCTTCAAGACTTCTTCAAAATCTACCATTTGTTTTGTCAATTCTAACAGGCTGAGGTTTTTGGTAGGATACCAAGGTAGTCTAAGAGGAACAATTGGTGATCCTTGCACTCAGATGTATGTGAACCTTTCAAATTGAATGAACCATTGGCCATATTGCTTAATTAAATCAATTGCATTTGTAGAGATCCTCATATGAAGAGCATCTTGCAACAATTTGGGAATATACATGAATAAAGCACCATTGGACCTTTTGTAGTTGGATGTTTTGTATTTTAATTGTGGACATACTCCCCATATCTTATCCTACCCCAAGATTCCTTTGCAACTGAGACCTTTGTATTTAGTCTTATGTGTTAGCATGTACACCAAGTATGAAGTCATGGCAAACCTGTTAGTCTCTTGCACACTGCTTAATTGGGCATCTATATTATTGTTGATGATCCTTGCCCAATAATAATGCTTGTTTGCTAGAATTTGGGTAATGGGATGAAACATCCAAGGTTAAAATATAAGTGCCACCTCCACTCCCATTACTTTTCCTAGGAGAGTTATGCAATTTTGAATAGTGTGGCTTTGGCTTCAGTATCCATGCATTATTCATTATCTCTAGAGATCTGTTGGGGTCTTCCTCATAGAGCTTGGTAGATTCCCCAATGTTTATTTCTTCAATAAGCTTGTGGTGAGAGGAAATGTTAAAGACCTCTACAATAGACTCCCCAGTCAAGTTCACCATAACTCTGCCTTGAGGCCCAATTATGATTCTTGTCCTGGAGTCATAACGCTTTGCACACTCCAAAACTAGCTCTGAACATAGTTGTGTGGGTGGGAATCCTGTCGCTTGTGCCAATCCTTTATGAGTGATCTTTTGAGCCAACTCAGTTGTTACTTTTCCAAAAATCCTCTGATGGAAGTCATCATAGTCCACATGGCCCATATTGGTATCTACAATCCTTTACCATGCAAAGGAATTCTTTGTCTCTGGCCAAATTCCTTTAAAGTCATACTTCATCCTTTCTTGTCTCTTTCTAACTTCCTCCTATGCTAGAGGAACCTTGGTTTTGGTAGTTTTTTCAGGACTAACCCCAGCCTGCATTTGTTAAAAAGAAAACCATAATCACCAAAAGGAAAGAACCAACATAACATATCCTGATAACCAATGTAATTAATTCAAGGTAAACCACTCACAATGCCATCAAATAATACATGAAACTCCTTTAACTAAATAATTACCCCTGAAATGATCACTTCTCTCATCATTGAAGCACATAAAATCATCAAAAGTAATCATCATGATCAAGTATTAACCTTTATTGATTTTCAAGCCAAAACAGGAAAAATTCAAAGAATCCGAGCCTGCTTGGATTTTCCGATTGGATTATGGTTTGGATAATTCGACCCAACTTGGATTTACCAAAATTGATCACTTAATGTCGAATAAGTATTAACCTTTATTGATTTTCAAGCCAAAACAAGAAAAATTTGGAGAATTCGAGCCTGCTTGGATTTTCCGATTGGATTATGGTTTGGATAATTCGACCCAACTTGGATTTACCAAAATCGATCACTTAATGTTGAATAAGTTATCATAGCTCATGAATAAATACCAATGAGTCCTCAAGCACTAAATCATCAAGGTACAAGGTCTTTCAACAAGCATTCAAATGAATATGAACTTAAATGTAAGCATTAAGAGCGAAGTTTGCAAGAAGTTTAGAGATTCCACCACAACTTGGATTACCCAGATGAACTATCATTTGAGCAATCCAAGGTAGATATAAATTACCGAATGAAGGTCAAGACCAAGATTCACTAACTGTAAACATGTCAAGGTTCAGGTCTCATGAAGTTTCGATCAATCTGGGGCACCTCAGATTATCCGAGCGGATTAAGGCTCGGGTAATCCAAGATAGCTCAGCTTTTCTGAGCTTTCACTAGGATGATAAAAAAATGGTAAGTGTTAAGAACATTTTCCTCAATATAATGGAAATCATAGATTCTCCTTGAAATATTGATCAATCACATTGTTTCATGGCGTCATTTGAATTATTGTGCTCAATGTTTTAATCCATTTAGATCTAAACCTTCATACTCAAGACTCATGGGAAAGGGACCTTCAAACTATGGTTTGAATTGAATTAGAAACTAAGGAAGGAACCCTTATATTTAGATTCAAAACTCTAAAGCTCAAGGAGGAAACCCTAAGACTCATTCACCAAATCGAAGCACTCAAACAGAAAACCCTCGTTTGCTCAATCAAATGTACCCTAGAAGACTTGACAAGCAACGATGAAACCCGAAATGGACTCCCATGACCACAAAATTCATTGACCCCATTCGTAACATAAGGACTCAACAATGGAACTCAAAATGAACATTGAAGCCAATGGAGGAAAATGAAAACCATACCTTCAAAACACGCAAAACCAGAGAAGACACCCGATAATTCAATGAGGAAGCAATGAAATCCAACAATGATCACCCTTTAAGTGATAAATCCCCTCAAAAAAGCTAGATTCAGTCATGTTATGGAGAGCACCTTGTTATCCTTAGACTCAAACGAATACAAATGATCAAAATTGAGGGAAAAAATTGAACAATTTACCATTTAATTGCAATAAATGTCCATAATAAATGCATGATGGGACGTTCAAAAAATTTGAAATGCAAGGTAGGCTCAAACTTCGGATAATTCGAGGTACCTTAGATTATTCGACTGGATTAAGGTTTGGATATTCTGAGCTTGCTTAGATTTTCCAAACTTTCTCCTCAGTCAATTTTGCCAGATTTTCAAGTTTTTGACTAGGGGTAGATTCTTAGGAGTTGGACCATGACTTCAATTTATAAGAAGACATTACAAATGCAAGCTCATTGCTAAGCACTTGGGTGAATCAAGACTTAGATAGAGAGACTTATCCCTTAAGGGGATGAAGTCAACACCCTACAAAAAGAAAATGAGAAAGCAAAGAAAGAAAAGAGGGTCCTTGCTTTCAGTAGGGCATGTGTGTGAAAACTGCACAATAACCCCATCAGTACATCAGGGATAGTCCTTTGGAAGTTTTCCAGACAGAGTGTTGTTACACCGATATTTGTGTTGTGAGCTGGTTTCATCAATCTATCGGTGGAGCGATGAGGGGAGTTCCCCTAATGTAGTAATGTTAGGTTGATAGTGTTAAATTTCTGCTTTCATCAATCTATTGGTGGAGTGATGAATGGAGTTCCCTCGATGTAGTAATGTTAGGTCGATAGTGTTAAATTTTTTCTTTCATCAGTCTATTGGTGGAGCAATGAGCTGAGTTCCCCCAATGTAGTAATGCTAGGTTGATAGTGTTAAATTTCTACTTTCATCGATCTATCGGTGGACTGATGAGTGGAGTTCCCTCGATGTAGTAATGTTAGGTCGATAGTGTTAAATTTTTTCTTTCATCTTTCTATTGGTGGAGTGATGAGGGGAGTTCCCCTGATGTAGTAATGCTAGGTCGATAGTGTTAAATTTCTTAGGAATGGGAGTGGTGACCATGGAGTTCTGGGATATTGATGGATGTAATCATATGGTAATATAGGTCATGAAATGGATCTTGTCACACAAATCTCTACAATTTGTGTTAATCAAAAAATTGAATATAGTACATTTAGTAGTAGGTCAGATGTGGATGTTATGAAGGTTAGTGAATACTAAGCATGATTTTTTAGTCCTAACAGTAGTCAAAGATAAAGTTGGACAAGGATTCTTTGTAGGTGCAAAGGCAAGTTCTATATCAATTTCTGATGGTGGAAAGGTAAGTTGGTGCAGCACACCATGTGAATTTTATGTCTCCATGGGGTTATCTTGTATAATTTTAATATTCATCATGTTATGCTTGTAAAAAGGTAATGTTTGGACCATTTCAAATGTATTTGAATCATTACTAGGTTTCTAGGAGGTCTATGAAGTTAAATTGCAAAAAAAATGTCATTTGTTGCAAAAATGCAAAACTGTAAGAAGTTAAAGAGTCATTTTGTTAAGGAAGGTTGTTAGTTGGCTAAAATTTAAGGGATAGTTAAGATAACTGATGTAGCATCTTTATAAGAGCCTTGTGAAGGTGAGCAAAGCATTTTGGAATAATTTTGAATAAAAAGCACCCATGTTCTATAAACAACATTTTATCTATTGTTTACAAGCTTTGTACAGCATGTACAACACCACCATGCCTTAGTATTTATTATTTTTGGTAGAATAGTGAGTTACCTTTGACTCAAACTTGATTTGGAGGTATTTTATTGAGTTTAAAGTCTGTTTGAGTCCTCTTACTGTAAGTTGTTTTGCAACCCTCCTTTTAAGGGTTTTGAGAGTCTAAAGTGAGATTAACAACCATTCCACCAATGGAGGCTTTTTAGATCGATGGAATGGGTTAGTTTAGAATTTTTTTAAAGTTAGTTGTGTTGGAAGATACAGGGGAAGGAAAAATACATAAGTTGTGTTGTTGCTCCAGGTGATTTTCATTGATTTCCATGCTAGAATTGATGCCTCATGGTTAGGGTTTGAAGAAATGTTAATGGTGAAGGAAAGAAAATGGTTTATTAAGCACAGGAAGACCTATTTTGAAGAATTTGGGGTGTTGATACAGTGATATGAGGTTGGGAGTGTTGGGTTAAAATAAACCCTCATGTCTTCAAGCATGATATTGGCCTAAACTAAAGGTTTGATGATCTAGGTGAATTTGTGGGCATTCTTCTGCTAAAATTTGTAGATTCAGTCTAGTTAAAGCCTGTTAAGAGTGTTGGGAAAGAGTTTGGGAGTTTGGGTAAATATTTTTATAGGGTCCCTTAGGAAATCAAGCCTAATTTGCCTCGGTTACTGTAGGACAGTTAGTTTTAGGAGAATACTTTTCAAAATAAGTATATGTGGTTTCCTGATATATTCAAGTAGGCCAAAATGGGTATTATAAATTACTTTGGTTTTGTTGAGTCCTCATCTGGTTTAGAAGTTATGTATGATTTTTTCCATATGCAATGCTACAAGCAAAATGTGTCTCTTGTGAATGAACATTTGGGAAAATGAGTTACCAATGTTCTTGGGGAGTTTATTTGATCTAATTCTATCAAATTTGTAATGTCCAAGGTGCATCACAGGTGTACTGAGAGTCTGGTGTCTTCAAACCACTTTTTAGTGGTTTGGTGTACTGGTAGCCTTGAAGAAACATGTTTCTTTGTAGTGAATTTTGGTGAATGTCTAAGTGATCTTTCAAAATTTGTGTTTTGGGTCTTTATAACCCCTTGAAGTCATTGATTCTTTGCAATTTTTCATGAAATGGATCTCTTCACACAAATATCTACAATTTGTGTTAATCAAAAAATCAAATGTAGTACATTTAGAATTAGGTGGGATGTGGATGAGATGAAGGTTAGTGAATACTGAGTAGCATTTTTAGGTCCTAATAGACATCCAAAGATAAAGTTGGACAAGGATTGTTTGCAAGTACAAAGGAAAGTTCTATATCAATTTCTAATGGTGGAAAAGTAAGTGAACATCTAATAGGTCAGTTGATGAAGTTGGAGTTTCCAAGTGCAAGGAAGAATGTAAATCTTTAGTCCTTAGTTCAATGGAAAGGCTTACTAGGTAAAAGAGATGAAGTGTTCAAATCTGGACAAGCTACAAATCAATTTCCAAGAGAATTGGAATTTTTTCCAGGTTGGGTGTATGGTGTAGGGGCACCATTTTCAGACTTGTAAATATGATCAATTTTGGCCTTTGATAGGATTTAGGTATGCTTGAGTATTTTTTCAATACAATAAGGTCATAATAGACCATCCAATATGTAGTGAGTTGTGTTTTTTCAGTTTAGAGTTATTATAGTCGTATCTTGTAATTTTGTCAAAATTGTCATATGTAAAAGTGTTAAATAGGCACAAGAGAACTGAGAGAGGGGGTGAATTAGTTGTCACACAAATTCAATCTTAAAACTTTATCACTTATGAAATCATCAACCACACTATTATGTTATTAAGTATAAGCATGAAACATAAATACCAGAAAGTAAATCAACACAATGAACACCAGATTTTTACGTGGAAAACCCAATAAGGGAAAAACCACGGTGAGGGTTAACTCGCAATATAAAGATTATAAACTGAATACAAGGGCTTACTGCCCAAAAGAGAACTCACTGTCACAATACAAAGGATCATTTTCTACAAAGGACTCACTGTCCAATAGGGAGGCTCACTACCTATAATTACAAAAGAGAACAAAAGATCCACCACTGCAATTAAAGCACATTCGTAGGATTACATAAACCTTTAGTTCAATTCATTCAACAAACTGAATAACTTCTATCACAACTCACTCACACACACTTCTACTATTATGATTTGTGGCACACTTTCGTCACTTTGGATTACACTATCATACCCTTCTTCACAACTCGAATTGCTTTCATACTATTCTCAACCTTAGAAACTTTCTCCAAGGTCAACCACAATACATCATTTCATAAATTTCAAATTAGGTTGGAAACTCTAAATTCCTATGGTGGAAAGGAATAAGAGTGGACCAATAAAACATATAACCAAGACCAAAAATAATATTCTTGAATCTTCTACATACTTCCTTAATTAAATTTTATGCTTTGAATGAAGTGTAAACAATAGGTTGGCCAAACCCAATGATAACAAAAATAATCATTGATGTAAATGCTTTCCAACATGATGATGACACAAAAATACCTCAACACGCTTCATTAAGCACAAGAATACATTTTAGAACCTTCCAGATACATCCGCAATAAGAAAAATAGACTTCAACCACTGAATTTCTTTCATCAGACAATTTAGACTGTGCAGACACACATAGAAATACTGAAACATGACTTCCAGATTAGCAAACTCCAAACGTCTTCATCGGAGCATAGGAAATACCTTCACAAGACATATCCCAAATCTACAAGATCTTAAATGAAATAGAGAAAAATTACATAGTAACAATATTTCTCCCAGTCGATAGAACACTGATTCTACTAGTAGAACACACATACCGGTGGACGCAAATTTCACATTCCTTCTCACCAGAAGCTAAAACTCAGCATATGTCACCATGAGGATACCAATAGCATGCCTTCAGATCTACACAAGCATAGGATCAACACAAGAGAAATGTGGAGCACATACCAGAGCAAGTTCTGAACACATTCAACACTTTGACTTCTCTTCTTTATTAATTTTCTCAAAAGAACTTGGAAACTCATCAAACCAGCACATATACAACACCATAAAGATAGCTCCATGTACTCACATATCACCAACATCTCAAACATACATGCACAATATGCAACATACAAAATTGTGTTGACATCAATGACAACATTAATGACAACACCATCAAACTAGCTCATACTTGCAACAATCTCCCCCTTTTTTATTGATGGCAACACAACATTTTCTCCCCCTTTGAAATCAATGGAAAAGAACAAATACTCTAATTTCTCCCCTTTAGGAGTACACTCATACTGCAACAATGAAAACCTTTTCTACTCCCCCTGCAGAGTAGACCCATCTATCAGTCCAGATAAATGAAGAATTTGTGAACTCACTGGATTGATGCACCTCCATGTGCACCTAGTTAGGAGGGTCAATGACCCCCAACCTCTCCCTAAGATTCTCAAAATTATCCTTTAGAAGAGCTTTAGTAAGTATGTCTGCAATTTGTTCCTTTGTTGTCACATACTCTAGTCTGACCTCATTCTCCATCACTTTCTCTCTCAGAAAATGATACTTGATAGATATGTGCTTCATTCTTCAATGCATAACTAGATTCTTCGAGATGTTTATTGCACTTGTATTATCATAGAAAATAGAAATAGGATCATCACATACCACACCAATTTCTTTCAGTGTTTTCTTCATCCACAGAACTTGTGTGCAGTAGGATGTTGTAGCAATATATTTTTCCTTTGCAGTGGATAAAGAAGCCGAGTCTTTCTTTTTTACTTAGCCATGAAACTAGTCTTCTACCAAGAAAGAAAGCACCACCACTAGTACTCTTCTAGTCATTTACACATCCAACCTAATTAGCATCTATATAGGTGCTTAGAGTGAAATCATTACTCTTAGGGTACCATAATCCATAATCTGGTGTGCCTTTAAGATATCTAAATATCATTTTTATAGCTATAAGATGTGCTTCTCTAGGATCTGCTTGAAATCTAGCAACTAAACACATAGCAAGCATAATATTTAGTCTTGTAGCAGTAAGATACAACAATTTTCCAATCATGGATTTGTATTTGCTCTGATCAGTCTTAGCAGATTCATCATCCTTGCCCAGCTTACATTTGGTTACCATAGGTGTACAAAGCCATTTAGAATCCACCATCCCAAAAAAATTCAACAACTCTTTTACATACTTAGATTGTGAAATGAATATCCCTTTATTATTTTGATTCACTTGTAGACCAAGGAAGAAATTCAATTCACCAATCATAGACATCTCAAATTCTTTATGCATTTCTTCAACAAACTTTTTACACATGCCTTCATTTCCACCAAATATGATATCATCAACACAAACAACTATAATTAACATATTATTACCTTGCACTTTGAAGTAGAGGTTGTTGTCCATAGAACCTTTGTTGAATCCTTACTTTGTCAGATATATGTCCAATCTTGCATACCAAGCTCTGGGAGCTTGCTTCAATACATACAATGCTTTCTTCAATTTACAAACCATGTCCATCTTGTCAAACAACTGAAACCCTTCAGGTTGCTCCATGTACACTTCTTCCTCCAACTCACCATTCAGAAAAGATGATTTGACATCCATCTGATATACCTTGAAGTCCTTGTGTGTAGAAAATGCCAAAAGCATTCTTATAGCTTCCATTATGGCTACAAGGGAAAATGTTTCTTCAAAATCTATACCTTCAACTTGTGAATATCCTTTGCATACTAGTCTTGCTTTATTCCTTACTACTTCTCTATTTTCATTCAATTTGTTCTAGAACACCCATTTTGAGCCAATCACTTTTTTTCTCACAGGTCTAGGGACTATTTCCCATGTCTAATTCTTTTCTATCTACTACAGTTCCTCTTTCATATCTCTCATCCAAATTTCATCTTCACATGCTTCTTTTATAGATTTAGGTTCTATTTTGGAAATTAAACACAAATTTACCTCAGTTGTAACTCTGCTTCTTGTCTTCACACCTTCACTCTTGTCTCCAATTATTTGATCTTTTGGATGATTCTTCTATATGTATTTAGGAGTCCTAGTAGCAAGTTCTGGTTCATTCCCTTCTTCTTCTTCTTCCACCTGCTCTTCTTCTTCTTTCCCTTCTTCTTCTTCCTTCTCCTTATTTTCTTCAGGTATATGTCTGTAGATAGGATCATTAGGTTCAACTTCACTTATCTCAATAGGTCTATATATGTCTTCACCAACTTTCACATTAGCACTTTCAATGATCTTCCTCAATCTTTTCTTAAATCATTTGTATGCCTTGCTAGTAGTAGAGTATCCAAGAAATATTCCTTCATCACATCTAGCATCAAAATTTCCAATATTTTCATCATCTCGTTTAATGTAGCATCTGTTTCCAAATACCTTAAAATATTTCACAGTAGGAGTATTACCATTCCATAACTCAAAAGGTTTCTTTGTGTAGTTGTGTCTGATCTGAACTCTATTAAGAACATAAACATCAGTATGTATCACTTCTCTCTAATATACATCTAGTACATTAGACTCTTTCATCATAGTTCTAACAACTTCCTAAATTGTCCTATTTTTCCTTTCAAGTACATCTTGTTGAGGGGTTCTTGGAGAAAAAATTTGTGTTTTTATGCTATGCTCCTCACAAAATGCATTAAATTCACCATAAGTGAATTCACCACCTCTATTAGATCTTAAACACTTAATTTTCAGATTTACTTCATTCTCCACTCTTTTTTTGAATACCTTAAACCTATCTAGGGCCTGATTCTTTTCTCTGAGAAAAGAAACCCATGTCATTCAAGTGTAATAATTAATAAGCAACATGAAATATATGTCACCATTCAGGCTTCCAATCTTAGTTAGAACAAAGAGATTAGTATGTACTAATTCTAGCATTCGGGTAGTAGAATGTTCCTTTCCTTTAAAACTACATCTAGTTTGCTTCCCCAATTGACAACTTCTATAGATGGCATTAGCAAGTCCTGTGATTCTAGGCAGTCCTTGAAAAATCTCCTTTGCACTAATCTTGACTAGGTTATCAAAGTTCGCATGTCCCATTCTCTGGTGCCATAACCAACTTTCACTAATTTGAGATACAAGACAATGACCATCAACTCCTTTCAGCTGATAGATGTTTCCATGACTTCTTCTAGCTACAATAATATCTCCATTTCTAGATCCTTTTCTAATTTCATAGGTATTGTTCTAAAACAAAAGCTTAAATCCATTGCTACACATTTGACCAACACTTAGATGGTTATGCCTCAAACCCTTCACATAATACACATCATCAGTGCTATGCACTCCATCAAAACTAATCAAACCTTTACCACAAATCTTAGCTCCTGAATCATAATCAAACATAACTAAACCACCATCATACCTCTCGAGTTTAGAGAACTTACTCTTATCTTTGGTCATGTGATTTGAACATCCACTATCAATTACCCAGTAGTCTTCATCCTGTCTTGCATGAAAATTGGTAACCAAAGTACCTTCCATCCTATTCTTCTTAACCTCTGGAGCCTTCTTGCTTACACATTTTCCAGGTTTAGTGGATACAAAATTACTTTCCAAAGCTAAGAATAAGAATTCACTATCATCAACTTCATTTTCAGATTCATCATCAAAAATACCTACCTCTTCCTTAATATAATTCATCTTCTTATACTTCTTATCCTTTCTATCCTTATCTTTATAATCTATGTTCTTATGTGTAGCCCTATTTGAACATCTTGAAGCATAATGACCAATATGGCGCAGAAGCACCTTGAAATTGAAATGATTTCATTTTTATTGAAATCCTATTGTTTCATATTTCCCAAGGGTCATTCAAGTCATTAAATTCCTTAGGAGGTTAAGTTTTAAGTTTGGTGTCAAAATTTGAGTAAATGCAAAAGTTGTCCAAAAATTGCAAAAATTGTCAATATGCAAAAAAATGATGTAACAAGGAATATGAAAGGTCACTTACAATTTTAGGTGGTTGGAGATAGTTGGAAGTTAATTCATGATGTAATTCATTTAAAAAGGCTTTGGAACCATTTTGTAATTGGTGGGTGATTGTAAGTTTGAAAAGGAATAAAGAGAAACTCTATATTTTTGTTATTTCTTTTGATTTTTGTAGTTTCTTTGCAATGTACGAACTTGTACAGACAAGTTATGGTGTCTAATTGTTTGATAGAGGTACAAGATTCAATCACCTTCCATTTTTTTTTTGTTTCATGCAATTTAGTTTCGATTTGAGAAAGATATTACAATATTTGTAAAAACTATTAAAAACCCTATTTAGGGTCTCGAGTAAGCAATAAATTTATGTTTCTCCTTGATTACCTAGTGGAATCTCCTGATTTTTTGTGAGATTACTCTTAGATACATGTTCTTTCATATTCAATGAGTTTCAGGTCGAAGGAATAAGGTTTAGGTGTGGAAAATTGAAGCCAAAGGTTGCTACAGTCTGGAAAATACAAAATTTTATGTGGTTATCACTTAGGGTTTTATGAAATGCTCATGGAAATGAACTTCTAATTTTGAATAAATCTTATTCAAGTAAAAAATGAGATGTTTGAAGGATTTATGAAGAGTATTTGTGTTGGGAGTTGGTATATCCAAACGATGAATTGGGAATGAGTAACCAAATAAAGGTGTTTTTGGGATTTGTCAAAAGAGATTGAGTGAGTGTGTTGTCTTCCTCTGTACTGCATCAAAGTGGTATTAGAGCTTGGAAAAGGTCTGGGTAGAGTGATTTGTTGGTTTTTTGTTTTTTTTTGTGGTTTGTGGTTTGGTTGGTTGTAGGTTCATATGGTAACCTGATTGTTGCCATTGATAAGGCAGAAAGAAAGTTGTGAGAAGTTGAGTTGAAGCAAGGATAGACTTGCTGAAAGATGGAGAATTTGAGAAGACATTGCAAGCAGAGGAAGAGAGGAAAATGAGAAAAATACAAGAGAAGTTTGACAAAGAGCTAGCAGCAATAAAACAAGAGATAAAAATATTGGAAGAAGAGTTCCAAGAATCCATGATGAAGATTGAACAATCGATCAAACAAGAGACAAGTTGGCACTTGAAGATAAAGAGAAGAGTTACATGGCCCATTAGAAGAATTGTAAAAAAAAAAAAAGACAAGAAAAGGAAGAAAGAAGGAAAAAGAAGGAAGATGAAGTGTTTGAAGATGCACAAGAAGAGTTCAAGGATGAAGATGAAGAGGAAACAGAGATGAAGAACCTGGTCTTAGAGGGAAATGATATTGAGTTGGTGTCAAGATTAGATGAACAAATGATCAAAGATGAACTAATCTTGGAAGTTTGCAAATATTTAACGAGAGATGGAGGTATTGTGGTAAATCTAATATGTCATGTTAATTCTTTGGACATGGAACAAGTTAAAGGTCAAAGGACAAGGAGAGAAACAAGGTATTGAGAAGCATCAAAGCATGAGGAGCCTAATTTTAGTTGGTGAGCAAGGTATGAAGCTGATTTGCATGTAAAAATTCAAACCCGAGGTGAAAATGAAGGTTATTAAGAATAGTTTCAAGATGGAGTAGTGGAAAAGCATACAAGGAAAGTAGTTTGTGGACAACTACAAATTCAAGTGGACTTGAATTTCATTTGGCCAGAAGTTTGGTGCAGGAGCACCTTGAAATTGACATGATTTCATTTTGATTAAAATTATGTTGTTTCTTATTTCCCAAGGGTCATTCAAGTCATTAAAGTCTTTAGGAGGTCAAGTTTTAAGTTTGGTGTCAAAATTTGAGTAAATGCAAAAGTTGTCCAAAAATTGCAAACATTGTCAATATGTAAACAAATGATGTAACAAGGAATATGAAAGGTCACTTATAGTTTTAGGCAGTTGGAGGTAGTTGGAAGTTCAAAATTCATGATGTAATGCCTTTAAAAATTCTTTGGAACCATTTTGTAATTGGTGGGTGATTGTAAGTTTGAAAAGGAATAAAGAGAAACTCTGTATTTCTATTATTTCTTCTAATTTATGTAGTTTCTTTGCAGTGTACAGACTTGTATGGAAAATTAATGGTGTCTAATTGTTTGAAAGAGGTAGAAGAGTCAATCACCTTCCTTCTTTTTTTTTTCATGCAATTTAGTTTTGATTTGAGAAAGATATTGCAATATTTGTAAAAATTGTTGAAACCCCTATTGAGGGTATCCAGTAAGCAAGAAATTTATGTTTCTCCTTGATTACCTAGTGGAATCTCCTAATTTTTTGTGAGATTACTCTTATATGCATGTTCTTTCATATTCAATGAGTTTTAGGTTGAAGGAATAAGGTTTAGGTGTGTAAAATTAAAGCCAAAGGCTGCTACAGTCTGGAAAATATAGAATATTATGTGGTTATCAGTTAGGGTTTTATGAAATGCTCATGGAAATGAACTTCTAGTGTAGTCTAAAATGAGATGTTTGAAGGGTTTATGAAGAGTATTTGTGTTGGGAAGATGTAGATCCAAAAGGTGAATTGGAAATGAGTAACCAAATAAAGGTGTTTTTGGGATTTTTCAAAAGAGATTGAGTGAGTGTGTTGTCTTCCTCTGTACTATATCACAATATTACCACAACTAAAGAATTTAAAGGGTAACATACCTCTATACTTTGTGGTACATTTCTTCAACTTCCTGGTGAAGCTAGCTTCCAACTCATCAACACCATTGCTATCTGGTTCCTCCTTAATCTTCACAGCCTTAAATGTCATTTCTATCTTTTCTTCTATCATGTCATCTTTCTAGAACTTTCCCAATTCAAATTCTTGCAAGGTGCCAAACAATTGTTCCAAGTTGTACTTCTTAGGATCATATATTTCTTTGATCACAAAGATTTTATCACTATAGCAGTCTGGTAGGGTAATCAGTATCTTCTCAATTATTTCTTCATCTGATAGCTTTCCTCCTTGATTTATAACTTCATTTGTAGTGTGTTCAACCCTATGAAAGAAACTTGTAAATTCCTCACCATCTTCTATCTTTAGGTTGAAAAATCTATGCTTTGCCACTAGTCTCTTTGTCAATTTCACCTTCTCATTTCCTTCATTCATGTCTTCCAACTTCTTCCAAACTTCATATGTAGTACTCAAAGAATTAACCTTAATTCTCTCATTTTTAGATAAACCACTGCAAATCGCATACTTTTCCTTCTCATTTTCTTCATAAGGAGTGATCTCATCTACAAAATTAACACCACTAGATGGAAGTTTATACTTATTCTGAACAACCTTCCAAGTCTTGAAACCAAGAGAGATAATATATCCTCTCATTTGTCCCTTCCAATCTTTGTAGTCAACTCCAACAAACATAGCAATCGCCAATTTGTGTGCCATTGGATCTTCCTTAAGTGGTTTAGCTCTACACAAGGAACCACAAGCTTTGATACCAATTGTTAAATAGGCGTAAGACAACTAAGAGGGGGGGGGGTGAATCTGTTGTCACACAAATTCAATCTTAAAACTTTATCACTTATCAAATCTTCAACCACACTATTTTGGTATTAAGTATAACCATGAAACATAAATAACATAAAGTAAATCAACACAATGAACACTAGATTTTTACGTGGAAAACCCAATAAGGGAAAAACCATGGTGAGGGTTAACTCATAGTATAAAGATTATAAACTGAATACAGAGGCTCACTGCCTAAAAGAGAATTCACTATCCAAATACAAAGGCTCACTGCCTACAAAGGAATCACTGTCCAATAGGGAGGCTCACTGCCTATAGATACAAAAGAGAAAAAAAGATCCACCACTACAATTGAAGCACATTCACAGGATTACATAAACCTTTAGTTCACTGCCTTCAACAAACTGAAAAACTGCTATCACAACTCACTTGAACACAATTTTGCTCTTATGATTTGTGGCCCACTTTCACCACTTTGTATCACACTATCATACCATTCTTCACAACTCGACTTCATTTTATACTATTCTCAACCTTAGAAACTTTCTCCAAGGTCGGCCACAATACATCATTTCATAAATTCAAATTAGGTCGGAAATTCTAAATTCTTGTAGTGGAAAGGAATAAGAGTGGACCAATATAACATATAACCAAGACCAAAAATAATATTCTTGAATCTTCTACATGCTTCCTTAATTAAATTTTATTCTTCGAATGAAGTGTAAAAACTAGGTCAGCCAAACCCAATGAAAACATAAATAATCATTGATGTACACGCTTTCCAGCATGTTGATGACACGTGGATACCTCAACACACTTCATTAAGCATGAGAATACATTTTAGAACCTTCCAGATACATCTGCAACAAGAACAACAGACTTCAATCACTAAATGTATTTCATCAGACAATTTAGACTATGCAGACACACACAAAAATACTGAAACATGACTTCTAGATTACCAAAATCCAAACCTCTTCACCAAAGCATAGGAAATACCTTCACAAGACATATCCTAGATCCATAAGATATGAAACTAAATAGGGAAAAATTGCAGAGCAATAATATTTCTCCCAGTCCATAGAACACTGATTTTGTCGATAGAACACACATATCGATGGACACAACTTTCGCATTCTTTCTCACCAAAAGCTGAAACTCAACATATGTCACCATGATGATACCAAAAACATGCCTTCAGATCTGCACAAACATAGGATCAACACAAGAGAAATGTGGAGCACATACCGGAGCATGTTTTGAACACATTCAACACTTTGACTTCTCTTTATTAATTTTCTCAAAAGCACTTGGAAACTCATTAAACCAGCACATCTGTAACACCATAAAGATAGATCCATGTACTCACAACATCTCACCAGAAACTCAACCATACATGCACAATATGAAACATACAAAACTATGTTGACATCAATGACAACATTAATGACAACACCAACAAACTAGCTCATACTTGCAACAAAAAAGTGTAAAAATGCAACATTAGGGAAGATCAATGATCACATAACTCAAAAGGAAGTTTTGTTGGTTGGGTTAGTTTTTTTAGGATGGAAAGTTTTAAATGTGTTTGGGGTCTTCATGTAATGTCTCTCTTGAAGTTTTGGGGAAGAAAATCAATAAAGAAATTTTAAATTTTTTGTGTTTACTAGTCAAGTTTGCTATTTCAGATCTTTGTACTTGCTTGTACAATTTTTTTTGGATCCCTAATGCATTGAAATTGATGGAAATGTGGAGTGAATTCAATTTAGTCTTGGTTTGAAGGGTTTTCATAGCATTTTAAGAATCTTATAGCCAAATCTCTATAGGCAGGTATGTACAGTCAGTTTTGAGGGTTTGTAAGCTTTAAAAATGGATTAAACATCCATTCCACCATTGGTTTTATCTGTAACTTGGTGGAATGGGTGGTCTAGGGTAGGATTAGGTTTCTGAGATTCCAAGAGAAGGGGAGTCCATTTAAGTGGTTTTGTGTGATGCCCTAGTTGCCATTTTCATGTGTTTTTGGCTTAATTTGGTAGTTAAAAGTTGGGAATTCTAGAAAACTCTTGGGGTAGAAAATTTTGAAGGTTGATTAAGCATGTGCATTCCATTTGGGGCATGTTTGCTGAGTTGGTAAGATGAAATAGGCTTTGGGAACCATAGTTTCAATAAACCCCCTTGAAACTAGTCATTGCATAGTGATTGTTAGTTGATTGCCTCCCTACTCTACATCACTTGATGAAGGATTAGAAGAAATTGGCATCATTTATTTTAGATTTTCAATGACTTGTCATGAGAAATTCAATTTTTCCTACCTTACTAGATTTGAGGTGTGACAGAAATACTATTAATTTTCTTACTCTATATATTTTTATAGTTGCTTCTTACTATCAAGGGGGTGTATGACTATGGCCCAATGACAATGACCTATAGCATGCTACCCTTTGCCTTGTATAACTTAGGATATTCATGAAATATGACTATGTACTATGAATTTTATGCTTGGAAAGGCTTTGTTGACTATTTTTTAAATGAATTACACCCCATCTAGATATATTTTTTTGCTTGATGGTTAAACTACATGCAGAGCAATTTTATCAAAGCAACACAAAAACACAAACACCTTGATGTCATTCATAGTTGTGTTGAAATTGAGGTAATATAATAGTTTTGTGGACAAATATTTATAGCTTTTGCATTCTTTACTTGATTTATATTAACTTTGCATGATGTTTAAACCACATACAGGGAAATTATATGAAAGTAGAATGGAAATGAAAAACCTTGTCAATAGAGCTCTCGACAAAGCTACACAACTTCAGGACAATGTTGACAATGATTATGATGAATTTGAGGAACATGTGCATGATATTGATAGTAATAGTGGTGTTGAACTTGAGGTGAGTGCTATGAAATGTTACTTTTCCTTGATTCTAAAACCCTTCATGTATTAATGATTGTTATGATCCCAAAAAGTGAACAAGCTTATAGAATAGTGAATAATAAACTAAAACATTGAATGTAACCTGTAGAACAATCATTGTACCTACTTTGTCACTTTTTTAGTGGGGATTTTTGGCAGTTCAATACTTTATGATGCTTGACTGTGTTAAAGGGCATTGTAATTGACCTTTTCAACATCTTGAACTTAGCATGCTGCTTCTTTCATTGGATGATACCTATTGTTCTTTCCTTCATGGATCTATTGTTAACTCTTCATTATGGTTGTTATTATAAAAAAATTCTTTTGATATTCTTGTTGCTTTCTCTTAATGTCTTCTTGTTGTTTAGTAATAATATTTGTTGCTCAATCCATTAAACTCACTATTACAGCCATAAAACTTGTTGCCCTTGCACTAAACTCACTACTACAGCCATGAAACTCACTGCTACTACTACTTGTTCATTAAACATCATTCCTTACTTATTTTTGCATACTCTTACACTGTTTTCTAATAGTGAAAGGCTCTTTCTCTATTCTTTATGTGGCCTCTACATCCAACCTTATTTGTTAGTCCTTTACTATTGCTTTGAAAGCCATAGAGAAAGACTACATTGTTTCCTCAATAATTTCTCTTAATGGATGTCACATGTTTCCTTGATACATTTTGTTCTTTGTTCTTCTTTTATATGTCATCATTGAGATGGTTATGTTGACTGCATAGGGTTATGTTTCAGAGCTTTAATGCCACTATTTATGTACATCCCAATGTATTTCACCTTCACCTTGCAACAATAGTAGTAGTGCTTTCATATTGTATTCTTTGTTTTTGTGCATTAGCTACCCTTTTTATGTGTAATAGTGTTTTCATAACCTTATGTGTCTAGTGTGCGTGCATGGTAATGTAGTGTTTATATTTGTGGCTTTTGTATCTCATTAGCATGAAGCTAATAGTAAAATTGTAAGCACTGATATGAGTGTTGTTTTTTTAGTAAATTAGATTGATCATTGCAATTATTTTTGAAAATTTACTTTTACAATTATTTTAACACACACATGCAAGTATTTAAGTAAGTAATAGTTGTTTTATTATGAAAACAAGGGTAATCATTACCTATGTAATATAATGTGTTTTTTTTTCTTTTTGCAGAAATGTATTGATAAACTCAAAGAAGGGAATAAAGTTAGGGTGTTGGATCCATTTGATGATGATGTTGTGGGAATTGGGCAGATTCACTCCCTATCTATGTACATGGATTCAACTTGAAAGGAACAAGAGATGCAAATGTAAACATTTTAAAGGTCACAAGTAACATACCCCTTGTTTATGAAGACAAAATAGATGGATTTGTTCGTCTGAAATAGAAAGAGGGAACCTTCACACGGTGGCCACTAAAATATTTGAAAAAATGACATAGTTGAACATGTTTATCATGTACTAGTTGTTAGACATCTTGGCTCACTGCTTTATGCAATATTTTGAATGTGTTGTTTAGGGATCTTAATTATCATGGTGTATTTGAAAGACTTTGAAACTCTTAGATACCTTTGAAATTTTTCATTATATTTACATATATACTCTTAGACAACTTTGACATCTTGTAACTTGATATATATATATATATATATATATATATATATATTTGCATTAAATTTTTTTATTGCAGATTACCTTTATTTAACATGATGTTGAATCAATTTTTTAATTCTAGCATGTTGTAGTTTGTTCACATATGTAATATTTTTATTTGTTCTTATGTTTTAGTTCAACTTAAATATTACGTTAGTTTTGCATTATAAAATTTATGGTATTTAATAAATTATTCATTTCATGACTATATTTACTACCAATTAATGGAAACCAATAAATAAAAATGACTAAATTAATGACTAAATATATGACTAAAGTAATGACTAAATTAGTGACTAAATATATGACTAAACATATGAATAAATTAATCACTAAATATATGACTAAATATATGACTAAATTAATTACTAAATATATGACTAAATATATGACTAAATTAATGACTAAATATATGACTAAGTAAATCATTACCATGACTAAATAAATGGCTAAATCAATGACCAAATCAATGACCAAATCAATTGTTAAAAATCAATGACTAAATAAATGACTAAAATAGTTTAGTCATAAATTTGGTCATGCTATAAATGGCCAACAATAAACTACTAATAGTCATGTGACTAAAATTAGTCATTTATATGCATTTTTTAGTAGTTTATTTAGTCATATATTGATGTTTGTGTACTAGTGAGGATAAATTTTTTTTATCCACGTTTCTCTGCATTTGTGTTTCAGGTATTACAAATTTGAAGGTGTTTTTATGGTGATGGTAGTTTACCTCAGTCAAGAGGGTTTGAGGCTTTGTGCTTCAGAAGGTAGTTTTTCAAGTAACAATGTATGGAAGAGTTTTCTAAGTGTATAGGGTGTGTACATTCTTCAGGTGGAAGTTGTTGTGAAGGAGTTTGTTGGGTTTTCATGGAGTATTCTAGATCATTATAGAGCATGGATTTTTGTTTGAAAGTCATCCTTGGGTTTGATGAAGTGTATACTTAAAAGTTTAATGGTGTTTGCATGGGTAATGACCTGGATAATATTGTTTGTGGTAGTATGTGGTTACATGGTGTTTTTTATTTGGGTCCCAATTAAGTTTTTATGTAGTCCACATTCACTTCTATTTGCCATGAAAGTGTTTTGGCATTGACATAATTTGAATTTGCATGTTTAAGGTGCATAGCCGACCTTGGAGAGGGTTTCAAGGTTGAGGATGGTATAAGTATGAGTTGAGTTGTTGAAGGAGGTCATGTTTAACACTCAGAGTACTGAGAGGGGGGGGGGGTGAATCAGTATTCCATTAAACCATTTACATAATATCCATCCAAGTAATAACATAATTCTAACTATAAGAACAAGTGAAAGCATGGAATCAACACAAGATCACAACACACATGAACACCAGGATTTTTACGTGGAAAACCTAGAATGGGAAAAACTATGGTGAGGATTAACTCGCAATATAATATATCTAGATATAGAATATTACAATGGCTCACTGCCAAGACACGCTATCCTTAAAGGCTCATAGCCTGAAGTGATTTACAAAAAAAGGTATGGCAACACTACCAGAATGAGAATTGAGATAGAATGAACCTTCCTATGTTGGATTTATGTTCCAATGAACCACAAAATACAAAACAGTTCTTTGTATAGTATACTCAACAATTTTTTATGTTTGCATATACAATTTTGCACATTCACACCATATAGTAACCTATATATGATCTTTTTGATATTCACCACTTCATCATTTCTCTTATCCACACACACCATGTCTTAGTCACACTCTTCTTCTAAAAGTGTCTTGCATATATATATACCATATAAACTTGCATAACACTAATTAGGTAGACCTAATTAGAGTATGCTTATTTCAAATCAAAATTAACTTTGTTGGCGTTATCCTTGAAACATATTCATCTTCGGGTTCAACACAAGTGTGTAATATATGATATCAGTCAAAACCAACCTAAGATAGATCCCTTTAGCATTCACAACACATATTTAATCTTCTTAAATCCATAATTAGGTTGGCTAGAGTTAGACCTAAACGTCAAGGGCTTCAAACATATATGCAATTTGCAAAACTTGTATCTCCAAAACTTGTTAACACATCAAATTCTCCTTTAGACGACATCAAATAACTTACCTTCAACTTTGCAAGGAAAAAAATTAAAAATGAGAAAATGCAGAATATCCCACACCAATGTGTTATATAGAAATGCACTGTAATCATTAGAATATAACACTGTTATTCATGTCCTCCATACACATTCACATATCATCATAAAAAATTGAGTTAAGATGAATCTCACAAAAATGAATCTATGTACAAAATCTAGTTGGGATATCTTTCTTTGTGGTTGAATCTAGAGAAAAAAATCAATGCATTGAACCCATATATAAATAGAGCATTATGTACCAACATACTTCTAACTGTATATTTCCAATCATATACCCAAGCCAATTGAAAACTTGTTAAAAGATGTAAATGATGACAAGATAGAACATATTAACAACTTCAAAATGAATATTACAAGATAAGATAATCCAAACTAGAATACCATATCAACAACTTTCAGTACTGCAGCAACATAGCTCAAATAATTATTATTGAAGTAACTATGGATCTATACCAATAATCTCCCAAAAGTTAATGTTGACATCAATGACAATCTTCTAATTTCCAACACATGATGTGAAAACCATCAAGGACAAAAATTCATCTCTTTCCCTAATGGAATGGTATTCTCTCCCTTTCACATGGCACTTTCTCCCCCTTTGACATAAATGGTAAAGAATGAAAGATATTGTATTGTTCTTCCTTTTGAAATTGACAAATATGCTTTAACAAACTTCCTTTTTCCTACTTGAATACCCCACCTTAGGAGTACATCCAAAATAGTAGCTATTAGTAATTAACCGGAGGTGGTTGTCCCTTGAAGCTTGTGAAGTGTACTTTTCCATGAAGATTTTCTTTCAATCCATAGTTTATTTCCTTCTATCAAAGCTCTGAATAGATACTCATGTTCAACTAAGGTATCTTTTCCTTCAACCAGAGTTTCGAGAGTCTCATTTAAGTTCAAGATTCTATCAACAAGAGATAGAGAATAGGAGATAGGTGTGTACTTAATTTTTATCAGGTCTCTAAGTTGTCCATATAGTTCAATCATTTCTCCTTTTTCCTTGTGCAATGTGAGATATTCTTCATGTAGGTTTTTTAGACCAATCCAAGTTTTTTCATCTTAATGCAGAGTTGGATTAAAAGTGTTAGATGCATATTTTATTTGTGTCTCAATTATGTCCTCAACATCTATGAATCTTTGAATCACATTAGGACATGTCCAACAAAATGAGAATAGATTTTTGGCCTCTTTTGCACAATCTTGAACTTCTTTAAGTTTTACAAGTGCATTGCTATATATAGACCTACATCTTTCTCCAATTTCCAACAATCCTTTTTCCTTTTCTTTTGGCTAGCTACTTGAGTTTTCTTGGAGCAGGCTCTATTTGAGCAATTAATGCATGACTATCAGTAGATTTTCTCTTTTCTCTAGAGGCAGTACCAAAGATCTCTTCTGCTTTTATCCCAATTAGCATTTTTTCTTGCACCAACTCAAATTTCTCATGAGTTTCTAAAGCCACTTCTATAAATGTTTTGAATCTCAGTCTACTAGGATCTCTAGCATAGTTCAGGAATCCATTTGATTCTAGGTTCAATTGCTTTGATGATACAATAATCAGTAGATACCAAAAATGTTATGTCATTCTTATATCTGGTCACTAGTTCTCTCAGAATTCTTAGCCTTCTATTCATTCTTCTCTAAAATTTTCCAAAGAATGTAGTAAGGGAATCACTTTGTGCATCCAAAACTTCAAAATTTCTCATTGATTCTTTGATTTGATGTGCAACTGGTTTGGTATTCACCCAAAAAAATTCTCCTACACCAGGAACTTCCCTCATAAAGTAGAAGATTAAGCATATTATCAATGTTCCATACCTAAATTTTCACTACTTCTTGATATCATTCAAATTCTCTAGTACATGTTGTCAGAGAAAATCACAAAGATCATATTCAGTCTTCTTCTCAATCATCTCTAAAGCTAAGTCAATTGTAAAAACTTCATTTTCACCAAAAATTAAATGTCCAATAACCATACTCACATATTAAACTACTGGATTATTAATTCTAGTACCTGTATTCCTCATCAATCCTTTTCTTTTGTCTGGTTTTCATGTAGGAGTAGGTTTGGAGGATGATAAACCAATAATGTCTATAATTTCTTCTCTAGATATCATATATGAATTATCAAGCCACACAAACTGATCATGAAATCTGCTAAGTTCCAATCTAGTGTATCTATCTTCATTGCTAAAGTCAGGAAATTGTTGCTACACATCTAATTTCATCTCCATAAGCAGGTTGTGTTTCTGTTTTAGGGTACAATCTTCTCCAATTAACTCTTCAAGTCACAAAATATGTGCTTTTCCATATGAAGGCTCTTCCAATTTTCTATAAATGTATATCCCAATGTATTTATTCAGAATGACACCAAGGGGAACTTCCAAAAATGCACCCAAAGGGTCTAATTCTAGGGTTTTAGCAAGATACCCTTTAAATTGTGGTTCTAGTCTTTCTGAATTATCTACAAATTGAGGTGTATCCATCACATTCAATTGAATTCAATGAATAACTTGCAGAGAATAATGTATAACAATAGTTACTTATGTTTTGTCTGCACACCAAAGCTAGAAACTAAAATTATCTAGTATGGATGCACTCTGGACTCTTCAAGATTGCTCTGCACTCTACTTCTCTTCTACAAATTCCTTTCTTTGGATGATTTATTCTCAATACACTTAAATTTATTTCTCTAATCTCATTTGTTTCAGCAATAAATACTTCAAATCGTGAATAGATGTCCTCAGAATTTATGTGTACTTCCATCTTTCAAAATCTACAATATTCCCTCTTTCGCACATGTCCACCTAAAATTCCTTTCGCATGAGATCTTAAATTCATCATCTTCAATAAATACATTAGTGCCATGTCATGAAACCAAATACCGGTAGGGGGAAATTAAATTTTATGATATTGCTCCCCCTTAGCCATTGCCTAGGTTTAATTTATGATGGGACTGTTTGCATTAGAGGTCGGCACAGATGAAATTGAAACTTCTAATTCTCCTTGCTTCTCAGATTCTCCTTCCTTTATCCAGATCTTTTCCATTTCCTTCTTAACCTCTGATAGATTAATCTTAGTGATTGGTTCATTTCTCTTTACCGGATAGTTATTTTTCACATTTCTACTTCTATAGTCTTTGGAAAAGTGTCTCGGTTTGCTACAAATATGGAAAAAAACATTCTTCCACCCAAATTGTTCTTTATTCAATCTATATTTGCACTGGCTGACCTTGTGTCCAAATATATTATAGTGATAGCAGTAACCGTTGAAGGGATAGATCCCTTTTTTCAACATCTGACTTCTACATTTTTTAGCTTTATGTCCAATTATTTTGCATTTAAAACATTAACCAGTGAATGATAAGGAATTTTGATCGATTCTATCATTTTTTTGTATTTTACTTCCACAATATTTTTCCCTATGTCCAAATCTATTGTAGGAATAACATATACCATTAAAGATAAGTACCTTTGAGCATTAGGTTTTTTTATAGGAGTCCTAGTATTGCTTCTTTGATTCTTGATGTGTCTACCATTGCCTTGAGTTTTCCTTTGATTGTCAAACTTGCTAGGGAATTGATTTATGTTTGAACTTTTTCCTTATTCAAGTCCCAAACCACTTTTGTCCTTAGAAGTTTTTTTTTCCTATAATCAGTTCATCTAGTCCTGTAGGACTTGTTTTAAATTTTTCCTCATGAGCTCTTTCTTTCTCCATATCTGATCTTAAAGTTACCACTTCTTGTTCAAGCTTGATGAATTCATCAGTCTTGCTCTGAATTTCAAATTTTTGGTAGTCCTCCATTTTCCCTTTTTCTTCTACTTGCTCTCTTAGTTTGGTGATGTCCTCATTTTCTTTCTTCAATTGATCACTAACTTCTCTATGTATTTCTTTGAATTTCTTTATTTTTTCTCTCAGTTTCATGAAGTACCCATTTGCTTCCTTGAGGATTTCCTTCAAATCTTTGTTTTTTCTTTAGCACTATCAAGATCTTCAAGAGCAATTTCAAGTTCACCATTATTATCTAGGATAGAATCTTCTTCAATATGTTTAGTAGGAATCTCTTCCAGAGGAATAGGAAATATCATATCTTCCATGTGTTCAAATTCCAATATCTTCCTTGAGTTGTTACACTTATTAAGAGGAGTCAAGCTCTATTAGAACATAATGATCTACTAGGAGGGGGGTGAATCAATAGATATTAAAACCTTTTAGTTCTTCAAAAAAATAATTGTATATTCAACCTTACTCAAATGTGCAGATTGAAACACTAACAAATATAATAACCACAAGCATAAGAGAGATCTACACATAACACCAGATATATGTGAAACACCCAAGATGGGAAAAACCATGGTGAGAAATGTTGCTAGGATCTACTATCCTAATCCAACCTCACAAGCATCAAAGTTCAATTACAATGTTTAGGGCTACAACCCAAGGAAGCAAAAACTCCCTGTTAAGAAGCTACAACTTCAAGGATGCTACTACAACCTAATTTGAGCTACAACCTAGTGAAAATGGAGGCTACAACCTCTTACAAAGTTCAGCAATAAACTATGCATCAAATGGTTCTACAAAACCTACAATGCATCAATTCAGTTCCTAAGCTCTCTCTCTCTCTCTCTCTCTCTCTCTCTCTTTTTGTTCTTCCTTACACCATTGTAACTAGCTTCATGAATTTTTATATTTTTCTTTCTATTACAGTTTACCTTCTACGTTCAGTCACTCTCATCCATCCTCTTTCTCACACTGATTCCCTTCATTCATCTCATACATATTGGAATCATTGTTAGGGTTTTTCCACTTCCAACCTACTTCAATAAATGTCAAAACATCAAGCCACACACATACTATCCAACACATCATACATCACCATTCCCTGCATCAATCCATACAACATTAAATTATTTTTCAGAGAAATTTCCTTTGTTCTCTCTATCAAATCCTAAAATATGATTGTGCATTTAATGTATTCTTGTGTCAATATGATTTGATCTTGATTCTTGTCTCTGCAATCATTTGAACAACCGCCTTGTGCATTAAATCTCATTATATTTTTTGTTGAAATAGATAGAACATTTAATTCTCATTGCCATGTTGGTTACTTGTCTAAACCCTCATTCACACTTGTCATAGTCGTTTAGATCTTTGCATTTGAATTCTGGCCATCAATCTTCTCCTTCCACACCCCGATCCTGTGATCCTCATTTACTGTTGTGTCTTTAAATCGCAACCATTCGATAAATGGTCTTCAAATCTTCATCATCAATCTCCACTGAAAAATGATCACTGTTGGATCAATCCCCAAACAATCTACACCATTGATATAACATATTGTTCCATTGAGGGAATACCTATTCCAGTCTCGCCTAAGTCCATAACTCCCACTGGTATGGATTGTATGGACTCTTATGCCAACAGTCTTCCATGTTGTCACCACGCAATTTGCAACATCGATGAAAAATGACATATCAAGCAATAATTGATTGCAACCTATACTAATTTGTCATCGCCATAATCCTATCAGGTCGCACATAGCACCTCATTGCTTCATCAGGGGTACGCCATCCCTAGTCCTATTGATGCACCTCAGTCTTACTGATAAAGCTTATCAATTCATCAGGGGGATGTACATCATAGTCCTACCAATGTGCCTATGTCATTGATGCAGAGGTGGGTTCAACTCAACATAATGAAGGCATATTTCACAATAATGAATACATCTATGTTTCAAGTTTCAAGGTTTCTTCCTTGATTGTCCCATATCAACAACATTGAACTATAAGGCTACAAGCACCAACCATGCACTATGGGTTCAAAACCTTCACCCACTTTCTACAAGGTGAGAATACCCTAACCAACACAATATAACCACTCAAAGAGTCAGGGGTCTCCAACTAGGGGTTCTTCCTTCATAAGCTACCTTTCACCCTTGTAGCACTCCAAAACAAAACTACTACTCATAACTTCAATAGTATACCACATTCTAGAACTGTAAAGACATATTTGGATACCCTTTTGGATGTTACAAAACATATCAAAAATTTAGTATGGCATTTGTTGTAACATAAGGCACAAAATGGACTGTTACACTATCCTTAAGGCCTAATTAGGCCACTTTTACAAATAAAGTATGTGGAAATAAAAACCAAAACTTCCCTTTACCATTCTAGGGGTTCTAACACCTCATATAAGGTCTCCCTATGCATTTTTTATCATCCCAACTCCTCACAAATTTGTTGTTCCATGAATTCACTATTTTACCTATCCTTTCCAAGCTTATTCACAAAGGGTTAATTGAATCTCTATATTATATGGATCTATAATAAAATAAAACACATAAAACATATCAAATATTACTTTTACATGCTCAAAAAACCCTCACAAACCAATTCCCATAAGTCTTTCATCAAACTCTAACACCTAGGCATCAATTTTAGCCTAAAACCCATGAAAAATCACCTAAGGAATCATCATATTTGCACAAGCTCTCACCCCCTCCTCCTACAAACTTCACAGCATAGAATATACCCTATTTAATCCCATTCCACCAATTTTTAATAGGTTTCACTAGGTGGAATGGGTTTCATGCCATTTTCTTGTGTTCAAACCCTCAAAACAATGGTTTCTAAACCACTTCTAGAAAATATGCAATAACTTGCTTGAAACTCAACCAAATTACATGATACCAAATGAAAAAGAAAGAATATTTAGATATATACCACATAAAATTGGTTAGAAGTGAGATATTTTATGTGCAAGGCCGTACAATGGCCTGACACAATAGAAAACGTTGAAATTTTACAAGAAAATAGTGTTATTTTGGATTCATTTCATCTTCAAAACACACACCAACCTTTACAACAATGCAAAAGGACTTTTTATGCCTTTTTAAAACTTATTCCAACCACCATCAACTAACTAATCAACTTCTATGTGATCTTGACTCTTCATATTCCCATTCTTGCATTTTTGCAACTTTTTAATGACAATTTTGCAAGAATTGACAACTTTTACATAATTTTCCAAATGACCCTCAAAATGACACTTTAAGACTCCAAACTAGTAAAAATAAAATTAATATGGCCTTTTGACCTTATTATATGGTTCAAACACCAATTAAGACAAAAATTGACAAAAAGGCTTCATGGAGGCATGAAATTCCATGGTGCTCCTGCACCATACTCCCCATTGAAAATGAACTCAAGTCCCTTGAGTGAGAACTTGCAATAATATATTCTTGTATGCAAAAATGACTCTCCATCATAACCTAAACCACAATCAAGTGTGAAAATTATAAATCAAAAGGTAAATTTGCAACTTCCACATCATTCCATTGCTTGCATTTGTCATTTCCAACATGTAGTTGTTTTCCTTCTTCTTGATAGATGTCATATAATGTCATATCACCTTGTTGCTCTTCTATAGTATGCTTCATTTTAAACTTAGATTTATTCTTCCTTACAATTTCAACCAGAAATATGAGGATTCATTCCTTATCCTTGTTCCCTTGAAATGTAACTATGATCCGTTCACCTTTGTTTTTCACCTTTCCCAATTGATATTCTTCCCATATAACTACTACTTTATCAGGTTCCCTAACCTCTGCTATGAAAAAAATTGAATGACTACTATCCTCTTTTGAAAAAAATGAAGAAAATACCACATCAAAATGCCTTTTATGCCAAACTTGACCCTCCAAAATCCATTCATCCTTGACCTTAAACAAATCAAAGCTTGACACCAACTCAATATCATTTCCCTCCAAAATTTGATTCTTCATGTCTACTATCTTAGTGCCTTCAAATTCTGAAATGGCTACAACCTCCATGTTCTCTTCTTCTTCCACCATCATCACCTTAGCTTGCTTTATTTTTTCATCATCTTCCTTTATCAACAAAGGTTCCTTTATAGCTGATTTTATTGTCTCCTCTTGTTTTCTTCTTTGAATAATCTTTCTAATAGGCCATGTAACCTTCCTCTTAACTGATAAGTGCCAATTTTGCAACTGCTGCATCTCAATCTTCCATCTCTCATCCATTCTTTCTTGCATCTCTTTTATTTTTTCCAAAGCCCGCCTCAACTCTTTTATCTCTTGGTCAATTTCCATTTTTTTCCTTCTCCTTTTCATTCTTCATCTCTTTTCCCTCTTTTTCTTTCTTGTTTCTTCTTTTGTGAACCTTCAGCCTGCAAGTACCTCTTCAACACATCTATTCTTCTCTCTTTTCCAAGAAATTTTTTTTCACCTTGCTTCTCTTGTCTTTGTGACACCTCACATAAGTTTCCTCCCTTCTTCACTACCTAGGCTCTTAGCATCCAGGTTCTCTCTTCAACCTACAAAAAAACAACACACAAACACACAACCTTCCTTTCCTAGAGTCTTCTAGCTATGATACCAATTTATGTAGAGGTGGGTTCAACTCAACATAATTAAGGAATATTTCAAAACAATGATTACATCTATGTTTCAAGTTTCAAGGTTTCTTACTCGACTGTCCCAAATCAAAAACATTGAACTATAAGGCTACAAGCACCAACCATGCACTATGGGTTCAAAAGCTTCAATCCCACACTTGAACCACTTTCTACAAGGTGATAATACCCTAACCAACACAATCTAACCACTCAAAGAGTCAGGGGTCTCCAACTAGGGGTTCTTCCTTCATAATCTACCTTGCATCCTTGTAGCACTCAAAAATAGGACTATTACTCATAACTTCAAGATCAGATCTCATTCTAGAACTATAAATACATATTTGGATACCCTTTTGGATGTTTTAAGACATGAAAAATTTATTATGGCTTCCTTTGTAACACAAGGCTCAAAAATGGACTATTACGTTGTCCTTAAGGCCCAATTAGGCCACTTTTACAAAGAAAGTATGTGGAAATCAAAACCAAAACTTCCCTTAACCACTCCAGGGGTTCTAACACCTCAAATGAGGTCTCCCTATGTAGTTTTTATCATCCCAACTCCTCAAAAATTTGTTGTTCCACGAATTCACTATTCTACCTATCCTTTCCAAGCTTATTCACAAGGGGTTTATTGAATCTCTATATTCTAGGGATCTAGACTCGAAGAAAAAACCTAAAACATATCAAATATGACCTACACATGCTCACCAAACCCCCACAAACCAATTCCCATAGGTCTTTCATCAAACTCTAACACCTAGCCATCAATTTTAGCCAAAAACCCATGAAAAATCACCTAGGGCATCATTATATTTGCACAAGCCCTCACCCCCTGCTCCTAAAAACTTAAAAACATAGAATATACCCTATTTACTCACATTCAACCATGTTTTAACATGTTTCATCTGGTGGAATGGGTTTCATCCCATTTTCTTGTGTTCAAACCCTCAAAACAAGGGTTTCTAAACCACTTCCAGAAAATCTACAATAACTCGCTTGAAACTCAACCAAATTACATGATACCAAATGAAAAAAAGAGAAGATTTAGATATATGCCACATAAAATTGGTTAGAAGTGAGCTATTGTCCGTACAGGGCTGTACAATGGCCTGACACAACATAAAACGTTGAAATTTTATAAGAAAATAGTGTTATTTTGGATTCATTTATCTTCAAAACACACACCAACCTTTACAACAATGCACAAGGAATTTTATGCCTTTTTACAACTTATTACAACCACCATCAACTAAATAATCAAATTCTACATGATATTGACTCTTCATATTCCCATTCTTGCATTTTTGCAACTTTTCAATATGACAATTTTGCAAGAATTGACAACTTTTACATAATTTGCCAAATGACCCTCAAAATGACACTCAAGACTCCAAACTAGTAAAAACAAGATTAATATGGTATTTTGACCTTATTACATGGTTCAAACAACAATTAAGACAAAACTTGACAAAAGGCCTCATGGAGGCATGAAATTCCATGGTTCTCTTGCACCAGTCACACTGATAACCTTAGCTATTGTATGGTCCCCATGCCATTGTGTCACCAATTGTCATGTTTCACTTGTCATTTTCTACCACATGCCATCCTTTCATTTGATCTATGTCTGTACCCTTGACACATGTCATCTAACCTAGTCGAGTCCCACTGTCGATGTGTGCAATATTATCCTTAAAGTGTGATCGACCGATATTATGGACTTGTGAGGACCCCCTTTAACGAACTCCAAAGGAATGACTAGTATCGGAGGTTTGACTATCTAGTGATTGGGGAATTGGGTTAAAATTAGGTTCAGATCCCACAAGATATTATAGGCTAAAACTTTGACTAAGGCAACTTTCTGATAACACAAAGAATGGGGCCCTTTTTATGCAATAAATACTGACACTAAAAACCATCAGTGATCGGTCGATCAGATGTCCCATATGCTATGGGACCTAATCTAAGTTATGAAAATATATGACATGCCTACATATAGATATTAGGATATCGGAGAGACACCAACCATTCTCTTGCCGATCACACAAGGTCACATCGATAAAGTGACCATCAAGCCATTAGAGGAACTCCCGCTTGACTCTCGTCGATCCACTAGTGTCCCCCTGACCTGAAGAGGGTATATAACCTTGAGTGCTAGGTAGAGGGGTTGGTCACCTAACAACATAAAGGGCTTAAGTTGTGACTTATGCAAATGGTAACTTGTGATAGGTGGTCAATAATGAATTAGAACATCTTGAGGATGCCATGACTTCAAACACATTAGGGTTTAACTGTAAACCCTAATGTCACCCGAGAGAGAACAAAATTCATTTCTGGATGTGTTATACATCTTTTGGGCTTGCACAAAACCCTTTATAAAATCCTCTCAAAAAACCCATCACAAATCTATAGCTTTTTCACCCTTTTGACATCAATGACAACAATAGTCCAACAATCTCCCCCTTTGGCATTGATGGAAAAACTCTAACTATTCAATCAAGAACCATTGAAATCTACACCAATTTGATTAGCATGTTGCAAAACTGCAACTCCCCCTATGAGATACATCTCATCTCTTATGTTTAGCATCAACTTTCTCCCCCTTTGACATCAATGGAAAAGGGTACACTCCCCTTGAGGAAAGGCTCCAATTTTTAACTCTGTAATTTACATGACTTGATCACATTAATCTTAACTAGGGTTGAATAATTGATCAATGAAGCTCCCCTTGAATAAAAAAGTTTAGTGCTTGAGGTGGGAGAAACTACTCCCAGCTTCTACCTCAGGTATTCAAATTGCTCTGTAGGAAGTGGTTTTGTAAATATATCAGCCACTTGTTCCTTGGTGGGAACATACTCCATGTTGACTTCCTTATCTACAACCTTTTCTTTGATGAAGTGATACTTGATTGATATATGCTTTGTTCTGGAGTGCATCACTAGATTCTTTGAGATATTAATGGCACTTGAATTGTCACAAAGAATTGAAATGGGCTCATTATACTCTACCTTGATGTCCTTTAATGTCTGCTTCATCCATAAGACTTGAGTGCAACATGTAGCTGCTACAACATATTCTACTTTTACAATAGAAAGAGTAATAGACTCTTTATTTTTGCTCATCCAGGAAACCAATTTGTTCCCCAGGAAGAACGCTCCTCCACTGGTACTCTTTCTTTCATCCACACTACCTACCCAATCTACATTTGTATATGTTGTTAATGTGAAATATTTGCATTTGGGATACCATAAACCATAGTCAATAGTGCTTTTGATGTATCTAAAGATTCTCTTGACTGCATTGACGTTTGATTCTTTAGGTTCTTCCTAAAACCTAGCTGCCATACAAACCACTTGCATTATATCAGTCCCAAATGTAGCTAAATATTGTAGACTTCCAATCATTGATCTATACAAAGTCTAATTTGCATCAAGTGACCCATATGATATAATCAACTTGCAGCCAGTAACCATGGGAGTACTGACTGGTTTACAATCCTCCATGCCAAACATTTTAAGCATTTATTTTACATACTTGGTTTTTGATACAAAAATACCTTTATTAGTTTGTGTAATTTGTAGACCAAGAAAAAAATTGAGTTCTCCTAACATGGACAATTCAAACTTATCTTGCATGTTTGTAGAAAATATTTTTCACATCACATCACTACTACCACCAGATATAATATCATCTACATAAACTACAACAATTTGCTTACCCTCATATTTGAGATACAGATTGCTATCAGGACAACCTTTCTTGAATCCTTGTTGTTGTATATATTGATCTAATCTTGAATACCAATTCCTTGGTGCTTGCTTCAAACCATAGAATTATTTCCTCAATTTTCAGACATAATCATCATTCTTCAACAACTAAAAACCTTCTAGCTGCTCAATATATACTTCCTCTTCAAGGTTTCCATTTAAAAATGTAGATTTGAAATCCATTTGATATACTTTAAAACCTTTATACACAGAAAATGCAAGAAACATTATAATAGATTCTAATAATGCAATTGGAGCAAACATTCTTCAAAATTAATCCCTTTTACTTGTGCATATCCTTTTCACATGGACAATTCAAACTTATCTTGCATGTTTATAGAAAATATTTTTCACATCACATCACTACTACCACCAAATATAATATCATCTACATAAACTACAACAATTTGCTTACCCTCATATTTGAGATACAGATTGCTATCAGGACAACCTTTCTTGAATCCTTGTTGTAGATATTGATCTAATCTTGAATACCAATTCCTTTGCGCTTGCTTCAAACCATAGAATTATTTCCTCAATTTTTAGACATAATCATCATTCTTTGACAACTGAAAACCTTTTGGCTGCTCAATATATACTTCCTCTTCAAGGTTTCCATTTAAAAATTCAGATTTGAAATCCATTTGATATACTTTAAAACCTTTATACATAGAAAATGCAAGAAACATTATAATAGATTATAATCATGCAATTGGAGAAAAAATTTCTTCAAAATTAATCCCTTCTACTTGTGCATATCCTTTGCACACTAATATTGCTTTGTTTCTGACCACAACTCCATCTTCATTCAACTTGTTTCTGAATACCCATTTTGTGCCTATTACATTCTTGCTTGGTGGTCTAGGAACGAATTCCCAAGTTTTGTTATTTTCAATCTGATTGAGGTCCTCTTCCATTGCTCTTAACCATCTTTCATCCTTATTGGCTTCATTAAAAAAAATTGGTTCAATCTGAGACAAGATAGCAAAGTTTACTTGTTCCTTGTCCTTTCCAAGTCTCCTTCTAGTCTACACTCCTGCATTCTTTTCACCAATTATCTTATCTACAGGATGATCTTTTTGAACATATTTTGCAAGAGCACATTCATCCTCTTTCTCATTCTCTTCTTCTTTTTCTTCTTCTTCAACTCATGCACCTATGTCATCCTCATCTAACTCACTTTCAAGATTGTTTTTGCTAGGCTGATCCTAATTTGCACTTTCATCAACCATGACATGTACACTCTCTAAAATTCTATGCAATCTCTTATTGTAAGTCTTATAATCTTTGCTTTGGCTAGAATACCCCAAGAATATTCCCTCATCACATCTTGACTCAAAACTTCCTAAGTCTTCATATTCTCTTTTAATATAGCACTTACTATCAAATACATTAAAATTCTTGACTGATGTAGCCTACAAAACCATAATTCATATAGCATTCTACCACTGTTAGATCTTATAAGTGCTTTTTTCTAAATGTATATAGTAGTTTGTACTACTTTCTAAAATTTATCTGCCAAGTCTGCCTCATTCAACATAGCTCTGGCCATCTTCGCAATTCAGTTTCTTCTCTCTACCATGCCATTTTGTTGTGGTGTTCTTGGGGTTGAATACTGGTGCTTGATTCCATGATCTTCACAATATTCCATGAATTCTCTTGACACAAATTCTCCACCTCTATCTGACCAGAGATATTTGATTATTCTCCCAGTCTCATTTTCTACCAACTTATTATAACTTTTAAAGGCTTCAAACACCTCAGTCTTCTCCCTAAAAAATGTGACATATGCCATTCTGGTATAGTCGTCAATCAACAACATGAAATATCTTTCTCCTTGAAATGTTGTTGTCCTCATTGGACCACATAGATCAGTATGGATTATTCCCAAGGATTTCGTAGTAGAGTAATCTTTTGTGGGAAATTTAAACTTTTTTTGCTTTCCTTGCTGACAGCCTTGACAAATGTTGTTATCAAGCTTTACAATCTTAGGAATATTTATAACCAAGCCTTTTGAACTTATTTTCACCATGTTGTCAAAATTTACATGTCCTAGTCTTCTATTCCATGGCTAACTTTCATCTACTTGACTAATTAGACATGTTTGGCCTTCCACTTCACATAGATTGTAGAGATTAATATCAGTCCTTATCCATTGAGCAATTGTTTTACCATTCAATATTATCTTGCAACCTTCAAAATCAAATACAACCTTGTATCCAATTATCACACATCTAGATGACACTAAGAAGATTGTGTTTTAGACCTTCCACATAGAGCACATCTCTAGTTTTGTTCTTTTCATCTATGCTCATAATTATTTTACCACGAATCTTGACAATAGTATTATCACCTAGACTTACTGAACCTCCTTTTTTCATTTCAATCTTAATGAATTTCTTTTTATCTCCAGTCATGTACTTGGAGCAACCACTATCAATAATCCATAGATCTTGTTCCTTTGCTTGTAAATTTTTTTAGGCAATCATAGAATCAGTGACGCAAGAGCCCTACTCTTTCTCCTTCCATATCTTATTGGGCTTCTTCTCAATTTTATTTTCTTCTATCTCAAAAGTCTTATTTCCTTTCTCTTTATTAGTAGTTGAGGATTTCTTCTTCTCAAATTTCACACTTGGTCATGTAAATCTTTCTCTACAGTTTCTAGCTATATGAACAAAGTTGTTGCAACTATAAAAAATTATATTCATATGAACCAAGGGAGAAAATGGATTCTTGCTTGCAAAATTTGTATTCTTCCTTGGAATGATTCTACATTCTCTACCCCTATGACAAAAATTGTTACAAGTATAGCAATACCCATTGAAATACAATGAGTACCTAGTCAGTGATCTTCTTTTTCTAGGCCTCCTTGGATAGTGTACTCTTGTGAATACATCATTGTCTACTCCTTTTTATGTTCTGCATCTTCTTTTGTTGATCGGGAACTGTCTGGTTGTCCTCCTTGACTTCGACCGATTTCTTTTCTTTATCAAATTTTTGTTCATCTTTAGGAGCTTCCTCTTTGTCAGATCTTTTCTCACTTGGGATTGATTTTTCTCTTACTCTAAATATTTCATAAATTTTTGTAGAGGTGTCCATAAATGAACTCTTCCATTTTTCCAAACCTAAACCAGATTTCTCTTTATTTGTAGGCTTTTGTGTACTTATCAATTCATTTAGAATATCTATACCACCTTTCAGCTTTAGTCCATTTCTAATCTGCTCATTGGCCTTCTCCAATTCTTTCCTTAAGGTAACTATTTCTGCCTCAAGTTTCGAGCATCTATCCATCTCATATTGTAATTTAGATTTCATGACATCCTCAATTCGTTTAAGCTCTTCTACATGAACTTTCAGTCCTACTAACACCTTATTGGACTCTTCAAGTTCTTGTGTTAATCTGCTAGTCTCCTTTTGAGCATTCCTTTTTAGCTTCTTTTTTTCTCTCTTAAGATCATCATATTTGTCTCTTAGTTCATCAATATCTTCAAGAGAACTAATTAGTTCTCCTTTAAGATCAACAATTGCCTCTTCTTCTCCTTCATATGAGTCCTCAATTTTTGCATCTACCCAATCATTAGTTTCTTTAGCCATGAATAGAAATTCTCTTCTATCATCTCTCATTATAAGGGAATGGCCTTGATCCTCTTCTGAACAATCTCTAGCATCAAAAACTTCACTTTCTTCATTGATGTACAAACTCTTCTTCTTTCCAATGTTCTTTCTTTTAGGCTAGAACTCTTTCTTCTTTCTACTATCAAATTCTTGCTTGGAACTATCTTCTTTACCATATGGACACTTTGAATCAAAATGACCTATTCTACCATAGTTAAAACACTTAAAAGGGAGCTTACCTTTATACTTGTCAGATCCTTTTCTTATCCTTCTTATGAAGTTTTCTTCTTCCTCATCAGTTTCTTCAAAATTAGATGCAATGATAGTGGTTTTGTCTTTCTTATTAGCTTCATCTTTTTCTTTCTTGACAACCTTAAATGTTGCTTCTCTCCTAGATGATTCAACACTTGGAATTCTCATCTCATATGCAGTAATTATGCCATGCACCTCATCAAGAGTAATTTTATCAATTTCTCTTCCTTCTTCGATAGTAGAAATCTTGGCATCATATTTAGTTGTCATATACTTGAGAACTTTCAACACAACATCTTCTTCTTTTAGATCTACACCATATCCTTTAATGGCATTTACCACATCATCAACTCTCTGAAGATAGTCTACAATATTCTCTTCTTCGGTCATCATCAATCCTTCAACACTTGTAACTTTTCCAACTTCACTTTGGTGTCACCTTCATAGATTTTCTTTAGTTTTTCCCAAACATCATAAGTAGTTTTACAATACATAAATTTTCTATGAACAAATTCAGAAAAAAAAATCATAATAATAAACAAAGCTTTCTTATTGTCCTCATGAATCTTCTTTGCTATAGGATTAGTAGGAATAGTAGCAAGAATAGTATATTGGATCTCAACACATTCCTAGACTTCAGTTCCAAGAGAAACTAAGTATCCTTCCATCAATGAGCTCCATTTTGCATAGTTTGTTCCATCAAACCTAGTTGGCTTGTTTGAGCATTCCTAAAATGCCATTGTGTTCACCTAACCAAGATCTATTTGAGTTGGTTGATCTTCTCCTAGGTAACCTAGTGCTTTGATACCAATTTTTAGAACACAATGATCTATTGAGAGGGGGGTGAATCAGTAGATATTAAAACCTTTTAATTCTTAATTTTTTTTTGTAGATTCAACCTTAAACTCAAATGTGAAGATTCAAACATTAACAGATATAGTAACCACAAGCACAAGAGAGATCAACACATAACACCAGATATACATGGAAAATACAAGATGGGAAAAACCACAGTGAGAAATGCTACTAGAATCTACTGTTCTAATCTAGCACCACAAGCATCAAAGTTCAGTTACAGTGTTTAGGGCTACAACCCAAGGAAACAAAAACTCCCTGTTAAGAAATTGAAACTTCAAGGATTCTACTACACCCTAATATGAGCTAAAACTTAGTGAAAATGGAGGCTACAGCCTCTTACAAAGTTATGCAATAGACTATGCATCAAATGGTTCTAGACAACCTATAATGCATCAATTCAGTTCTTAAGCTCTCTCTCTCTCTCTCTTAGTTTTTCCTTACTCCACTGTAACTAGTTTCATGAATTTTCGTATTTTTCTTTCTGTTATAGTTCATCTTCTTCTACGTTCATACACTCTCATTCATCCTCTATCTCACGCTGATTTTGTTCATTCAGCTCATACATATTGGAATCACCGTTAGGGTTTTTCCACTTGCAACCTACTTTAGTAAATGTCAGAACATCAAGCCACACACCTAATTTCTAGCTCATTAGAAATCACCATTCCTTGCATTGAGCCATACAAAATTAAATTCTTTTTCAAATAATTTTCCTTTGTTCTCTCTATCAAATCCAAAAAATTTCTTGTGCATTTAATGTATTCTCGTGTCAATATGATCTGATCTTGATTCTCATCTCTACGATCATCTGAACTACCGCCTTGTGCATCAAATCTCATTATAATTGTTGTTGAAATAGATAGAACATTTAATTCTCATTTCCACACTGGTTACTAGTCGAAACCCTCATTCACACTTGTCATAGTCATTTAGATCTATGCATTTGAATTATGGCCATCGATCTTCTCCTTTTGTGCCCTGATCATGTGATCTTCATTTATTTTCATGTCTTTAAATCACAACCATTTGATAAACGGTCTTCAAATCTTCATTGTCAATCTCCACTGACAGATGATCACTGTGTTGGCTTTCAATTATTTATGATTTTTGGTTTGTCCTTGATGACAAAATTGGTTCTCTGATTTGGAATTCTCAACTTGTTTGATGTATGATATGGATATGAATATTCACATATGGTTCGTGATATGATATGCAGTTACATTGGTTTATTCAGATATGGTTGGTGATATGATATGTAGTTACACTGGTTTATTCAAATATGGTTGGTGATATGATATGCAGTTACATTGAATAGTGTTATGATATGCAATTACATGATTTTGATATATGATGATGTCGACAATGTTAATCATTTTTATAGGATGATTTTCAGTTTGATCCTTCAAGCTTACAAGTCACAGGTATATTTAGTTGATTATTATCAATTTTTCTTTGAATGATATATTAATGCATTATTAATCTCATATTATTGTACTACTATATTGTTTTAAGGAATTCATGATATTTATACTTGATTTGTATAATGGTGTTTACATATGGCTTCTTGAGATGACTTTTGGCTCAGTTTGGTTGCATTGGCATCATTGACATCACTGTGGTCTTTGCACTTGAAGTATTTCACATTGATCAAATAAGGAGATTCAAGTATATTATTTTTTTTTGCTAAGGATTCTTAAGCTTCCTTGTTACATTCAAATGTAATGATAATGTTTTAAGGAAGTTGATACTCACATTTCTTTGTGGCATTGTCAATGCATACTTCCATGGTTTTCCTAAGGTAATTGGCATCTTATATGGTTATGAGATATTTGATTTACTATATGGTTTATAGTTTATAAGTTATGGAATTGCTATAAATCACCTTGTAAAGTGATAAAGGTATCGGGAAACATTGTTATTGAAGTATGTGATTGGCATTTTGTTTCGATGCTAAGTTTAATCACATTAAACATGTGATATTGGGCTCTTTATCATTGCAGTGGTCAATATGTTTAAATTGTCGATAGCTATCTTTGACTTTGATGCTATTACGATTCTTGGTATTATAGTTGTTGACACTTTTGGAAAAAATATTATTGGTTATTTTGGCAGTATTGGTTGAAAAGCATCTAGATCTCAAATGATTATTATTGTTTGTAAAGTCTTCAAAAATACTAGAAGTATGTTTAGGGAAAAAGATATTTTGTTGTTTCATTCATCTTGTTTAAGAGTGGAACCCTACCCACCATGGACATTTTGTTTATCTACAGTTTTGAGTCCTCTCTCAGTCAACATACTAAGAATATGTGATATTGATTACTGTGCGAGCTAGTTGATAGTGAGAATGGTCCAGCATATTGGCATTTTGGTTAAGATTTTGAGTGTTGACTATGAGCTAATGAAAGCTTGACTGTGGAAGTTGGACAAAGAAGAATTGTTGTCATCTTTTAGCTAGGTAGTTATGGAACTCCTCGACAGATCTTTATGGTATTTGTTCATTTTTCTTCCACCGTAATTAGGTAATGCAAAAACCCTCTTGATGTTTATGAGCCTTGAGACAATTTTTTTAAGGAAGTTGTTAAGAAAGACAAAAGGATTATCTTTTTTTTTAAAGGCATGAAACTATTTTTATGCTCAAAAAGATAATATCATTCCTAGATATTTGATAATTATAGCAGTTGACTATAACAAGTTTTGGTTAAGATTAAATCTATGTTGGTTTTGTGAGTAAAATATTTGGTTTTGAAATATTATTGTTAAGGATATTTAAGGGCTTAATTTTTGTTGATTATGATTAAAACCCTTTAGGGTTTCTGGATGATCCTTCTTAGGTTGTAATAGAATATACTCTCATTTTCTATGAAGTTAATGTACCTACTTAAATTTGATAAAGATTTTGTTAAAAGACTCTTTAGGGTTTCTCACCTGTAACCCTAACCCGAGTTGGTTTATAGTTATTGAAACTGCATACAGAGGTTATTTCACACAATGAATTTAAAAGATAACCTTCAGACATTTTTCTCAGTTACCTGGAAGAAGAATATGATACTTTAGACTTATCCTTAATAGACATTGTACAAAAGTTGTATTGAATTGAAAATATTTATAACGTTGATTCTCAGATTATTGTATTTAAGGAAGATGTTGTCATTCTCATACAACATTATTCAATGTGCTTATAGAAAATATTCATAGTCTTCTATTGAGACACTAGGACTAAAAATTACACTTCTAGGGTATTGATAGTATACTATAACTGTTAAGCATTGTAAAGGAGTTGGTGCTCCTGTATCTTGTGAAGTTGGTGCTTCTGACCTTTGTGGAGTTGGTGCTCCTGAAATTTGAAGAGTTGGTGCTCTAAGTGAATAAAGAGAAATATTTTTTGATTGGTTTTTATTCCCCAAGATAGTTTTCCACTCAAGACATATATTGTGTTATGTGATGATTTTTCTTATCTGTCTGATCTCAATGTGTCATTAAATGCATTGAATGGTTGTTAATTATCAGTCTTTCATCCCTACCAATGTTCATGTCAAAATATCATGCATAAAAGGTTCTATTATTAATGTGGGATCTAATACATATTAAAGTGTAAAACATCATAATTTCAACCTATGTTAATGTTATGTCTATATGTTTAATTCATGGTTAATGCAAACACTACTGTTCATTCACAAGTCAAATATGTTCTATAAACTATCATTTGATCTCTTGGTTCAAAATTCAATTAAATCCTTGGATTTGTAATTTTTTTGTGACTTACATGAATCAATGATTCACCCCTGCCCCTCTTAGTGATTCTAGTCTTCCAACACACCATTGGATCAATTGCCAAATAGTTTGCACCGTTGATCTAACATATCACTCCATCGATGGAACACCTATTTCAGTCTCGCCGATGTCCACAACTCCCATTGATATGGATCATATGGAATCACATGAAAACAGTCCTCCATGTTGTCACCACATCATTCACTACACCGATGCAAAATGACATATTGAGAAATAATTGATGGCCAGCTGTACTATTCCACCATTTCCATCATCCTATCGGGTCCCACATAACACCTCATCACTTTGTCAGGGGGACACCATCCCCAGTCCTACCAATGCACCTCTTTCTTGCTAATAAAGCTTATTGCTTCATCAAGGGAATGCCCATCATAGTCCTACCAATGTGCCTATGTCACACTGATCACCTTTGTTGTTGTATGATCCCCATGCCATCATGTCACCACTTGTCATTTTCTGGCACATGCCATTATGTCATTCGATCTTTGTTTGTACCCTTGATGCACATCATCTCACCTAGCTAGGTCCCACTGCTGGTGTGTAGTATTATCCTAAAAGTGTTATCAGCTGATATTATGGACTTGTGAGGACCCCCTTTGACGAACTCCAAAGGACTGACTAGTATCAGAGGTTGGACTATCGGGTGATTGGGAAATCAAGTTAAAATTAGGTTTGGATCCCACAAGATATTATAGGATAAAAATATGACTAAGGCAACTTTCTAATAACACAAAGGATGGGGCCCTTTTTATGTAACAAAGAATTTGATGCTAAAAACCATCAGGTATCAGCCGATCGAATGTCCCATATGCTACTAGACCTAAACTAAGTTATGAAAATTTGTGACATGTCAACATATAGATATCATGTTGTTGGAGAGACACCAACCATTGTACCTCTGATCACATAAGGTCACACCGATAAAGTGACCATCAGGCCATTGGAGGAACTCCTACTTCACTCTCATCGATCCACTAGTGTTTCACCAACCTGAAAAGGGTATACAACCTTGAGTGCTAGGCGGAGGGGCTGGTCATCGAATGACATAAAGGGATTAAGTTGTGACTTAGGTGACTGGTAACTTGTAATAACTTGCAATAGGTGATCAATGAAGAATTAGAAAATCTTGAGGATGCCATGACTTCAAACACATTAGGCTTTAATTGTAAACCCTAATATCACCTAAGAGAGAAAACAATTCACTTTTGTATGTGTTATACATCTTTAAGGCCTACACAAAACCTTTCTAAAATCCTCTCAAAAAACCCATCACAAATATATAGCTTGTTCACCCTTTTGACATTAATGACAACAACAATCCAACAAGATCTGCTACCAATTGTTGAATACCCAAAATATTGAGAGGGGGTGAATCAATTTTCCATTAAACCATTTACATAAAATCCATCCAAGTAATAACACAATTCTAGCTGTAATAGCATGTGAAAGAATGGAATCAACACAAGATCACAACACACATGAACACCAATATTTTTACATGGAAAACCTAGAATGGGAAAAACATAGTGATGATTAACTCACAATATAATATATCAAGTATAGAATATTACAATGGCTTGCTACTAGGACACACTATCCTTGAAGGCTCACAGATGAAGTGATTTACAAAATAGGGTATGGCAACACTGCCAAAATGAGAACTGAGATAGAATGCACCTTCCTTGTGTTGGAGTTCAATTCCAATGAAGCACAAAATAAAAAACACTTCTTTATATAGTATACTAGACAATTTTTTCTATTCGTATACACAATTTCACACATTCACACCATATAGTAACCTATACATGATCTTTCTGATTTTGATTTCATCATTTCTCACTCACCACACACATCATGTCTTAGTCACACTCTTCTTCAAAAAAATTCTTACATATATATACTATATATACTCGCATAACACTAATTAGGTTGGCCTAATTAGAGTATCCTTATTTCAAATCAAAATTAACTATGTTGGCTTTATCCTTCAAACATATTCATCCTCACATTAAACACAAGAATGTAATATATGATATCAGTTGACATAGACCTAAGATAGACCCCTTTAGCATTCACAACACATATTTAATTTTCTTAAATCCATAATAAGGTCAACTAGAGTTAGACCTAAACATCAAGGTCTTCAAACATGTATGTAATTCATAAAGTGTGTATCTCCAAAAATTGTTAACACATCAAATTCTCCTTTAGATGACATAAAATAACTTATCTTCAACTCTGGAAGGAAAAATAATTAATCAGGAGAAAATAAAGAATCTCCCACACTAATGCATTATACAGGAATGTATAGTAATCCTCAGAATAGAACACTATTATTCATGTCTTTTGTATGCATTCACACATCATCATAAAACTTTGAGGTAAGATTCATCTCACATACATGAATATATGCATAAAATCCTATTGGGATATCTTTCTTTATGGTTGAATCCAGACCAAAAAATTGATGCATTCAACCAGTATTTAAATAGAGCACTATGTACCAACATATTGCTAACTGTATCTTTCTAACCGTATACCTAAGACAACTAAAAACTTGTTAGGGGATGTAAATGATGAAAAGATATAACATATTAATATCTTTTGAATGAATCTTACAAGATAAGATAATTTGGACTAGAATACCATATCAACAACTTTTAGTACTAGAGAAACATAGCTCGAATCATTATTACTAGAGAAACTATGGATCTATACCAACAATCTTGTAAAAGTTAATGTTGACATCAATGAAAATCTTTCAATTTCCAATAGGTCAAGATAGATGAAAAATATGTATGTGTGATGTGAATGATGTGAAGTGCAGAGTGTTAGAGTGATAAATTGATTAGAGTAGTGCGATCTTTCAAGTGTTAGTTTGTTGGATGCAGTGAGTAGAAAGTGGCTAAAATTCTTCAATCAGACTGTGAAGGTGTTGATGTCATTGTGGTAGATTCCTTGTTGCATTGAGATTCCTTTATTTGTGTAAAATTCCTTCTCTATCTTCTTTTATATTATGGCACTGAGCCTTTATTCTTTGTGGTAGTGAGCCCTTTGACAGTGAGCCCTTTTGTATTCAGTGTTGATATTACTTATATTGTGAGCTAATCCTCACCATGGTTTATCCCTTCTTTATTTTTCCACATAAATCTGGAGTTCTCCTGTGTATGGTGTTAAGTTGTTTTAGTTTTTTCTATTTACTTTTCATGCTAATTCATTATAAAAAAATTAAGGGTTTAATGAATGAATGTGAATCTAAAATTTAATGAGGGTTTTGAAGTTTTAAGGTACAACTGATTCACCCCCCTCTCAATTTTCTTATGCATTTCAACAAGGATTACATACAAGGAATGAATAATTTAAGTGATTTTTTAGCATGTGCTCTTAAGAAAACATTAAGTTACTAGGGAACAAAGAGGTCGCCATGTTAATAATGGGGATATGAACATAGGACCCTAACACATTTAAGAATTTATTTAATCATTGATTCCAATCAGTAACCTATAATAGAAAAAGGGTTGGTAAAAGCATGAAATCAAAGGCTTTAATTTGTAACTTAAAGGTTAGGAACTCAAGGTAAGAATTCAAGACAAGAATAAAATGAAAGTGCTATGGCACAACTTATACTTAGGGTTTCTTAGGGTTTTTAACACCTAAACACATGCATAAAATAGTATCTCTAACAAACCCTAGCATGAGAAATTGCATTTTGATGCTTTGGATATTTGGAAAAAACTAAGAACCATACAAATATTGAAAATATTTTATCAGTGGCTCGAATTAGGGATGCTTGTTCTACAAGAACAAGGGGAGGATCCGGGATCTTTGGGAAAGTAGACTAGACAAAAGAAAACAAAAATGGTAGGAAACTAAACAAAAGAAGAAACAAGGAAACTATACAATATGATACATAAAATGCATTGTGCATAAAAAAGACCTACTTTAAGAAAATTAGGGTTTTAGAAACTATCCATGCATTGGAATTTCTAGAAGTTCACCATTAATACTTTGTAGAAAAATAAGAATCTTCACCATGAGTATTTCTCACAAGATAAGGTCCAAACCATAGAGCCTCAAATTTTATGTGTTTTCCCTTTTCTTTTTACCTTGCATTCCATAGAAGCGCCATTTCATCAACCTAAAACTTCCTTATAGTAGTTCTTTTTTCAAAAGGATGTTTAACTTGCTACTACAACTTAGTGCTTTTTTACTATGAAATTCTCCTTATGTCATCCAATTGGGTAATTTGGTTGATTTTTTTAGTCATTGGATTATTGATGTCTTTATCATATTCCTAAATAAAATTGTACACAAGCAACGATTTATTGATGAACATTCTAGCCTCCAAATGTTATACTAGATCAAAAGGGGACTATATAAACCATACATTAGCTCAAAAGGAGATTGACCAGTGGCCTATCTTATATTCACTCTATCTACCCATAAGGCTAGTCTGAGCTTTAAATCCTAGGTCTTCATTTTATTTTTAATCATAATTTTTATTATCTTTATCAAGATCTTATTACTTGATTCTTCCTGTCCATTTCCCTGAGGGTGATATGGAGATGAGTAGGATATAGATATTCCATACTAATGATAAAAAATTGTAAATTATTCAAATCTAAAGTACATGGAATTATCATATATTAACTTTAGTGGTACTCCAAACCTAATAAAGATGTTGCTCATCAATATATCCCCCTATGTCCACCACTTGATTTATCATTTATTTTTTCTATGAAGTCTACACACCATTGATGGAATGAATTTTCTATAGATATTGGTCTCAAGGGTAGGTTTCTAGTGAATTTTAGTTATGCTAGAAACCTTTGACATGCATCACATCTTTTAACCATTTTGTGTGTGTCTACAAAAAAGAAGACCACCAATAGCTAGATCTTGGGATCTTATGGGCTATAGTTTCTATCATATAGTGACCCCCACATACTCCATTGTGCATCTCACTCGATATTTTAGCAACATGCTCTTCATTAATGCATTTGAGCAAGATTCCCTACCTACTTCTCCACCAGAGTTCATTCAAGACAATGACATATTTTATAGCACACAAATTTAATGCTATTTTCTAATTGTAACTCATTCTACCTGGAATGGACATGTTCTTTAGGTAATAGATGACATCCATGTGTCAAGGAGAAGACTACATATCACATGGTGTATACACCAAACTTGTATTCACATGATTGACTTGGTTAGGTTCTAGGTTTGACTTAGTCATTAGATTAGCTAACTCTTGTCCTATGACTAGTTTTTTAATCTAAATGTCTATATTGAATTATTGGATCTTTTGAATCTATCTACACCTTCTTGTTACCTCCTGTTGTGTGAAAATGTCTTTTACATCAACATTGGGAACATATGCAACAATTTTAGCTTCCATTAGATAAGATCTAAAGTTCTTGACTACCTTTACTAATGCATATGCCTATTTTTCCACCATGTCATACCTGAGTTCAACAATCTATAGGGATTTTCTAAAGAAGGAAATTTGATGTTCAAAACCTTCATTGTTCTTCTACAAGAAGACTACAACAATAGTGTGGAATGAGGCAAAGGAAAAGAGTTGGAAAGGCTTTGAGAAATCAAGAGATTTCAAAACATGAGATTTCTTTATTTCCTCTTTTATAATTTGAAATACCTTGGTTGTTTCATCAGCCCATGAAATATATTCTCCTTTATTCAATATTTAAGATATTGATCTTATTATCTGAATAAAGTTAGTAACAAATCTCCTTACAAAATTTACCTACCTAAAGAAGTATTGAATAACTTTAATAGTATTCGGTTTTGGAATCCTCTCTATTGCTTAAACTTTTTTGGGTCAATTCTAATGCCTTCCTTGGAAACAATGTAGCCTAGAATTTTTCCCTCTGTCACCCCAAAAACACATTTTTAAGAGTTAAGGTAAATACCAAATTCTAGAGCTCTAGCAAAAAAATTCTCCAAGTGCATACAATAATCTTCATCCTTGATACACCACCACAAAGATGTCTATGAAATCTGAAAATGTAGCATCCATATCTCTCTAACAATTACACCTACATTATTTAGACCAAATATCCTTCTAATATAGAAATATGTACCCCATGGTGTAGAAAAAGTAGTTTTATACTACTCTGATTCTTTCACTTTTACTTGGTTGTAGCCTGAAAATCCACCCTTCATTGATAAAAAATCACAACTAGTAAATTGTGGAAACATTACCTCAATATTTTCTAATGGATAATTATCCTTTAATAAATATATATTTAGTTTTCTAAAATATACACATAATCTTATATCTCCATTCTTCTTTCTCACTATTACTAGGTTTGAGACCCAAGTGGAAAATATAATAGGCTTGATGATTCCATCATCTCTGAGTTTCATCAACTCTTATTGCATCTTGGGTGCCAATGTTGGGTTGATATGTATTTTATTTTGCCTAAATGATTTTTCATCTGATTTAAGAGGAATTCCATGCTGAAATAAATTCTCTCTATAGGGCTTGAGGTCATCATATGACCAAGCAAATACATTCTTATATTTCTTGAGAAGGGAAACAAGCATTATCCTAATCTTTGGGCTCAATTTTTTTCCAATATATAACTTCCTAGGTGCATTTTTTGTTCCCAAATTTTATCTCTTCCATGTCTTGTTCATGTGGAGTTGGCTTAGTATTTAATTTATCAAAATTATCAAATACTCTTTCTAAAGCACTAATCCCTTTGAAATATTATTAGTCTTCAATTGGATTATCTCATTCCCAAAGACAGTGGCCTTCCCATCAATTGTTTTCAAAAAAATCTAGAAGCCAATCTCCTAGCCATGGTATTCATCTACATGTTGTAGGAATTTCAACATATCTAGATCATCATTGAATGCATGCTATTTTTGAATTTTTCTACAATGGAAGGCCTTATATAGACCTCAAGCTTGGATATTATAGCAAAGGTAATATCATTTGGTCTTAAGAAAACATTGGCAATAAGGTCTTCCATTACATTATTTTCTCTTTCCACCTAGTCTATTGAAAATGCATCAAAAATTTCAATAGTATCCCGAAAAATAGACTTTTACTTCTTCAACCTTTTGTGCTTTAACAAATATTTTTCCTTGAATTGGATACAACTAGTTCAAAATCCCCAAAAACTCCAAGCTTCTTGATTTTATTCTTGACAGCCATCTTAAGTCCTAATAACAAAGCCTCATACTTTGGTTTATTACTTGTACACTCAAATTTTAGTGAGAATGACTATTTATAGGACTTAGCTTTTGGTGATATGATAAACATCCCTCACCTGAACTTTACTTTGAATTTTTTCCATCAAATTAGATAGTCCAAAGGACATATTTCTTATCTATAGTTGTAGTTCTACTTTATGTGGGTTGTGACTCTACAACTCTAAAGTTTTCCATGTCAACATCAACAAAGATTACATGTTCAACTGACTACAAGTATTTAATGATATTTTTGGGCTTCTTTTCTCTGTTTATTTTAACATCCTTGCCATTTAGGGATTATTGTATATTAGAGATCCAATTGCATGGTTCCCCCAATTACGGTTGACCACTTTCTTGACAAGAGCATCACATATTAAGGTGGAATTTCAACAACAGTTACATTTGTTATAAAATCCTTTTTGGTAAATTCAACTAATTTGAAATGCACATCCTTCATTATTCCAATAACTATAACTTCCCTAGAGTCCATTACAAATCATTTTCCAAATGATTTACTCACTTGCAGTCACAATTATTTCATAATTTATAGGGGCATAATATTGGTGGATGCCCCTAAGTCAATCATGCATTTTTTCACCATTTTTTTGTTTACTTATAGACTCACATAGAATGGATTGACCTTATTTTGAAAGGTAGTCAAAGTAGTTCCCAAAAACACTTCTAGTATTTCATTTCTCATACCTTTAGGTTCAACCTTCCTTGATTTTTCTTTACCCTTTTTAGTTGGGGAAATTACCCTTTTTCCATCAAAGGAAAAAGTTGCTAGAACACAACTATCTACTGAGAGGGTGGTGAATCAGTAGATTACCTAAAAATTAGAAAAATCCACTTTAGCAGATGGATTCTTTTAACCTATTTAAGGTAGATTAAAACAACATAAGGAAAGAGATAAACATGCACACACAATAACACAAGATATATGTGAAAAACCCAAGATGGTAAAAACCACCTTGAGAAATGCTACTAGGATCTATTGTCCTAATCTAACCTCACAATCAAATATTATGTTACAAATTTTAAGGGAACCAACCCTAAGGAGACACAAATCCCCTATTTCAGGAGCACCTACTCCAAGGAAGCACCAAATACTTAATCTGAGCACCTACCCAGATATTTGATGGCACCCAGAAATTAGATTCACTATGCAAGTTGTTCAAATTTGTTCAAATGAACTCACTTCAATGTTGCAACACAATTTGCAGCTGTTCAATTCCTTATTGTAGCCTCTACAACTCAGCTCCCTACCCTACACCTGCTCTATTTTTCTCTACACCTCCATTTATCTATTAGTGCATTCTTTATCCACCTCAAAAGCCCATGCACACACTCTATAGTTCTCTCCTTTTCTTTTTACTACATTCTCTATTAGCCTCAAGAGCTCACAGATATGCAACCCAACACTGTTGCACCCTTATCATTTTAGTGCATTCTATGTCCACCTCAAGAGCTCATAATACTCTCTCTAACATGTACTACTTGTAGTATTCACCTAGTGTCAACAACATCTCTCACAATCTAATTTCCACATTTGTATATCTCACATTGTTCTACCTCAACCACCTCAAGATTTACACACATGGTTCAAATCTTATGTTGGTTTTTTTTTGTATGTTCTACAACATGCTACCTTATTGTTGAGCCACACACTTTTTTCATGATATATAGGTTCAGTGAATTTTCTATGGAAACTTGTAAAATCCTTAAAATTAATAAGCATTAAATGCATTCCCTTGATTATTCAATTTGATTATGACTCTAATCATTGTCATAGTTTGTTTCGTTGTTCTATAGATCGAATCTTCCATTATGTTTGTTGTTGGTGTAGTTAGACCAATTGAATTCTTTCCAGTGTCGCTATCATAGGAAAAACTCTCGTTTAGACAGACATAGCTGTTAAGAATCTTCATTTTTTAATTTGGCTCATCGATCTACAATCGTTATGCCATGATTTTTTGATCCACACTCATCGCTTAACTTTAAAACATAACCATTGAATTAAATATTCTTTTAATGATCATTGTCAATCTCTATCAAATACACCATGCCTAGTGCAAGTTCCCACCAAGACATGCATCACAAGTCTGCTATCTTGCAAGCCAAAGACGTGTGGCCACTAATTCTTAGCAGGCTAGCAGGCTAATGCCATCTATCATCTATGTCAATGTAGTGCAATTCACAACATCGATGTGAATTGACATATCAAGCAATCATTATTTCCCACCTTCCTTCATGTCCTATCATTCACTTCCATCGCCTCACACTTTATTTGGTCTCACTTGACACATGTCACTAGCCTACAATACCACTAGGTAGACAAAAACCCACCACACACACAGTGGGATGGCATGGAGGCCATCAATATTCAAGGCTTGATCACAACCATTGATCAAGTTGAGGGTAAATATTTGGTGCATGACTTAGGTAATATTATAGTTGTTGAATATTTTCTAGGTTGATAATCACTAGGAAGGAGGGTTGGTTGCACAAAAAATTCCAATGGCTTAAGTTATAACTTAAGCAACCTGGAATGGCCAATACACGATCAACTTCAAATTATACTTGCTCATTTTATCACCATGACTATTAGACCTAGGGTTTATTTGCTAAACCCTAATTCTATCTAAGAGAAAACATTAAACAATTATGAGCTCACTCTTTACCATCTGATTCTTCAAATTGCACCTTTGAGAAGCTCTTAAGAAACCCATATTAAATATGCATCTTGTTTTATCTTTTGATGAATGGAAGAAACTCTTCTAGTGTCATGACAAAATTTCATGACAACTTTGCAACATTTGCAAAGCATGCTCACCTTCCATATAGAATCTAATCCTCTGACCTACATGGCTTCATGCCAACAATCTCCCTCATAGGATACCACTTAGATATCCCCTTTTGACATCAGTGACAAAATTATACCAATAATCTCCTGCTTTTTCATTGATGGAAAAACCAAATGCTCAAACTACTCTATACCAATTGAACCAATTCACTGCTATGTTACCAATTAAAATTGAATATATTGTGAGTGTACAAACATAGAAACTCCCCATTAGACATGAATTTCTCCCCCATGCTCAATTCCATGAGACTTTTCACAATTATCTCTCCCTTTGACATCAATGGCAAAGGGAAGCCTCAAGATTTACACACTTACTCCCCCTTTGATAAGAAATTTAAAGAGAAAGAAAAGATTCATAAATCAAGAACCATCAAGTCATTAGAAATTTGTAAAAATAGGTTTACCTGACTTAAATTTTCTTTTATACCCAGGGATGAATAGAATAAAAATTAAGCTCCCCCTGGACAAATTCCTTATCACTCAAATTTAGTGATATGATGTGGGAGAAATTACTCCCAATTTCTTCCTTAGATATTTAAATTTTTCCTTGGGAAGAGGCTTTGTGAATATATCACCAACTTGTTCTTTGGTGGGAACATATTCCATTCTAACTTCCTTGTCTACAACCTTCTCTCCAATGAAGTGATACTTGATTGATATGTGT